>CM076610.1:24103301-24703301 GCA_038502775.1 Hippodamia convergens
AGACCTCTTATCAACTGCCATACTAAATAGGTAAGTTGACAAATCATAAACTATATAGTTAATTCTTTCTTAACTTCATACAAAGTTATAGGAAGAACTACTAGCGATATTTTCACGGCACTTATTTTCATGTTCATCTCAATTTTTTTTTTTCTTCGGCGGAAGGAGCATGAAATATTTTTGTACAATTCCTCAGGGTATTCATAAAAAATACACATTTCAAAAATGCGTAACAAAATCACAGTACATATTTGCTTTTTGCCGTGAAAAATTATTCCAATTATGATTGAAATTCAAGCAATCAATAGATACCTAATATGATCTAGAACAGATACTCAATGCTCTGAAAATTTATGTCATATATTGTGTACAATGCCACACCGCTAAATAAATAAAATGTCGAGTAGATTATAGATATACGAACCTCATCTATAAAATATACAGAAACGCTACAATATCAGTTAGACTACATGAAACTAGCAACCCCATTGAAATCGGAAGAGGTGTGAGGCAAGGAGACACCATGTTCCTAAATTATTCATCACAGTTTTGGGACCTGCCTTCAAAAAACTTGACTGGGATGCAAAGGGATATAAACATAGATGTCGTAAACTCAGCCACCTCCGCTTTGCGGACGATATAGTTCTAACAACTGACGACTTGGGAGAGGCGAAACAAATGCTCTACGAATTGGAGGAGGCATGCTCCGGGGTTGGTCTGAAAATGAACTTTTCAAAAACGAAATTATGACAAACCTCGTCATGAGCGAAAGCATAAACATCGATAACACCGAAATCGAATGGGTCGAAAAATATATATATACCTGGGCCACGAGGAAAGAATATCAAGAGACAATCAAACATGCGAGCTGCACAGAAGGATTGGCCTGGGTTAGGCGGCCTATGGAAGGTTGGAACATGTCTTCAAGAGTGAGCTACACCATCTGCCAGAAAAGAAAGTGTTTGACCATGCGTTCTGCCAGTACTTACATATGGCGCAAAAACACTCACCCTAACTATAACATCCGCGAAAAAACTCAAAGTAACACAGCGCAAAATGAAAAGATCAATGATTGGATGAGTTTGAGAAATCACGTCACAAACCAGGACATTCAACGAAAAAACGGCGTGAAAAGACATCGTCGAGCGAATTACCACACTAAAGTGGAATTGGGCAGGACACGTGGCCAGAATGGGCGACTACAGGTGGACAAAGAGGTTGTTGGAATGAAGGCCTCGCAACGATAAGCGAAACAGAGGAAGACCACCTACTGGTTGGACCGACGACCTGAAAAGAATCGCAAATAACTGGATCCAGGCAGGCCAGGATAGAAGTAGGTGGAGGGCCATGAGGGAGGCCTATGTCCAGCAGTGGACTTTCTAAGGGCTGGTTGATGATGATGATGATGCCTACTTATTTCTGAGATACAAGGTGTTTCCTAAAATTATAAAATATACAAATCCTTTCAATTTCTAATTTTTTTACCTGTTTTGTTGATATTTTGTGAGCTTTTGTCATTGGAACACTCGCAATTAGAAATGAGGATCCTACAAGACTGTTAGTTTATTGCGTCTGAGTACCAGAAGAAATCTATACTCAGTTTCATAAAGACAATCAAAACACTATGGAATTCAATGATCAATTCCACGATCAAATATCATCAAAATCGATTCAATAGTTCGGAAATTATAGGAGGAATATTCTATGACTTTTGGAAAACAGTCAGTATCTCAAAAACTAGTAGGTAAGCATGAAAGATATTTTAGTGTCAATTTCTGAGTCTTTATTTTGTATTTTGTACTCTACTACCCCCTGCCTGTTGGATCACATAAAAAATTAACACTGTACGCCAAGATGCCTAAAATTTGAAATATCAGTGAGGTCATGTGTTGGAAGTCGCAAAAAAAAATTCTCTGTATCCATGGTGAAATATTGAAAACGACTTTCATGAAAATATCTCTAATAGTTCTCTATATATTTTTAGGAGAGGTTATGAAAGAAGAACTAAAAGAGATCAGATATGTATGTTAGTATACTGGTATATTTATCGAAATATACCTAGATAGCTAAATATCAACCAATATGTTTCTTCTTTGCATTATTTGAACACACTCATCTGATTGAAAAAAAAAACAAATTAAAATTCTTTGACTTGTAATTCAATTGAATGTGTCTCAGTTTTTAATTTACTATTCGAGTACTTGAGGTTTGAGTGAATTCATTTTAACGATTGTTCGGTTTCAGTGAATATTTTCCCTCCTGTCAAAAACTTATGTAAGTAGAATGCAATTATCGAAAATTACAGCGGTAATTGCATTGTAGGAAGCGAAAGATCCCCGCGATAATTGCACTGTTCGTATCCATAGCAATTACATTGTACGTCACTTTGACAAGTTTCACTTAAGTAGAAATTCAATAAAAATGTCTCGTTTTGGTCGTGAATCATTACAAGATATCGAAGGAAAAGTGATTGAAAACGAACCAATTAATACAAGAAAAAATAGAAAATACGTCTGGGATCAGTTCATGAGCTTCTGTGGTGAGAAAAACTACATTTTGAATGAAACAACACCAATTGATCTTTTAGCGGAAATATTGACGGACTGGGCATTCAATATGCGTAAGCAAAATGGCGAGGAGTACAAAGAATGTACTATAAAGACGATTTGAATGTAACTGCTAAATTGCTGATGGAAAAATATTTCACTCAATATAACATCAACTTCAACCCATTCACTAATATCGAATTCAAAGCAGCCAGAGATGCGAAAAATGCCAAGAGAAAACAACTCCAAGCAGATCCACAAAAGAGAAAGGAGAGTGCAGTTTTTCTCAAGTACGATGAATTTCAAAATATGGTTCGTGGTTGTGACGAAAACACCCCGGATGGTTTGCAGAAGAAATTATTTTTTGTTTTTGCTTTTGAACTAGCTTGGCGTGGTGGTGAAGGTCACAGATGCTTAATTTCCCACTTTGAAGAAGTGTTCACTAAGACGACGTAAGGAGGAGAAAAACCATGCGCTTCATTGAAATGGCTGATAAGAAATAAAATCAATCCTGATCTGTGCCCAATTCGACTGTACAAAAAATTCCTAGAACGGAGGGTTCGAATAAAAACAGAACGACTCTTTCTCACTGTAAATCCCGCTTGGAAGTTGAACAGAAAATTGGTATAAAGATATTCCTGCTAAACGTAATACAGTGAGCAAATGGACTTCCCAACAAGCCAAAGCTGTTGGTTTAATTTCAGAGAATATCAAAATAACAAATCATTCGTTGCAAGCATCAGCCGTCTCCACACTCGCAAAAAAAGGGGGTGGGCGGGCAGCAACTTATAAAAATCACGGGACATTCAAATTCTAAATCAATAACGCCATATCTTCAACTGGATGATGATCACCATGAAGAAATAGTAAAAAAAATGCGTGGTGATGACGTAACACAGGCACAGCATTCACAAACATCCTCCTCTGCTGTTAATGCACCGATAGCTGCGTTGTCTAACCGGAACACGTATAATAATTGTGTTTTTCAATGTAGTTCCTGCAACTTTTGATTTAGTTCAATGGGCATACATTTTTTAACCTTAAATTAATATTTTCAATGCATTTTTACGCATGTATAAATCAATAAATACATTGAAACAAGCAAATTCCTGCGTCTCCTCTTTTTTTTCAGTTGAAAATAGCTATTGCAAACTTAAACTCAAACGCACCTGGCATCAGCTTGAAAAGTTGACAGTTCATTCGGGAAATATTCCCCTGAATTACACTCGTTCATCAAAATAACCTGATAATTCTGCATTCCAGCGTGTTGTCTTAGAAAAAACTGCATTCGGTCATTTTCATTTTTGTAGAAAGAGAATTACTTCCGATAATTTACTCGGGGTCCAATACGTTTTAAATGTGCCATGGTACCTTAAAAATCTGGTTTCACATATGTCACGTTAATTGAGTTGAGCCATCGGTGGTCAATAATAATATTGGGTTTCACAACACTCTGATTGTCCCATCAAGAACTATGAAGTTGATTAGGACCACCGGGATTGGTTGAAAATGAAATTGAAAATCAAGAGATTCCATAGTGCTTGGATTTATGTATTATTTTCTGATCTAACAATCAGATCTTAAATGTATCTTTGTATCTATAATAAACGAATCACATAAACGTTTACTGATGAGTGATGAAGTTCTGAAGAAGCCTTATTCAATAGAATTCAAACGGTTTTGTTTCAATGTTGAGACACAGCTTTTTCAGGGCCTTTTCATCATTTATCTGAAATTACAGTTATACATGATGAGTCCCTTGATTGCATGAAGAGTTTCAACGACTTCCTCAAAACTGAAGATATATCGCAATATGTGACAAAAATCGATAAATTCGTCAAACAATGCTTCATTCAGAATTCAGAAAATATTGGAAATTTAGGCACTTAGATCATTTTTTATCCATCGTTTTTGTTTGTTGTTTTCTATGAATTTTGAAGGAAGGTAATGTTCAATCATAAACAAAAGGCTCGAATTTCATCATCAGGGGGATCATGAGGATTGAATGACGCAAATACACACACACAAATGTATTTCACGTTTCAATATTATAAGACCTATATCATTTTCCAGATAATAAGTACATCACAAAGCAACTTACATACTGAAACAGCATCATCTTCTAGAACAAACAGTGTCTACAGTCAAAACTCGTCATCTTCGAGAAAAAGGCGATCTAAAAAAGAATACTTCTTCGGTGAAGAAACGTTAGACCACAAATGGAAGAATATCGATACAGATACAGCTTCAGTTTCTAGTTTAGAAGAATGGGTACATAGTGATTCTAGTCTTGGTTCAACCAAATATGTTGATAAAGTTTCCTTAACAGTAAGTATAAAACAAATTTTTATAATGAATTGGTTGAGGCTTTCGCGGCCATCGTTCAATGGAACCTGTTCTTTCGAGTCGTGGAGTTAGTTCTCGACGTCTGGCATCTTCAGGAGTTATATTTCAGGAGATGTTCTCACTGGACTGAACTGCCTGAGTGAAGATGCCAGACTCTCGAACTGGCGACACGTCGAGAACTAATCCACGACGACGGCCGAAAATGCTCGAAAGAACAAGTTACATCAAATTTTTATAGTTATTACATTTATGGATTCGCCAGACTTTCTAACGAGATCTCAGCTTCTAGCTATTCTGAGTAAAGCAGGATACTGTGGGATCCGAGATTTTATTCAGAATTGAGTTGGTTTATTGTCGTTTTAATTTTTAATAATATAATAATATACTCAATGAGTATATCAGACCATTCGAGGCACTTGACTTGGACGCGAAATGCAATGTTAGCAGGTGTCGATTCGAAAATCATAGGAAAGTAATAACATGAAGGTTGCGTGGTCATGCGGGTAAAACGACAGCAAGGGGTTCTTAGAGAAAAGTAGGAGAGTTGATTAGATGATGAAACGGTAGACGGTCACAACGTTTACAATTATTAGACGCGGTTCAGAAGAACCCATTAGACGAGAATTTTCGACTAAGTAATTAGACGTACACTAGTCGGAAAAATAGAGGTTAGACTTAATCTTGAAACGCGATTCTTAGACTTAGAAGAAGAGACGAAAGCTAGTTTAGAGTTTGTTAAACAAGATTCTGAGACGAATTAATTAAATGAAAACTGATCAAATATTCATAGACGTGCGTTCAGTGACTGTATTTGGATTTAGAATTTTGATGGCACCTAATCCATACAAACGAAATATTCAAAATGAAGTTTTTCGAATGAAAAAACATTCCAGCAAAAATTTTTTCAAATTATTTCGTAGAATTGAATTACTCTTATCATTAAGAAAAGTGCATTACTTTAAAACATTCAGATCAACAGTTTCCAGAAGAAGAGACTGATGAAATTAGTTCAAATTCGCAAGGAACATACAATACATTTATATCTATTCGTATACGACTATATTATATTATTAAGCATAAATCATCACAAGTGCTGGCGTTTGTGAACTATCTGGATCGTAATCGGTGAATCATATAGTTATATATATAGTTATAGCTAGAAAGGGGTTACAGTCCACTGCGATCTTAAGGCCTATTGGGCCCCTGAAGGAGCTTTTTTCACCAAGCACTTCACAGTGCGTTTTTCAGTTCCAGAGATCTAATGATTGATATCCAATATCTGGGAATGATTTAAGGAAGCTAATTCTTCCTCCTTAAGTGTCTTGCCCAATGTATTTTTTTCATTGGCCTACAATGGCAAAGCATTCCGTGATTGGCTGAATAGGAGAATCTACACTCGTCAGTGTCTAATAATCCATTCTCCACAGATGCTTTCTGAGGCGACACCCGGAAAAGCCGGTGAGGAAGTGTAGTTGTTTCATACTTTTTGGATTTTGTAGTTTCAAAGTTCGGAGTGATCCATCCTTTTACAGAAACTCTTCCTTATAGGTATATTATCCTATACCTACCACAAAAAGTTCTGGGAAGTGAGCAGCTCTCGTGCACCTTCTCTGGCAAGTGTATTGTCCCATTCGTTTGCTCCGATTCCAGAATGACCGAGAACCAGATAAAAGAAGTAAATTTTGAGTCAATGACATGGAAACTCAGTGCTTAAAAAGCAGCTTGACGATCTGTGTAAATAGCTATGTCGCACTGCTGAAAGTTTTTTTCTAGATTTATGTTAAGACATCTTTCGATTGCTAATATTTTCTTTGATGTTGTGGTAGGTTTGTTCTTTTTCCCATTCCTCTCCTTTGAATTGTATTGTAGTGAAGTTCATTCAGTGCTTACTTTCTAGATCATTAAATCACTAAGGAGGTTCGCAGATGAGATATAGTTGTTCAGAGAAAACCAGACTTTGACACATAGTTCACTCATTACCTATACCTTCTTCAGATATTCTTAGGATGGCCTCAGGGTCTGTCTTATCAATTACTGGATCTATAGGTGTGAAATTTATAACTATCTCAAGTGCCCTAGTTGGGCACTCTCTCATAGCTCCCGTGAAGTACAACATATATCAACCCCTCCTATGAATCCACCACGAAAGTTGTTGTGATGTTCTTGGTCGAATGCGCGAATCTATCTGTTGTATTCACAAACTCTAGATTATAAAAAGTTGATATGGGTATTTGATAACCACTATTTCTCTTCTCAATAGATAAAGCAACGAATTGAAGAAGTATCTTCTAGTGAATCAGATCAGGAGGAAGATAAACCATGTGGTGATGATGTGGACTACTTCCGATCGAACTCCGCTTTCTCAAATGAGGAACCCAACTGGTTTCTTCAGAAGAGACAGTTTCTGCGAGGAACCAGTTCTCCAGTTCCAGTTCCGATGTTAGTACCAGATCCAACAACAGAAGCTAAGGTATTAATCGGAGATAAGGAGGTGGATGAAACATCAGATCTTTCGGATGTTCCTTCGGATTTAGAAGAAGAAGAAACGAGCGAGCAAATCTGCTTGATGGACGTGAAGAACCATCTGATCGAGTCGAAGTCTCTGATTGGTGGCAAGAATCCATTAGTCGAGTTGAAGTTAGCTGGTCTGTCGGACGACGAAATTTCAGCCGATTCAGGAGTGAAGGAGTGTAAAGATTTAGATGAAATGGATTCAGAAATACTTTCGTCGAATCAGAAAAATGATTGTAAGTGCAAGAAAGAAGTTTTAAATAATAATTTAATTTTGTTTCGAAAAGAAGTAAAAGCTAAAACTAATGGCTTCACGTTCCTAAATCAAAACAATCGTCAGGAGACTGAGATACAAGTATTTCCGAAAAATTATAGAATATTCAGATCCCCATAAAATATGAATTTCTGAAACGATTTTATTTATATTTGACTTTGTAACACACGCAAGCGTAAGCGAAAATCTGGAACTCTGTACAGTGAACATGATATTCAAAACCATGATTATGAATAAGAAAGTTAAAAAAAATTGAAATTAAAGGCCTCAATGAGCCTTTGTTCTGATGATCAAATGTATAAAACTGTACTCGTCTCACGAATTCCGTTCATTAAATTATTTTTGGGAAGGAGTCGAAGTTCACATTTGCGATATCGAAGTTAAGCTGTGACAAGAGAGAACACCCGTTGTCAATATTTTGTGATTCTTGAGAATTTCGGTTGGACCGGAAGTGTCAAGTGGCAGAAATTTTGTATTTTCAAATGGTTGACCCTATTTTTTTTAAGAAAACTGATTTTCCATGAACTTCTGAAATCTTTGAATGTAAGATTTTAAATTCCGGTAGAAACGTTAAATTACGAGAAAAAATCTTAAAATAAAGCTCTGCAGATACACGAATAACTTTTCTATTGTGAAATTCTTATTTCTTGGCTTCCGCGAGAAATATCAATAATGTTTTTTTTTTGCAATAACCAAAATAACAAAGATCACTAAATTGCCACTTTTTATAGCTATAATAGAATCTACGTTGATGAGGTGGAAAATACACCATTCATGTGAAATGCATAATTCCTGAAATGTTCGGAACATTTCGAATTTATATCTTCCCAAAAATTCAATTATTGACGGTATATATCAATTGATACAACTGGCAATATTCAATGAATGCTACTTTTTTTTTCGATTTCTACATACGTACACACATTAGGTACTCCAAGAAAGTTTTGGAAACATAAATCCAACTAAACACATTATAACGTGAAATGTTGCCAAGACGAAACCGCATTTCTCACATTATCTAAAAGTTATCAGATCTCATGTAGTGCCAAGCTGTTTTTTTACGCTTTTTAACTTTACAAATCCTTATTTCACAAACTCTACACATTGCTCAAAATGTGTGACTTAGCCGTTTCCTTACTATAACAACTATTTTATAACGAAAAAGTGATGAACAGCGAATAAATGTTTCATCTTACCCTCAAGTAGCATCAGAGAAACGGCCAAGTCACTTATTTTGACCAAAGTATAGAGTTTGTGAAATCAGGACTTGTAAATTTAAAGAGTGTAGAGTTTGCAGCTTGGCTCTATACATGAGATCCCGTCTTGGCAACATTTTAACTGAAAATGTATTTCGTTGGGTTTAATTTTTTTTGTACGTTTCTTATGACAAAATTATCTTATTTTGTTCATTTTTTCTTGAAAAATAATTAAATTAAATTTAGTTATTCCAAGATCTACTTCGGATAAAACTGATTCACAATCTATGTTCAAAAATCAACAACGTACGAAGTGAAGAAATATACCTATACCATTGTATATTCCATGGAGGTAGAAGAAGGGGAGGTAGCATATCCTATGTTTCCCTTGCTATGAAAGTGTCACCAAAAATCCGTCATGTTGCGGAGCCACATTTGTGGCGGGAATTTTGTATATTTGAATTTTTACAATTCGAAGTTTGTTCGATTCTCTTTTAATGACCAAAAGATGAATAAATAATGATCGAAACAAAACAAGGGGTCAAAATATCATAAACAATTGCTTCTAATGAATTGGTGAGTTGAATTACGTACGGAATGAATAATTTGTTCCTGTTACTAATCATACATTCTATTTTTTTCAATTTACGTACATACAAATTCAGATAATATGCAATGAAACAAATAGGTATCACAATGAAATTATCTCGTGTGCCCCTTTCAATTAAAATTGTATGCAACAATAATTAAACCATGTATTCACAAACGTCAAAAAATTTAGCTTTTCACCATAAATTGGCGAGTAAGATCAGCATATGCTGTACAAGAAACCATTTCTTTTATGTTTTTCCACTACATACAACTGCCAAAATCAACGAACGAATAATAAATAAGGCCAAAATTGCAGAACCTACAGTTTAAAATACCTCGAGGTCGGCCATCTTGGGGTGCCAAATCCGGATTTGTTTTGGTGACACTTTTCAAACGTTATGCCCCCTCCACTTTCTTTACCTCCATGGTATATTCAAACAATGCCTATACATAGTACATACCTAGTTCAAGCTGCGATCGCCATGTACGAGTGTGAAGTGAAAAGTTTCCGACCTGATCAAGATATGGCTTATCTAGGTCTACTTTTGGAGTGGTTTCCTTCCTACAGTACTATTCCTACCCAGCTTGTGTGTCAAATTTCAGCCTAATCGCTACGTTATATTGCTTCTGAGAGGACATTACGCTAGACGCTTCCGTTATTTTCGTGAAAATAAAAAAAATGTAAAAACTTGCTGTCATCAAATATATCTATTTGGAAAATGTTACAACAAAACAAATAAAAGAAGGGAGGGATTCAATACTAGGAGACTTCTTCCCGTCATATTGAACCAACCATTTGAGGATGGAAAAGCTGTTTGCAAGGTGGGTGCCGCGTTTGCTAACGCTCGACCAAAAATTGATTCGAAAAACCATTTCTACCGACAATTTCGCGCTGTATAGGCGTAATCCAAACGAATTTTTGCGTCGAATCATAACTGTTGATGACATTTGGGTACACCACTACTTTGCTTAGATTTAGAAACAGTTGGAAATTCAAAGAAGGCAAAAACAATTTCATTTGGCAAATAAGATTATGGCGACTGTTTTTTGGGATGCGAGAGGAATTATATACATTGATAGCTTGGTCAATACTACGCAAAGTTATTGCAACGTTTGAAGCACGAGGTGCAAATTAAACGACCTCATTTGGCGAAGAAAAAAAAATTATTTCATCACGATGACGCAACAGCGCATTCGTCATTGTTGACAAGTCCAAAATCAACAAATAGAAAAATGAATTGATGCCGCGTACTCCCTACTCTCCAGACCTACCCCACCGACTACTACCTGTTTCCTGACCTCAAAAAATGGCTTGTTATTGGAGTTATCGAAGCTATAAATCAATATTTTGAGGAGCTTGACGAATCTACGTTTAAAACTGTTATAACTTGATCAAAAGACCTTTATGAGGAATGTATCAGTGTTGACGAAGATTATGTTGAAAAATAAAGGAAAAAACATTTTTGAAAACATGCTTTTCTTGGTCAGGCCGAAAATCTTCACCCCACCCTCGTAGGTATTTTCGATTTGCCATCACAACGATACTGTGGTTGTAGTTATCAATTAGAAACCATGCGATAACCTTGGATACGAATCAACAACAATGTAATTGAAAAGAGACAATGAATTTTTTGTATTTCGATTTATTCTTGTTTCTGTAAACTTCATAGTTTTCAATGTTTCAGTATCTTCTTTTTCAGATTTGTTTTCGTGATTCAAGATTGAAAAACAATGTTCCTACCAAAATTCGTTGATATGAACTTCGAATACTTCTCAAAAACATTATTACGAACGGAATTCTTGGGGCACATTGTATATGTATATACAAGGGCGGATTTACGCGGGGGGTAATGGGGGTAATTACCCCCCCCCCCCATGAGTATCGAAAACCTGAAAAAAGGTACCTACGCAACGTGATGCACATAAAAAATTTCGTAAATAATTTTAAATTCGTAATTTCTCGAATATTGTCAATATATACTTCGAGCAACAATTAAAAGAACAGAAAAATATTCGAAATTTTTTGGTGATTTTCAACAGGCTGTATCTCAGTGAAAAATGGTCTTATAGAAAATAGAAAAACTAACTTTTGAAGCTTGAAGACTTTTGTTTCTGAATTAATTGGTTCACAATTTTTCGGAGTACTGTTAGTCATGCAATCATCGTCATGCACGAAGAAAACAATTTCAGATTTTTCAAATTTTTTTTTTCCGGTACTCTGAAAAATTGTTAATCAATAATTTCTGAAACTAGAATCATCAAGCTTCAGAAGTTGGTTTTTTATTTTCTATACGACCATTTTTCACTGAGATACAGCCTGTTGAAAAAAAATTTGAAAATTCTTCTGTTTTTTCAATTGTTTCGCGAAGTGCATTAGCAATGAAAGCTTCCTAAATAGGTGGTAAGCAAATACCTTTCAAGCTCAAAAAATAGGAAGTTTCTAGTTATTCATTCGATCTCAGTGGTTATTACCCCACCAGCTTATGAAGAAAACCCGGGAAAAACACTATCATCCTGAAGTTCAGAGACTTCTTAAGTGTTGAAACTGATTAAGAAAAAATCTGGAATATTTGTAGTTCGTTGGAACAACTAAATCTCTATATCTGAAATATTGCTACGTTTGTGTACTCACTGCACAATACCAACTCTTTGGAAGTAATATATATAGTATATATATATATATATATATATATATATATATATATATATATATATATATATATATATATATATATATATATATATATATATATATATATATATATATTATAGTATATAGTGTGACAAAATCTGATTTCATTTCTTCGCCCTCATTTTTAATGAATATCATCATTTGAGCATTTTGGTTGAGTGTTAATTAAATGAAAAAATACGGAACAATTATATGAGTATTTAGTATGAGAACGAGAAATTTTAGTATTGTCTACTCACTTTTCCCTTTAATTTCCAGTTGCCGCATCAATATGCTCCGACAGCAGCATCGGAGAAAGAGATACTGAATACACAGAAAAGTACGCAACCCTTCCCAGGACAATTTCTAATCCCAGGAAAAGTTCAGGTAAGGGATCCTTTACTCATCTCAATTTGAAAGAAAATTAATTATTTACCAGTGAATGTAATCAACAGGTCCCAAAAGAATGGGAACAATGAAAACAATGAACCCGGACTGGAAGATAACATTCAAACAAACGGCATAGAGGAAGAAAGCAATGAGGAAAATCAAATTGAATTTACAGGTAATTGTCGCTTGCGTAGAGCGTGAATTTATTTGTGAGTTTTCTTAAGAGTCGTGAATGAACGTACAGTATCTGAAAGAGTGAATAGTGTGAGATTTGTTTGTTCATTGGGATTGGTCTGTTGATCTTTGTTAAGGTAAATTTTTGTATTACTTGGATGTGAATGATTTTTTAATTGATACGGACTGTTTAACTGAAGGCAAATAACAATGAGTTTTTTATTTTAGTGATCCTATCAGCAATAACTGCTATCGAACTGTTGTTGAAAAACGTTTCATTGAATATCGATATAGGTCCAGTAAATCTATCAAATTTGTGACGAAAAAATATCTCTGAAGATTATTTGCGGAAAACATTACAAACTCAATCGAGACGCTTATATTTTAAAATGTGAGGTTTTTTGAAAAAAAAATTCTGAATTCAGCTGGTCTTTGGGAAAATTGTTTTTCGCTTTTGGCCTAAAATTTTGAAGTATCGCAACAGTGTTAAAAAAACTACTAAAATTCAACTGAAAATATTTTCTTGGCCATGAAACCGTTCTTCAGTTACACCGTCTCAAACCTGTTCCTGTGGAATTTCTATTCTAATCGAGTAAAGGTAATTTTTTGTGGATCACCGGAAATTTAGAAATCTTCAATACAAAATGAAAAACAACCTATTTAATTTAATCAAACAGTGGCTACCAGCTGCATAGTTTGAAACTAATGATTTCAAAGTATTAGTCATAATTTGATTCAGTCTGAATTAATAATTGATGACAGTTAATATAACTTCAAAGATGTCCACATAATAGTGACGAACTCAACAAACTGATAAATAAAAAGTTCATGTAACTACAATGAAACAAATATTCATAAAAGATTTTCTTGAAAAATATAATATTTTCTTATTAATATTTTATTATTATCGATTATTTTCGTCATGCTGAATATGACAGAACATTTGGAATAAAAAAAAAATTTAATTTCATTATAGAAAATCTAGTGATCATAATTGGACACGCTGTAAACGATGGTCAAGAAAAATTTTCAGACGAATTTTGTAGATTTTAGTAACGAAACTCATCGACTATGTTGCGATAAGAAAAATTTATAATGCGAAAAGCGAAAAAGAAAAAACTTTTTATTTAGTACCATATAACTTTATAATTTTCATTGCAGCGAGACGACTTAATGACAGAAGTTGTAGAAAATTATGTCAGCAACAGATGAATTTTTCAGAATCTACCATTCCTGATCTAAATGAAATCCAATAAACTCATGAGTTTTTTCAAGATCCCAAAATTTTCAAGGTAAACTTCCTTAATGAAGATAATTTTTCTTCAAAACGGCATATTTTTGGGGCAGATTTAGTGTACTGTATACTCCTAACATGTTTTTCGGTGAATTGATTGATGTTCATCATAACATTACATTAAAAAATTTCCAAATTTTCCGTATAGGATATTTTTTTAGTTGTGTGGAACTCTCTTCCCGCTGAAATGGTTTGTTGTCCGTCGGCCAACATATTTAAGAACCGATTGGATAGATATTTAAGGGGATGATATGATGTGCATACGCGTGATGAATTTTTTGTTTGGTGTGAGATATACTTTGATCTCAATTTGATGTTTGGGAATTATTTGTGTATACTTGTACATAAATATGTCCTTTTTTTGTATCACACTATTTCTTTGTGCTTATCTTGTACTTTGAAAGTTTATAGGTTATATGTTTCCTTTCTTATTCAAATAAAAAATAATAATAATGAATAAGATAAAACGTATTTTCTCGCCAAATTTCAATCGAACATCTGAATTCATGCTATCCTTAACGTATCAGGAAATTATTGGACTTCCATATCCAAACATATCGGATGGATCACATCTTCTTGCCGCCAAATTTGAATTTGAATGCATTCAAATGCCATCAAGACGAATTTGAAAAATAAGACACATGTGTTTTGTAATTCAAATCTGTCTTGATGGAATAAAGAATCAGATAAAAGTATATGATTGTGATAATGCAATATTCTCTGATGTATATAATAGCTAATAGCCATATTTTCATCATCGCTTACTACAGATGCGTAGCTCTGAATCCTTTACATAAAAGCAATAATAACTCAAAGAATAATAATTTCCTCGTGGGTTTTCAATAACGTTCGATATGATGGCTAATTTTATCAAAGTACCCGGTTATGTAACTGGTTCCGAGATGAAAAATAATGTACTTAATATGTTAAATATGTATAATCATTGTACTTCTAAAAGCCAAATAAAATACGACTACTACTACTACTACTACTACTATGTTCGGATTGAAACACTGCTATGCGGAGATATCAGGAATAGCTACCATAAAATGATCCATTAGGCAAAAATTGCATGTTTTGTCAACATGAAACCATGAAAATCATTAAATTCGTGAACTCAAGAAGATTGGTAGAAACTAATAAATATTATCCAAATTTTTCAGGCGTCTACAGTCAGAGGGAGAAAGAAAAGTGGAAGAACGCCGTACAGCTCGAAAACAATCCATATTCCAAAGAAAATATAGAAAGAAGGATCAAATCTAGAAACTCAATAAATTCCCTGTGAGTATTATCACTCAAAACTATGTCATAGAATATGGTTCTAGAGATTCGATTGAATTATACTCCAAGATAATTCCATCATCATGTTCAGTTGGGTAATTGTAAGTAAATGTGTGTTCGAAATGACCATAATAGTCCAGAAGGCTATGACGCATTTCGGTACCCAGTTTGCAAACATAGGTCAAATTGATCAGTTTTTAATTCTAGGCAAAAAATTCTAATTCAAATTTCTAATTCTAAATACAAAATTCATATATATATATATATATATATATATATTATATATATATATATATGAAAAAGATTTAACGGACATAACCCTCTGAAACGAAAATGAACCGTAGACAGCTGTTTCGGGCTTTCGTTTCAGAGAGTCATGTCCGTTAAATCTTTTTCATGTACTTCACCGATCCCTCATTATTTATCCTTATATTGTGTTTTATATATATATATATATTTAGAGTGTGTTTTCCTATGGCTTGAGGCGGAAAATGCTTCAGATCATAAGAATATTATTTTGCTGTGATAAAAATAGAACTTAGTGATATGAAGTGTACCGGAGTAAGGGCCGATATATTCACCTTCCCTGTAAAGTATGCGTTAACTACTTGCTCGTCTAATTCACACTGTAAGAGATTTTGGGTATATTCATGCTCATTTATCCTCTCGGTAGCTACTGAAGAGATACAAGAGAGTGAATGTTTTTAGACGGTTAATAATATTCCATGACAAAGATAAGCTCATACAAAATGATCGTGTGAGAGGGAGAAAGCGACTATACATGACAATATGTGTCATCTACCAGGTACGCTGTTAGAAGACGCCGCAAGGCCCAAACGTTCGTATTTCATCCCAATGGTTATGTGCAAAGAGTTATGTGTTATCTCTTCTCTCTTCTCTGTCTGACCTAACATACCACTTGAGCGACTGTCGACTGCCGCACGAAACCTTCGACTTCAAAGTTTACAAACAAAACTATGAGGTAGAATCCCTCTGGTAGGCGTTTACTGACAGGTCGGAGTGGCCTATAAATTTACCTGCTCGGTAACCAAAATTTACAGACGACTTCGATCTACTAGGAGGGGAATATACGTTTAACAAGGACTTTTTTCCGGTAACAGTACCAGACAGTTTACCGGTAAGTGAATAAATCGGGCCTAAGTCTATCTAATCTGTGAGATGGTATGGATAATTGTTGGTCAGGAGAGTATCGAGATTTTTGTAACTGGTTCTGTACTTCGAATCCAAAATTGATTTTTTCAAGATCACACCTGGATAGAATATAGCCAAAATAGTAATCCAAAACGGTATTTCATTTGGATTCAGACGATCAACTCATGATCAGGATATCCAAAGATAATTTTACCGTCATCACAAGAATTTGGAGGTGAAGCCTTCCGTATGTTAAAAAAAAATTGGCAGATTTCTCGAGCATAAGGAGAAACAGTTTCACGCGTCAGTCTTTTGCAGGATGTATATTTTCAGAATAGACTTTCTTTTGGAATATTGAACGCATAATCTTTGAGCTCATCTTATCTCGATAAAGGCAATCTTAATCTTCCCTGAAATATTCAGAGCGTTCTCTAATACCACTACTCTGAATTTAACGAATTCACATATGCAATACAAGATAACAGACATCGCAAAGATTTTACCTGATAGCAATGATTATATTGTTTTACGGTAAAAAGTGCGAGTTGTTTCATTGTTAGATAAAAAATAACAATTCAGTTTCAACTCAGTCGAGCAGCCGAATTGTACTATACATATTCTAAATAGATTAAATCGGTGCTATGAGTAAATTAGTCGAGGTGTTAGGAACTGATCTCAAGAAAAATACACATAGGCAAGTAATTATTCTGATCTTATAAGGATTTTGAGTTAGGTACTTATTCATTCATTTGACTTCTATAATAGTTACTGCTTGGAAAAGAAAATTCGTTGAATTTCTGAAGTGAATGATCTTCAGTTGATCATAGCTTGTTGAAAAATTTCTTCGGTTTTCGAAAATATGTTCGTACCTACATATATTCACTCTTCATGAAAATTTTGGCAAAGAATCACACACATTTTGCCAACTTGAATTAATGACATTGTTTCAAGCACGGGCTTTGAGATATGATATTGAACACTTTCCTTCAACGGGGTAGCTGTCTAGAGGACTTTCTGTTTATGGCAGTTAGTCAGATCAAAGTTAGCTAGTTAGTGGTCAAATAATAGTATGTTGTCAACAATAAATTTCTCCTATTATGTAGAGCTGAACCAAATGATATCCTTGTGCCATTGAAGAAGAAGTTAGAAATGTTGACAAGACTTCACCAATTAACAGAACTGGACTCATGAGCTCAAAATCAGTGTGTATAATTTGCGGCAGTCGCAAGGTAACCGATAAATACAGACATGTGAAGCGAGTCAATTTTGTCTTTAGTAGTTTTTATATGAAAACTTTCCAAATGATCAGAACTACCAAAGACAAAATCGACCCTCTTTCATCAGCCGCTATTTATCGGATACCTTCATCTGTTGTACAAAACGAAGTATCAATAGGAGCATAAAGAAACACGAACGTTGCTGTCTACTCAACCAGACAGAAAAAACCTAATTTTATCAAGGACAGAGGCCATTTCAAAGTACCATAGTTACTGTCCTATGATGAACATGGAAGCAATAGAGAACTATACACATAGAAATTACATGAACCGAAATGATGAAAAATCTTTGGTACAGAGCGCATGGACAAGACTGAGTAAAACTAATACGTCGCCTTCGCTCACTTAGCCGCGCTATAAATAACAGCTCCGTACTGATCACGCGAACAGAGCGGTCGGTATCTCTACGGTGGATTTATTATTTTTATTACAATCTCAGATCAACAATCCTCTGGAAATGCCTACCGCAGATGTAGACGAAACGTTAGGTGAAATAATTTCAAGGCCACTGCCAACACACCGGAAGACTCTTGTTATGTAATTATATCCAGCCGTGAACGCTTCAACCTAAAATTGAGAATTTGTATTGATATGAATGTGGGTAGTTCTCTATCGTCATTTTCAAGTTCGATCAAAAAGAAATGTTGTCAGCATTTTCGAAAGGAACATTTTCAATAAATATCTGATTTTCAATATATCTTCTGCAGATTTGGGAGTGATTATTACATCAGGCAGGCTTGTCTACCATCCGGCGCCAAAAAGACGGAGGTAAGTCTAGAGAAACCGCTAAAGAAACTGGAAGAGAATTACACCTATGACAGGTTTCCGAGAAGCCTTTATTCGCCCAAAGAGTCTAGCAAGAATTTCGTGAAAAATCCGTTGCTAAACTTCCCGGAAAATTTCAGCTCCTTGTGACATCCCAGCTATTCAATGTGCCTTTTTTAATTCTATGACTTGTGGGGAAAATTTTCGTATGGATTGTTTTAGAAAACGGACGAATCTGTAAATGAATCTTATACATTATATTTTATTGATGTTAACAATAAAATGGAAAAAAACATGATTTTTTAATTTTGCTAATATTGTAGGAGAGTTTGTTTGTAGTGTTTTTGAATTTTTCATAATTGGTAAGTTATTCATTAATCATCAAGGATGTTAATCGATCAAGGGTTATTCTCATTAGGGGTGCAGGATAGTTACATCACTAACGGTATGGGCACACTGACTTTCACGGGCTTCTTTCGTTTCCGTCCAGTTACATTGAGAAATGTCAGACTCAGTTCATTGTTCGGGTTGATTGGTGAAATTTTCACCATCGGTTTTCTTTCAATAATAACATGGGCGCAGAGGGGGGCCAGGGGGGGCCGTGCCCCCCCCCCTGAGATTCTGATCCAGTTCTTGTTTTTAAGCATATCCGAATACTGATTCGCCTGCGCCTTATCAAATCAATATTTGGCCCCCCCTGAGAAAAAATCCTGCGGGTGTCCATGAATAATAAAATAAAAGTATCCACTTTTCATAATAATTTCTAATACTCTATAATCTTTAGAAACTGTCCGTATGTCATACATTCATACAGTTCTGGAGAACTGGACCTATTTGAAATCTGCAAATTGGGATTATTATATTGTTCGTCATTATCTACCGAGCTAAAATATTCTTCAAGCCTAACCTCTTTCAGTTATACAGGGATGAAAAAAATTTAAAAAAAAAAATTTTTTCTGTTTTTTTTTCCAATTTTATACCATTTAAAACACCCTGTGACGAATTTTTCAAAAGTCTAGAAATGTACAATATTTCCAGTCTTCGACTTCAAAAATTTGAAGACGGTTTGTGCTTAAGATAAGTGTTAGATTAGGAATAACAAACATAATACCGAATACTCTTATCTCCCTATTTTCTTCAGTTTTTTCTCGATATTTTGAAAAGTATTTCGACGAATGCAACGATTTGAAAACGAATGTATTCAGAAGTGAATACTCTATCGAAATTGGTAACGAAAAATAGAAGAAAAATTGCTTGAAGATTTTTTCTTCATCCCCTGTAGGGAAGTGGTCCGGCTTCAAGAATATTTTAGCTCGGTAGATAATATCGAACAACATCATAATCCCAATTTTCAGATTTCAAATAGCTCAAGTTCTCCAGAAAACGTCTAATAGACCGCCGAACTTGGTATATGGGATATTAATATAGTAAATATCTAAATTACAGATGAATCTGAAAACCAAATCTCAAGTCTTCAGTTCTCTTCAGATAGTTTGTAATCATACATAATCATACATTTGATTATGAAAAGTTTTCACAGTACCTAACTGTTTTCAGGACAGTTCAACTTGATCATTCTGATATTAGTTCTATGATGAATTTACTCGAAAACTTTTAGATTCTGGACATTTAGAATATTGGATCGGAAGTAGAAAAATATTTTTAGTAGTATCAAGGTTAATAATTTCAGACTTCGTATGATCAATATAAAATTCAGTACGATGAGCACGAAAGACTACAACTTGATTTATTCATAAAATGTTATTGGGTGATACATGAAATAAGAATCACAAGTTTTTGTTATCTTTCCATAGCCCCCGAACTACAAAATGATATCCTGAAATTGATAGTTTTCTATCCGTTGAACATACGGAGCTCTGATAAATTTTATGAAAGAGCCAATCACAAAACATATAAATTATCAACACAAGAACTTTCAGTGATTTCAGGAACTTTTCATTACATAATATTAGAGAGACCTTTAGATTGCGTAATTTTTAGTTTATACTATTCAATTGTTTTATAAGGTATCTTCGTTAAATATAGTTGCGAACAGGATCACAAAAATATTTATTTTCATAGGAAATATGAAAATTTGTGGATTTCTTCCTTGCCTAGTGTATAACAATTTTCAATTAAACTAGCGAACCCTGTACACATGTTTCAACTTTTGAAATTTTGAACTTTATTGAAGCTGTAATACTCTGGATCGTTTGATGACTTTTTTACTAAAACATTATTATGTGAGGGGGGTCCTTGTATCTAGGGTCATTTCATTCAAACATCTAGATATATTTCGATAGATATTGATGCGTTATATTAAACTCAGGATTTAAAACAATTAATTCTTAATTTTACATTTGTGAGTATATTTAAAAAAAAGAGAAATTATTTTGCCCAAGGTACAAGAAAGGCTTGTTCCCTAAGACATTACCCTACATTTCTTGTTATGACACTGATTGCAAAGGTCATTTTAGAAGTAAAAATAAATAATTATTACCAGAACCAAAAAATACAAATTGTCATTTTCATAATATAAAATTCATTAAATGAACGTTTTCCAGGGTAATGCATTGTGAATCTAAACCATCCTCGAATTCAATGAAACACGCTCAAAAACTTCATCAAAATAGGCCCAGCCATCTAGAATTATATGAATTCTATATAAAAAATATAATATATAAAAAATTTTAAAAAAATACTTGATAAATTAGAGAAACATGTGACATTCCTGACGAGATTTTTCAATAAATAAGAATCACAATTTCACTCGAACCATATCAACTTTTGAGCATATGAACTGAGGACTCGACATTTTTGTTAACTGGGATAACTTCATTATTGTAGTGTCTTTCATTTCTTGCTTAGTTAAGGCTTTTTGGTCAACGTCATGAATACCAATTCTGCTGATGCATTTCATTACAAACAGATTTTAACATGTTGTTAAAATAATTCATTGATAATTCTCATATTGAAATGTCGCAGGTACCTATTGAAAATGTACCACCCGCTTGAAGCATATTCGACGTTTACCACTGTAGTAGGAAGTAGTTATTTTCTTCCAAAAAAAAAACTGAATGACGCCATCTACTATACCTGCGTCTTCTTTCAGGGTCCATACACTACCTCATTTTCTTAATATTATGTAAATTTCATTGATCTTTCGTTTTCTGTTCTCAAATCTGAACCTCGTTTCTTATCAAGAATAAACATGCTTTTAATTATCTGTTTACATCAATCAATGTAGTAAGGAAGTTTTTCTATATTCAGAAGAAATATATTTTTTATTATGATATTATTCAATCTAAATTCAGGAAAATAAAAGAAACAAAAAAGAATTAGCTTAATAAATCCATCAATATCTTTGAATATAAAAAAACTTCTAGCATTTTTCATCAGAATCAAATGGAGATAATAATATCAATAATAATTTCTCAATTTCACAGGTAACGAATTCGAATTCAGGCAGCCTGGAAAAAATTTCATCATCTCAAGAGGAAATCTCTAGTGTGAATTGTCAGGAACCTCCATCAGATGTTAATTTTTTCACAGCAAAAAAAATCTTTTTGAATGAATCGAATCCGACAAACTTGGAAAAACTAGAAAATACAAACTCCTTGGAAACAAATTCGTTGGAACATTTCGATCAAGACATAATTCTGTCTTCGGAAATAACTAGCGATTCTGATGTGAGTTTGGTAAATTGCTATGATGTGACACAATCAGTAATTTACCGAAAATTGTCAAGAGATAACAACGAAGAGATTCAAATTGCGGAAAAAATTTTCGATTTCGAGAGCTTGGAAGTATCTTTGAATCAGGAAGAAACGAACGTTGAAAAAAGAACCCGTAAAACCTGTGGCTAAGCCGAGGAAACATTTGAATTCGACCCCTGATACTGTTTATAAGATGCAAACCGTGGAACCAGAAAACGACCTGAAATTGACAAAATATAAAGAACCCCCTCAGGATAGTTTCGATTCAGTACCGTATGTTATAAACAGAAGATCTGATAATACTTTGATCAAAAAGATTTATTCAGATCCAAGCGTGAGGTCTTTTGCTTTGAACAAAAGAAATAAATTACCTATTCCCGTTGAAGAAACAACGATTAAAAAAACATCACAACCATTCAAAGCATCTCGGAGAAAGAAACGTCAAAATGTCTAGTAAAGAATAATGATGACAAAACAACAGAAGTTTCCAAAACAATCGATGAAGCAACGTTTTTCTCATCAAGTACTACATTGAAGGAAGAAATCAATATTCAAAGAGGATTGGAAGAAAAGTATGCAGATATAGATTGTTTTTATGCCCGGGCTAAAGAATTTTCGAATGATCGCAAAGTAGATAGTGAAGAAAAAGAAATAAATGAATTGAAGGAGCAGAAACTCGTTTCTAGCAGACTGAAAGAATTTTCAAAATCTTCAGTCAATTTGTCTAGGATATCTGACGAAAGTCTTGACCAAAGTTTCTTCAGTGGGTTAAGCAAAAACAGAAGAATTTCGGTTGAAATGGAAAGATGCGACCAGGATGAATTATTCAAGAGCAGGGAGCGATCAACATCTGTTAAGGATTTGAGGAAAAATTCGAACAATTTGATGTAAGTATTCATCTGTCAGTGAATGAATTGAATAATCGGAGTCTACAATTCTTTAATGTTTTCAAGAATTCAGGAAAATGTATCTAATATTGTAAACAATGATAATGTTAACAAAAAGTGTATGATAGCTCATAAATGCTAGCAATCGGTCACTGAATATTCATATGAAATAAATACTTACATAGGTTTATTGATTTTTTAGGCGAACGCGAAGTCCGAGAAACCTATACTATATAGCTTGACAGGACGAAGCATTTCTAAACAATTCAAAGAAAGACTCAGAGATCTGAATGATGACTCTCTGACGCTTTCACAAAGTAAGAATTAAAATTCTTCTTATAACTTGAGCATTAATGTTTGTTTTTTCAGTCCATTCTTTATCACTTACAAATCTAGAAGTGGAGGAGAATAAAAGGTGAATTTATCGAACAGGAGGAGATAATTTATTTATTTAATATTTACATTTTGTATATTCTTTTGTAATATAACTGTTAATCGTTAAAAAATATTCAATGAAGTTACGATTTTTGTTTATATATATTGTGGTGAATATTAAATTTGATTTCAAGTTCATTCTCATTTCACGATTTGAAAAAGCCTCGAATTGAACGAAAGGGCTGTGTTGAATTTATTTATTTCTTTCATTTTATTTTCATCTTTGATATCCACAATAGCAAATGCCCAAATACAGGTGCAAACGGGTGAAAAGTACATACAGGTAGGTACATATATATTCCCCAGGTCGTCGGCAGCCAAGGTAACAAAAAAATAAAAAAAATTGTTAATAGCTGATATAATCGTTTCCTAAAATAACACATATCAACCTAGGCTAAGCCATTTAATCTGCTACAAATGGGTGTAACAGGAAGACTACGGTGGAAACGCTAAATTCTAAAAGTTAAATTTTTTCTGGACAAAATACTTAATATTGGAATTACATGATGTAGGTACATTGAATCGACTTGAACATTCATTGATTTGAAATTTGAAAGCAAAGATCCCATCTGCAATTTATCTTCTCCTTTTTAAACTTTACGAAGTTGAACTCGGCCAGAAGAGAGTTGTGGTCAAAATGACGTCTAGGGTAAATAAAATATAATGTTATTTGTAATACAGAATAAAAAAAATTATTGACGGACTCCACAATGTTGTGATATATTTTTCGTGAAGGGGGTTCCATACTAAACTACAGTTATTGAGTACTTGTCAAACTGAAGTATACTGAAGTAATAGCTGACATTCGAAAATTCTCTAGCATAGCGCGAAACAAAACCCAAAGGACTATCAGCCTCACAGACCATTCTATCTATGGGAATTGGTAATTTCATAATTCATATAAGATTATTGTTAGCTTTCTGGTATATTTCATAACAAGCTCTAACCGCGGCTCCGCTCGAGTAGTATTTCAATTTAAAACTGTACTGGTAGGTCCGCAACCCCACATTCATAATCATCATAACCTCGTATCGAAGGAGAGACAGGCACATGATACGTGATAGATATTGACTACTTTCTTACTCAAATTCGTATTCGTTCAATCTGCGGTAACTTTAGAAGTATCCATTAGAAAACTATAGGTACTGCAAAAAGCATTTTACATAAGGAATAAAAAGCCGCAGATAACAATCAAATTCATTTTTATATGAATTCATTCCATGCCAATCGGGAGCCCTCTTCAAATTGAACATTATCATGAATTGCAGTGAAAATGTTAAAAAAGGTTACGTGGGTTGTCCTCAGCTGTTAGACATATGCTATCGCGGACTTTTTCATAGAACTTTTTTAGCACTACAAAATCGTCTTTGACCATGTTTCTCTATCTTTTTATAGTTTACCCCATAGAATATAGAATATATTATATTATATTAGAATAATATATTACATTCTTATTCTATGGTTTACCCAGCTTCGCTCGTGAAAGCCTGAAAAATCGGGTTAATTACCGACTTTTTAATGAAAATTCGATATTTTTTCTCGGTTCTTCGTGACATACTAATGATCCCTACATGAAAACCTCCCAAAAAAATTCAGTTTCATCAAAATCGGTCATTCGGCTCCTGAGTCCATAGAGGACAATTAAACACACAAACACACGGACATTCACGTTTATAATATCTATTAGTATAGATATAGATTTCACCTTAAATGATATTAAGAGGAGGTTCATTCTCAGTGTACCTTCCATACACATATCTAATATTTTCCTGAAAACTTAATATGGGTTTCCTCTCCAGTCTCTGAAACAAGAAACAATTAGAAAAATTTTTTTAAAAATATAAGAAAGGCCCCTGCATAAAAATTTGAGCACTAATTTGTCAGGAGCCAAAACTTTACGAAAAGAAATTGTTGCCTAACAATGAACAGAAAGAAAATGAAAACACTTTGTAATCCTCGAGCATATAAGACCATGTTGGTATTGAGATAATTTATTGGATAGGTACATGCGAATAAATCAAGTTGAAAGCTCAACTAGAAAAAGACTTTAACGAAGGGCAATGGGTCTAAAACTACGAATTTCAGCAGTCCAGTTGAAAACTGGACTAATACGCGACAATTTCCATATTTTAGGGAATGATAATAAGAAAATTTCATACTAGACTTATAATATGAAAAATATATAGAAAATATGCAGGCATAGGGTTGCCTATTATTTACCTGGACAAAGTACTGGGTTTCCAGGTTTGTCGAAATCACTTATTCTCACTTGTGTGATAATAGAAAAAATTGTATATCAGCATAAGCGCTGTTTTATTGTGAACACGTTGATATAAGGTTGCCTGCAAAAAAATTAGTCCTTATAGGGGTTGCCGAGATTTGAAGATGAAATCTCGACTCGCCAGACAGAGTGGTGCGAGGTAAGTATACCGTGTAATAAGAAGGATTCATAAAAATCTGAATATCCACTTTTGGATCGATTCACATTTACGAACATGATTCTATCCACTGACGATCGTTATAATATCATCATCAAATTCAGCTTTCCCACATCAATTGGTGAGATCAGCATATACCCGACAAGAAACCATTTGTTAATGTTTTTCCACTGCATACAACCATTGAGTATAAATATATTAATATAAATAAATAAATTATATTAATACTCAATGATACAACTGACACAGCGAACGAGCAAATAATTAATAAGGCAAAAAACTACAGTTTTAAATATTTCGAGATCGGCCGTCTTGGGGAGCCACATCCAGATTTGTTCAGGGGACACTTTTCAAACGTTATGCCTCCTCCACTTTCTTTAACTCCGGACTCCGGATTATTTTTTTATCATGATCCTAATCCATGTTCGACGGCGCTACAATAGTAACGCACGCCACTGATCCCCATCGGCGATTCGGGTATATTCAGGATAATATTACAAGTCCAAAGGCCCGATAAATTGTCTGGTAGTGTTACCGAAAAGAAAGTCCTTGTTAAACGTATATTCACCTCCTATTAGTCGACTGTAAATTTTGGTTACCAAGCAGGTAAATTTACAGGCCACTCCGACCTGTCAGTAAATGTCTACCAGAGGGATTCTACCTTCTACCTCATAGTTTTGTTTGTGAACTTTGAAGTCGGAGGTTTCGTGTGGCAGTCGGTAGTAGCTCAAGTTGTAGGTTAGGTCAGACAGAGAAGAGATAAGAGAGAACATATAAACTTGGGGATGAAATAGAAATGTTTGCGTCTTGCGGCGTTTCCTAACAGCTTACCTGGTGGCCAACACATAGTGTCACGTATAGTCGCCTTCTCCCTGTTACACAATCATTTTGTATAAGCTTATCTTTGTCATCGAATATTATTAACCGTTTAAAAACATTCACTCTCTTGTATCTTCAGTAGCTACCGAAAGGATAAATAAGCATGAATATACCCAAATCTCTTACAGCTTATCTGTAAATTAGACGAGCAAGTAGTTAACGCATACTTTACAGGGAAGGTGAATATATCGGGCCTAAAAGCAGTTAGTTAACTTTTACTTTTCGCTAAGGAGAATATACACACAATCCACAATATTCAGCTAGAGTATTCTTTTGCAGTATTGTCCTCGGTATTGCCCTTTTTTAATTGTGGTTTGTGGTTCGTAGTTCCATCTCTCAAATAGTACTGAATAATTCTCCTTCGATTTCTTGTGATTTGTCTCAGACGTACAGATTTCAACATAAATAATGTGATTTTTCACCTAACGTCTAGGTAATTTTGATTTATGGTAGACTGTTGATCAAAGCTAGCAATTTTAATTGCACAATAATGAACAAAATAATCCAGAATTTATTTGTCAATCTGAGTATTCTTGCATAAGAATACTCACAAACACAACTATATTCAAACAATATTTGGTCTTTAAGCAAAAGAATAAAACGGAATACAAAAAAAAATCTTTGTCTTTACGGATGCCACACCGAAAACATTTTTAAAACAGAGAGGAATTCAAAATAGTTATCATAGAAATGAATACCATTTTTCAATTCCCAGGCACAGATATTTTTCATCATGAGGTTGGAGAAATGATATTAGATTTTGTCACTGAGATGAGAGATATTACCGGTTTCAGACTTATTTGGCATCATCAGTATCCAATACACACCTCGGGGGCAAAATCATTCATAAAAAACTTCGATATTTAAAGCAATTAGATGTGATGTACGCGAAGACACTTGCATGAGGGCCTTGATTTAGGGCCACTGCTAAAATCTCATTGAGTGAAAGAGGATGTACAGATAGTTTCTTTTAGCATGTGATTAGAGATGTGGAACTTCATTTTGACCCAATTGGATGTCACTGCTGTGTTATTTCTACTCAGTACGTCACACCTAATTGCTTTAAATAATGAAGTTTTTTATGAAGATTATGTCCCTGAGTTGTATGAGATACTGATGATACCAAATAAGCCTGAAACCGGTATATCTCATCTCAGTGACAAAATCTAAAGGGATTTTTCCTCGAGCTAACCACACCAAACCAAAGCAAATCATAGTTAACTACACGAATTTCTTCGCGGCGTAGTTAGAACCATGACGTCACAGTTAATTACGCCAGTAAACCAATACATGAATTCTGGTTTGTTGTGTAGTTACTTGAAAAGGGAGAGAGAGGGACTGACACTTTCCTTCGCACTCATCCGCTATAACTTACCACACAGGGCACAAAGATAACCATGACATCATTAAGTTGACTAACTACTCCCTTAATATTATTTCTCCAACCCCATGATGAAAGATCTCTGAGATCCGTTTGCACCATCGTTCCTTAAATATTTAAGTGACGTTTCGATCCTTAAACCTAACCTCAAATTTAAGGATGGGATTATAACCTGAAATAATTTGTCAAACTGACTGAACATTTGTTGTTTTCTATGAAATTATAGCAAAAATTTGGAATTTCAACTAGCCTGAAATCGTCAAAATGACAGTGAAGGAAATGACAACTCTGTATCCGGCCAGCCAATGAAAAGGCTTTATTGAACTAGGGTGAAGTTAAAACAACATGAAAAACTGAAATATCACTAGATAAAACTATTTAAGGGTCCCTATATAGATAATAAAATATTGTTCTATATTCTAAGGTCCCTTACGTAAGAATTTCATTTGAGTGACAGTCGTGCAACTTTCAATATTTAAGGAATCCTTAACTTTAAGGAACGATGGTGCAAACGAATCTGAGCCTGGGAATTGAAAATGGTATTCAATTCGATGATTACTATTTTGAATTCATCTATGTTTCAAAAACATTTGGTCTTTTAAGTCAAACCTAAAAATGTCATGAGTGAGTGTTTTTCTGAAAACCTAAACATAATTTCTGAAACTTAAATGCAACTGATCACAATATAATTTCGATTTTTATCACCGCCTCCGAGATGACAATAATTCTTGAACTGAGTATAAATTATATTGTATTGTTCATTCACTCATTCCCCCTAAATTCTGTAAGAGACTCCCAAAGGAGAAGTAATGTTAGCATTGTTCTGGATTGCAATAATTTCAGATTAACTTTGACAAACTTATTAAGCATTGCGTGGGCCGTGGGAATAAAAGTGCGATTTATTATGCATTACTTTTCAATTATTCAGTCGATTAACAAAACAAATTAAATCATTGAATCAGAAAAAACTATTTTTTCTCTCTTACACTAAAATTTGATATTATATTTAGCACGCTTAAATATATCAATTTCAAGCACATTGGTTTCGTCGCTACTGAATATTTTTTCAAATTTTCCATAATTTTAATAGAACATCATTCTCTCCATTTCTTTCTATAATGTGTTCTCAACATGGGCGTCCCCTGTGAGGGGGGTGGCAGTTGAGGCAGCTAGTAGACCCCTAGAGCTACACTGAGAGAAATAAATTTGTTTTTATCAATAAAGTATTTATTTCGAGATTATTCATTAACAGACAAATCCACTTATTAATCTTTAATTTATTTATTAACTAACATATCTTGCCTCTGAAAGAATTCATTCATATATAACGAAATATTTATTTACACGGTATTTGTTAATATTTAATATATTTGGGTATGATGTATTTCATTTAAACTGCAGTTCTCTTCAAATATAAGATATATTAATTGAAAACATATGTTCATTTGGTAATAAACGAACGTTTAATTTCTATTACTAAATGATTCTAAACTTCCACCACTCCACGATATGTTTACTCAAAATACAGGATTTATTAACAATGAACAAACCGCATTTGACATGTTTCAGTCATCTTGGCTAGTTAACATTGTTCGGTGGTCGGTAGATTCAACTACCCGACTCCTGCCGATAAATCGCGAATGACGCAATCGGATGAAAGGTAAAAATCGAATCATCGATGACCACGATAGCGAATAAGTTCCCCTTCCAACCCTAACTCTCCAAAGAATTCTTCACGAGCGTCATAGTTCATGAAGAATTAAAACTAACAAACTAACATCGAATTCTGGGAGAGTCGCCAACCGAAGATCAGATGAAACCTTCAACCTTCCCAATGGCACAGTTCGTTAGCGCATTGGACTAGTAATTCGAGGGTCGCAGGTTCAAATCCTGCACGGACTGGTCATTATTCCAGAATTCAATTCCGTCTGCAAAGCCATTAATTTTCAATTTTGCTATCAGACGTTAACATTCATTCATAATTCATGCAGTTTGTTAATTATCACTAAATATATTTATTTCAGTGTAATGCGTCTTTATTCGGTATCATTGAATGTTATTATTCATAAATAAATGTGATATAATATTGAGTGAAGGTGATTTGCGAAAACTTAAATAAATTCTTTATTTCCATGAAAGAAATATTTATTTGTCATTTGGCCAATGAATGATTTATTAACTTTAACGCATGATCGATAATATCAAGTGAATACTTCTCTCAGTGTAGTATCCCTTCAAAACAAATGGAATAATATCATAAAATGCTATAATCGCAATTTTATTTTATTATTCTGAACGTTGTTGTGGCTAGGTACAGTCTTTCGGCTACTTCGACCACGAGGATCTTCTGTTCTTCGGCCAACTTGTTCATTAAAAATCCCAAAAAGGCCGTCAATAGAGGTGACGACATCCTCAAGGAACTTTAGCTCTTACCTCATGAGGATCCAGAACCGACTTGAATGGTTTTTAGTTCCTCCAGTTCTCGACATTTGCATACCATGTGTTCAGCCGTTTCTTCATCTGATCGACATAACCTACAAATTCTATCTGCTGATTTTCAAGTGCGATACAAAACATGTTTGTATCGGCAGTGGCAGTAAGCAGACCTACCATTACCCGCAGCTTTATGAGCTTTCTGGTGTAGGTCAGCGAGAATTCTATTCTCACCACTTCTGACTTATCAAAAATTTTTAAAACAGAAATAAACTGAAACACAATGAAGGGTAGAAATTGCGATGTCAACATATTTCGATTTTTTATCTTTTTCTTCTCTATCACTATTTCACACATTTAGTTCTTGTCTACTGCCAGACGGGGCACCACTTTCAACCTTTCAGACCATTGAATAAAGAAGGAAACGAAGGAGCAATAGTGAAATATGAAGGGGTCCGCAAAGGTCTAGAAAAATGGCTGCAAATAAGTAATAAAAATGAATTTATCGACGAAAAGTAATGCAGTGGAAATTCGTTATATCAAGTGATTTGTTAAACTGAGATTCGATATAATGAGATGAGATTGATCTAAAATATATATCGAGGTTCAACTGTAGTTTTATTCACCTCAACATTACGTTCTCATCTTGTTTTAGCTAACAACTTCTACTTATAAATGAGAACACATTTTTATAAAATCTTAGGACTATTGTCAACATAATTAATGATTTTTCGCTATTCTACGACTGATAAGAACATCATTTACGCTTCTCCGCCATTGCAACTAGACGAACAAGACTGTTAACCTTACTTGTCATCAAACAACTTTGACTGTTTTACGAAAAAACGTGTCGAAGCCTGTTGCGACTGAATCACATACTAATGGATTAAGAGTCATATTGGTGGAACGTTATATAGAGATTTTGAGTTGACAAAATTCATTAATAAGAGGTATTTGCCAAAGACCTTTTATCCTATGATAAGTCTATGGTATTCACTCTTTTCTTCGATATTTGAAAATTCGTTATTAAGAGATTGTTCGTGAACCATTTTCGAAATGTAAAAGTAAATTTTACATTGACTCTTATGAATTAGGAAAAAATTTGTTAAATGGAGAAATGGGTATATTGAGGTTCGTTATATTGCGGTTGCACTGTATTCTGATCTTTCGTTTTTTTTCCTTGTTGAATCACACGCGACACAGCTAACCGTTTTTCAAAATTCAATCACGTATGACAGCTTCTTTCGAAAGACATTAATCTATTTCAAGCGAATAACCAGTAATGACCACGGTTATCCACGGTCATGGTGTACGGTTATCTACGCGCGGTTATCCTTCAGGAATAAACCAAATTGCGCTTGAAAAACGGTTATTAACAAATAATGGCGCATTCAGCAGAGACCACAGTTACGGAACTGTTACCAATTTTCTATGATCTTCTGCTGAACGTTCAGCTACTTATGTAACATGTTGGGTAGTGGTCGCCGCTTTCAGTAGCGTACTTGGCTTGCGCTCCTTTTCGGTAACGTGTTGTGTGACTGACAGTTGTGACAGTTTGTTACCGCTCTTTCTGCTGAATGCGCCCGATGTCAACAGATTTCCGCTACCGGTACCTATCAGTAGCGCAAACAGTTTTGTTAGCGCTCTTTCTGCTGAATGCGCCCAATGAGTACAGTAGGGTCCACTAAAATAGCTTATTCCGTTCAGGGCCGCCGCCAGGGCCGGCAAACCGGGCAGTCTGCCGGGGCGGCAAATTTTAGGGGCGGCAAAATCAGTTTCGTCATACTAGATTTTTTTCCTTCGAAATCGAAAGCCCGCTTGTTATTGAACGTGGAAAGCGAAAACACGACCAAACTCAGGGGCGGCTTTTTGAGCCTGGTCAACCAAATATATCACACGTGTACACAAATAACCAGATAAAAATGCAATTAAACCAATACAAGAGTATTACTGGCAGAACTCATGAATAAAAATCCCTGTCAGGTTGTAAATTTCGCCAACGCCTCAGCAGCCTCTCATCCTAGTTACACTCGCTTGTTTACGCGTTTATTATCAAGACGGTCGGTCCCTTTGATGAACATCTGGGACTGTAAAGTTTTTGGGAGGGTTTCTAGGATAATTCAGTAATGATTCTTATTTTCAGTTTGCCAATCGGAAATCTAAATTTTGATATTCGGGAGAGGTTTATAATACTCGAGAAATAAGGGTATGAACTCGTTACGTTAGTACTCAGTGTTGTGTGTCGTCACAATATTCAATATTTTTGCAAACCTATATGGTGCTACATAATAGAAATCTTTTATCTATTTTCGGAGTTGTGATTTTCGAACTGAATTACATTACAAAATTGAAGGTGAGTTCTATAATTCGGTATTTTTTTACCGTCGGAATTCATATTTAAACGATAATAATAAATAATAAGCGCTCTTTGCTTATTAACAGTGATGCAGGTGATTTTTTTTTGAGTCTTTCATCCATCGCTTCAGATACGCATATTATTCATAAAACCATACAGAGTCGTTTCAATAATTCGAAAAGGCGCCTTTAAATGAGTTGGAAATATGCCTCGCTGAAATTTGAGGCAGATAAGATTTCTTAATTTATTGGATAATGGTCATAGTAAAAGAATATTATTATAATAATATTCATTATTATAATAATCATTATTAGATACAGGATACAGGTGAATACTTAAGATATATATTGACCTTTTTTCATTTACTTAATCAGATGTTAGAGTTTAAGAACATGGCAACAGGTAATAAATGTCATAAGGTCAAATCACAGAACGAAAACAGTAAGAATAACATGTACCTTATTCTGATCCGGATATCATCGTCTAGAATTTTCCTTACACACGAGATCTGTGTTGCCTTGGAATGAAGAATTAGTAATAATGAAAATCCAAGGCGCTCAAATTTTTTTCCTTTAACATGAGTTCATTTAGTTTCGTACACTAAAAGCAGAGAGCGTTTTCATTATTTCTCTATATTTTGTATGTGAATGCATTTTAGAATTCCACATTTTTATTTAACATATCGTATACAAATGCATTTGTACTTGAATCGATTAATTTATTTTATTATAAATATGATACCTTACCGCCTGATTGAAAATGTTTACATACGCATTTATATTTATCGGTATCGTGTACCGTAGAAAACTGTCGTATAATGATTTTATTAAAAATGGAAAATACTTTTGGGATACTTTTGGCGATAGAAGCTTTTCAAAGTTGAAAATGAAAAATTTTCTACGATCAACAATGGCCCAAGATAGATTATCTGATCTAGCCATTATTTCCATTGGACATGAGATAGTCAATAATCTCGATATATCTCAAAGAATTCATGACTTTTGCGAGATGAAGGAGAGAAGTAAGAAATTTATTTGAGTTCAAACATTCTAGTCTGATGGTTCTAGTTCACTTTTATACACGTGATGGCCGGTATATATGTTTTTTTTTTGTTATTTTTTATTTAATATATTTTTTGTATAATACATATTTATAGTTATATTTTCTTCGTTTCTGAATTTTTTTGCCCTTGATCAAATTGTGAAAGAGTTTGTTATGAGTCCCAAACTCTATATATCACAGCAAGTTAGCGAAATATAATTTTCCCGGGGCGGCAAAATTTTATTTTGCCGGGGCGGCAAAATGTCTGGCGGCGGCCCTGATTCCGTTCCTAACTCAAGCAATGCAATCAACGTCTATACCTCCTTCCTTTGCTTCTTTATAATGTTCCAGTGACTTGGCCGTTTCTCTCGCCACGTGAGCGTAAGGTGAAAAATTCATTCGGTTTTCATAACTTTTCTGTTATACAATAGTTCTTATAGTTACGAAACGGCCAAGTCACTTATATTGACTAAGGCATAGAGTTTGTGAAATAAGAACTAGTGAAGGTGAAGAGTGTAGAGTTAGCAGCTTGGCTCTACATGAGATCTGATAACTGTTAGGAATACAGCCTGGTCATGGCAATATTTTACATGGAAATGTTTTTGGTTGGATTTCCCTTTTTTTTATACGTCACTTATGGCAAAATCCTTTAATTTTTTCATTTTTCCCCAAGAAGATCATTAGCATCAAAATTGGCCGAAGTCTCATACAAATTCATACATCCCCTGGTCCCAAGGGTTGGAGGGTGAAAGTTTCAAGTTTAAGAATTTTTCCGTACCAAATTTCAACTTGATAGGACATCGGGAAGTACCCTAACAGTTTTTATGATCATCAGTGAGTGAGTGACGAAATCAGGGGTTTTTAGATATCTATAAAATCTGAAGTGTATGAACTAAGCACTTGAAACGTTGCACGTTTGATAAGTTCGCCACTGGCATTATATCCTGAAAATTTTGTTCATCCACTATATTCCAAACTCAAGTTATGAGAGTTCAAAAATACGACGAAACATTTCGAGAAAATATAGCTAGTGCCCCGGCGCGGCGCTTCGATTGGCTCGTCTTGGCGGGGGCACTACCGTGCCCCCAGATACACTCCACAAGTCGAGAAATCGAAATTCAAAACAATAGCAGTTCACTAGTAATACTAAATTAATAAAAATATATAGCCCGGTTCCTTCAATAGACTTTGAACACCAGAAAACACAAAAGTTACAATTGTGCAGTGTTTTTCACAATTAACTCAAACTTTAGTTCACTCATATGATGTGATAACGTGTGTTTATCAGAAACAAGAAGATTGTTCCACATCACTTGTTGAAAATTGCGTTTTTGAATCCCTGAATGAGTTTACCAAAAAACTCAACTCGAAAAAGAATTTTTCAAACTAAAATTTCATAAATTCCCTCAATATCCCAATAATCTCAATGAAACTTCTCCAGATGGGTATATGAAAATAATAAACCTACTTTGTTGGACTACACCTTCGATAACAGAACAACACTCATTTTCTGTACGGACAAAGAAGTTTCGTAATTTAGTCGTCATCAGAGGTCGTCTAGATTTTGGAATTGTGCTTAGAAGAGATTCAAATCAAATAATATTGAAGATTTGTTAAATACTTAGCTCGGCAATATGACTATGGGTGTAATATGAATGTTTCTTTTAATAATGTTCAGCGAAGTCCAACCTTTAGTAATCCCAAGAAAAACATTAAATGAAAAATGAAATATGCGACGAAAAATGAATTTATTTGTGGAAAAATTTGTTCCGAAATGAAAAAAGATGGCTTTATTTGGTTTTGGACATGACCTTCATTCAAGCCAAATCTGTTCTTCCAGCGAGACTTTTTTCATGTTTTCGAGCAGGTGATCGGGGCTGAGGGCTGAAACTTGAGAAAAGGGTGGATGCGGAAGAAATTCAAAGCTCATTTCGTGCAATGTGGTTATGGTTGTGTTGTCGATGGCCAATTGGCCTTTTGGTCAATAAATTGCGTTTGTTGTTGTTGTTGGTTATGGCAGCCTTGTTTATTTAACTCACATATTTTATAAGCAAGGAATTCTGTATGAAAATGTGTATATTTCTATATACACTTTTTTTCAATTGCTTTCATTGATTCTTCATTCATGTGGAAAATACAACTATTGTGAAGCTCGATAAGTGATAATTGAAAAAGGTAATGATTAATTTCCTTATATTCATGTATTTTGTTTTTTTGATGGACCCAGAGGACTTTTCTGCTCTTTTCATCATCCCTTTTCTAATCCCTAGGCATAGTAATTGTCCTACGAATGAATCCGAATTTTCGATCTTCGAAAAAGTCTCTGTATAGATAGCGCAAAGTTGGAACATACCGAAAATCTTATTTCCTACCTTATTGGAACACACCTTTCGATTCTTCGAATGCGTACGTTTGACGTACTATTTTAAGGTTATGTCAAGCATGTCAGGAATAATCTGAGGTCAATTGAATTTCCAAATTGTAAATCATGAATTAGAAAGTACCGAAATGAAAGAGCAGGATGTTATGTGACCACTGTAATAACATGCGGGAATGAAGCTCATTTCAGTTGTAACTTTGGAGTAGTTGCGATCTAAAGATCTTCATAATTTCGAAATGAGCGAAAAGAAAGTTATAAAAGTTGGCTCTCGGAAAAGCGAAGTGAGTTTCAATGTGGATGCTTTTCAGAGTAATAATAATTATTTATTGCTTTTTTTTCTAGCTTGCTCTTATTCAAACTCGCCATGTAATATCACTATTAAAAGAGGAATATCCTGATAAAGATTTTGAAATCGGTTAGTACCATTTCTGGTTATGCAATTCATGGGGAATGGTTCCTTCAAATTGAATATTTGATTTTAGTTACTATGAACACACTTGGTGATAACGTTCTAGACATTCCTCTTCCTAAAATAGGTGAAAAATCACTTTTCACTAAAGAACTTGAGGCTTCTCTGAAATCCGGATGTGTTGATTTTGTTGTTCATTCCTTGAAAGACTTACCAACTACCCTTCCAGAAGGAATGGTTATTGGAGCAATTTTAAGCAGGTAGGAACAATATCTATAGAGAAGAAAAAATTTAAAAATAAGTCATTCTTGATTCTTTGAGAACAAAAGAAATTTAAATATTCAAATAAGAGTGATTTAATTATTACACATTTATTCGGAATTTATTTGGCACCATAAGCCATTGGAATCAAACACTGCATTTTGATTTCACAGGATAGGTACAGGAATCAAAGTGAATATTCGGTTGATAAGGTATAATATTCACTGAAATGAATCTTTGTGAGGACAGATAATTTCTTCTTGTTTTTTCATTGTATATCAGGGCATATATTTGATGGGATCCAAATATATTTTAATGGTTTTTTTCTGTCTGAAACTTACTGAAAAATTTGTAAAGTTTTTGGTAACGAATAGATTGAATTGGAGTCCAGTATTTAGATCCATTCACTTTTTTAGAGAAGATCCAAGAGATGCTCTTGTTCTACATGAGAAATTTAAAGGTTCTACTTTGAGGACACTTCCAAAAGGAAGTGTTATAGGCACATCCAGTTTGAGAAGATCTGCTCAGTTGTCTAGAAAATATCCCAGTTTAATAGTTGAAAACATCAGAGGCAATCTAAACACAAGACTAAAGAAGTTGGACAGTTTGAACAAGTACGATGCAATAATTTTGGCTACTGCTGGTCTACATAGAATTGGATGGCATGAGAGAATATCTGCTGTGAGTATAGAGATAATGATTACTTTTCCATGCAATTGCAAACACTGAAATGATGAAAAAAAAATTTATATATTTGTAGTTCATTAGATTGCAACTGGAATTTATATTGGTGATTTATAAAACAAGTGCAATGAATTTTACTTTGTGTGAAGATGAATATTCACTTTGACTTTTGAAGTTTTTTTTTTAATGTAAAATGAGATTTAAGAGAATTCATTCCACCAGGACAAATATCCATAACTGATAAAAATTCTTGAAGTAAGCATGAATGGTTTACAAATTATGATATGTTGATGGACCCTATTATCTGTGCATGTGACTCTGGCGAAGTTCTCAATAAGTTCATAATTTCCAAAAATTATGTAACTTTGATTTTGGGTTATTTTCGTATTAAATTAACAACCACTTTTGATTTTCATGTCAATTATATAATGAATGGTTTATATACTTCACCTTCAAGACTCAGTATTGAATTGTTTATATATTTGTTATCTAGACTAATGTCTGAATTTTTGGCAATATTCAACATCCCCTAAATACCAGTTCTGCAAAATTTTAGATTGTTAATTAGCTTAATGACTGCACTTGAATAAATGGGTGAATAATATGCTTATATTTTTGTCATATTAGTTATTGTTTTCACAAATTATTATTTCCAGATTCTAGAGCCAGATGATATAATGTATGCAGTTGGCCAAGGAGCTTTAGCTGTAGAATGTAGAGAAGATGACATTGAAACCATTGACCTTCTCAGTCCTCTCTATAAATTAGATACTGCTTTGAAAGTTCTAGCAGAAAGAAGCTTTTTGAAGAGGTTGGGTGGTGGATGTAGTGCACCAGTAGCTGTATCATGTAATTTAGATATTATTGGGGATAAGGGGGAAAGTGGAACAAAGCTTACATTAAAAGGTGGGGTGTGGTCTTTGGATGGTCAAATAGAAATTATAGGTGCCATGTCTACAGAATTATCTTACAAAAATGGTTATGAGAAATGCAAAAATTGTCCTTGCAAACAAAACATGAGTGAGCTCTCTAAATCAAATGAAACTAACTATATGGGTTGTTCTAAAAGATGTTCTTCAACAATAGAGAATGAGGAGGCTCCTAAAAAAAAACAAAAGCTGGAGGAGTTGCCTATAGATCTACTCAAGGAAGATCCTCACGAACACTGTCCTGTGGAAATACCCATTGGATCAGATTTCATGGGTAAATGTCCTTATCTGGAGAAAGCTCCTACTGAAGCCAAAAGATTATTAGAGAATTTGGACTTGAAACTTCCAGACCAGTGTCCTTTCAAATCTATCAGCAATGAAGTCTCAAGTAGTCAAAATGAGATTTCATCTACCAGTTTCAAAGAAGATGAATATTGTGGCTTAGTACTTCATAAAAGAGCAGAGGCTAAAGATTTCCAGGAAGCAATTTTATTGGGACAGAAAGTAGCTGACTATCTAATCAAAAAAGGTGCATCAGAAGTTATGGCAAAAGCCAGAGCAACTATACATGTATGAAATTTGTTTTGTTTTAGTATCTTATTTAATCTCTATTGTTATTGGAGTAAAAATATTTATGGTTTAGAGATTGTTTCTTTCCTGTTTTTACCAGGCCACAAATTAGGTGTTGATAATTTTATGATAACTTTGAGCTTTGTCTATTCCAATATTTTCTCCTTAACGACTGGTGAGTTTTTGGTATTTCATGATTCTTGAACTATATTCTCTTCGTAGTTTTGAATAATGAATAATTACAATTCACTAATGGCTTAAATATACTTTTCACATACAGTTCCAAAAATTTGAGAATAAGGTAAAGTTAAGTCCCATTTTCTCCATAAAAAAAAGTCAATGCAGAAAATTGCCAACACTTGCATATAATAATAAAAATCTTTATTTCAACCTCGGTGGAGTCAAGTTATATTGAAGTTTGAACATAGGAGAGAAAAAATTCAGGCTTTTCTAAGAACAGCATTCAAATGAATTGTACATTTCATACATGTAGGCAAAGTCTAGTTCAGCAGTAGAACCAAAAAAATAATACAAAACCTTGGCAGCGAATAGAAAGAATGATTGAACTGGAATTTGAACATTCCCTTGGATACCCTAAGAACTTTTTTGTCTAATGTTTTCCGAACTATGTATTAAAAACCAATGATACATAGTACTTCATTGAATATAAAACAAATTGTGGAAACAAATGCATACTATGGGGAAGTTATAGATTGGAACAATAAAAATTGTGCGAAATTTTGATTCAGATATAAATCATGATTAGGCTAAAAATAAACAGTTCTGGTGCAACGAGGGCATTTTTGTTCCCTTTTTCTAGTAGACACTTCTAAAATCATATGAACTCTCATTACCTCTGCAGCATTATTGATTTTTGAGATAAAGTGGCCCCAATATCAATTTTAAATCAGTTGCCTCGAACTTATCCAAACCTTTATATTTACGTGTAAATCGTATCTGGTGGGCTATAATATTTTTTAATTTCTTGCTGTATTTAATTTCACAATGTGAAAACTTTAATTTTCATGCTACCTCTCCTTTTTCACAAATATAGTACATTGGGTATTAATGATGGAAAAAAAGTATTTACATTATTTCAGAATGAAAGAATGTTTCATTTATCTAAATTAGTTTCCTTGAAGACTTATTTTTATTAGTTTTGGTAGGTTTATTGACTCAATAATCTCTGATGATGGCTGGCATCTTTATGTAAATTATGTCCAGCACTATTTGAAAACTATCAATTTCCATGTTAGGACTTCATAAATCTATTCTAGGAGATAACTTGTCCTTATATGGCCTCTTTGTTTGAATTATACTTTTTTCGATTGTATCAATACCGTAAACACTCTACATATTGTCGGGAAATAATTAATACTGCTAATTAGTACAGTATATGTCCGAAAAATATGCCGTTTCAAACAAAAATTACCTCCAAGCATTTTTTTTTGCGGAAATCGGCGTGATTTGTTGAAAACAAGAACTTGTTGCGTAGTTCGCTACTGTTCACTGTTTTACGTGCAAAGTAGATTTCGAAAGCTGAATGACTAGTTTTTTTAGTTGCCATGGACAATGCCGTTTTTACCATAAGGGCATACGGAGCCCGTGCCCAGGGGCCTCTGAAGGACCGACTTTACGAATCTCTGATTAGTTATGTCAATACCGCACTCAATAGTTTTGATCAATACGAAACGGCTGCTGAAAAAAGCCATAGATATGAATATGACATTGAAAAAAAAATATTTCGAAGCGACGCATCATATTTTTAAAGGATCATCAGCGACTGCATAGTTGAGAGGCAAGGAAATGTATTATGTATAAATACTTTCCTTCCCATAATACACATTAAAAAAAAACGTTCGGAAGAATACCAGAAATTGATAGTCGATTTAGTTTTCTTTGTCAGTTAATAACAATCAAATCTGGTTAGTTGACCAAAAATTACAAAGAATTTGCAGAATGTTATCATAAATACATTGATGGAGATCAGCTCAGAACAGAATGTTTTCATTAAGCCGATATTTAAAAAAACTAAGCAAAGCAATTAGAGGATTTAACTATCTCAATTTTAATAAACCTAATAATAATAATTTAATAACCTAATTAAATCAGATAAATTGAAAGAAACATTTCCAAATGTAGAAATAGCTACAAATATTACTTTGCCTGATGGTAACCAATTGTAACGGAGAGCCGTCATTTTCGCAGCTTAGAAAACAAAAAAAGAATTGCGAACAACAATGGTACAAGAACGATTGAGTAATTTGGAAAATGTGGATAGAAATGAGTGATATCTGATATCCTTTAAAAAAATTGACGTCGAGCATATAATAAAAGATTTATCTCAACAGAAATCCCGAAAGAAACCGTTATCTTAATCGTAACCAAAAAACCTTATGAATAAATGGTAATACATATTAAAAATTTTATTATAATTCGCTTCTTTTTACTCTCCAAAAGGGCCCCAAATTCTAGTGTGCCCAAGGGCTCCAACCTATAGCCATAGATAGAAGGCATCAAATTATTACTGTAGTAATTTTAGTATGTAATCGAGTCCATGAGTCGTGTATGATAATTCTATCCTTGTGGTATAAATGGCTAGGGTTTCAAATAAACCCGTCTGATTAAAGGAGCTTAATAAGTTCTTTACATTCAAATTTGGGACTTTTTCCCAGGTCTGTCAACTTGGCCCGAAAGTAGGTAGGTATAGACATTTTTTCCATAAACTTTTTTCATATTATGCGTATACAGGTTAGTCAAAAAGTGTGTATGTACTACCGAGCTTTCTAAGGGTGATAGTTGATAGATAAACTCAAGGCCAAAAATGCATATTGGGGAAGATACATATCCTTCCAAACATACGCGGAAATAGAATTTTTTGAGGGGGGTCACAACTCGGAGATTTCTAAGGTAGGTTCGGACAAATTATTGACTTCAGTGAATTCTAGATACATTTTTATTGGCTCTGGGAGGGGCACCGTTAAACTCTAGGGGAGACCCCCCTGGACCCCCCTATTTCCGCCTATGCTTCCAAAGTAGAGAAAATAAGAAAAATTCTCCGCATAACTTCTAAACTGATATGCATGCCACCAGATGGAAATTTTGTGCATAAATGTATGTATGTTGTTGAAATAATAAGTACATTTTTTTATTACGTCTTCATTTCCGATATTTTTATAAAGGTTTTAGAGGTTGAACAATGATTTTTCTGGAACTACTTGATTCTTTCATTGAATTCGTTTTTGTGAAAAAAAAGAAGCTGACGGAGCGAAGCAAATTACATGAGAAGGATACTCCTATCCGAATACAAAAAATTGAACCGTTTTCGAGATATTTGAGTTTTTGAAGTCAAATAATGTCAGCAGATACTTTCATCGCCAGATTCATGGGTAACGATATTTTAGCAGATCATGAACAAATCTGTTCTTATTGTATCTTATCTGTGCCATCGATAAACAATTTAATGAGTATATAACAAAATATGACCTAACGAAGTTTGGATAAAAAAAAGTTTGAAATTGTTTTTAGTAGTTTTAATGAATATGTATATATTCGAGAATGAATAAGCGGAAGCATTTTTGTTCAAAACAATTTATTCAAAAGAAATAAAACAAAGAAAAACAGTAATTAAAATCTATAGAAACAATGAGTTGTATGATGATTTCCGAAAATCACAAACCAAAAAGATATTGATTGATCAAAAAATCAAATTTTGTAGTTGATTGCCTTTGAATTTCTATAACATTTTGAATAAATCAGTTTTTTTCTGAAAGCAGTGAACGATGAATATTTGTTTCAAAATCATTAATGATGTTTACTGGAATTGAAGCTGTTTCAATCAATTATTTATATTCACATACATTACACAAGAGTTCCGCAACAGAGGGCAGGAAACAATGAGGAGTATGATGATTTCCGAAAATCACAAACCAAAAAGATATTGATTGATCAAAAAATCAAATTTTGTAGTTGATTGCCTTTGAATTTCTATATCATTTTGAATAAATCAGTTTTTTTCTGAAAGCAGTGAACGATGAATATTTGTTTCAAAATCATTAATGATGTTTACTGGAATTGAAGCTGTTTCAATCAATTATTTATATTCACATATACATTACACAGGAGTTCCGCAACAGAGGGCAGGAAATTTTCACTCATGAGATTAGTAAGAAGCTCTACCTACAAGTGTTGTGATGCAGGAGATTTACTTCAAATTATTTACAGAAAGTTGTTCTTTAGGTTTTTTTGTCATAATTTCAGCTATAAGCTTTTGTATACATGGACAACATAAGACTTAGAGAAAATATCTACAAGGCACTCCGGATAGAGCATTACTGAAAATATATTTCAAATTATTCATATATTTCATATTGAATGTATCAATATGGAATATGGTGGACGTCATTCAGATAATTTCTCAGTCTTTTATGATATTATATCGTTCTTTGAAAATATGTCCTGATTACAATTATATAAGAAAAAAACACAAAATCCATTAAATCTCTAAATAAATGAAGAATATTTTAGGGAGTCCCATTTCCAGAAATGAAGTGGATAAACTCAATATCAAAGATTATAGAGTTAGAAAGATAGGAAACGCCCTTACATCTGTGGAACTAAAATCCGACTACAATTTTTGGCAAGTTTCTTACTTTTGACACCTAGATGGCGCTGAAAACAATTCAGTACAGAAAACTATTTTAATAGGCGCGAAATTCGAATTATTTTTCATAAACTTCCATTAAATTGAGTATTCTTTGTCGAGCTTTTAGAGAAACATCCTGATCGACAAAACAAAAGCAGAGCTCCGTTTTTTGATCAGGATGATATTTTCCATCTACACATTGTTTTGAATCGAATGAAATACGCTTCTGGATTCTTTATATTTTTATTTGAAATGATTGTGTAAAATCAACTACAATATAATAATTATGAAATTGAGAACATTTCAAAAATTTGTTCACATATCAGAGAATTATTATAACAATTTCAAGAACTTATTCATACAGTGACCTCTCGATGAATCGAACATCGATAAGTCAAACAGTTGTTCTGGACCCGATTCATACATATCTTACCCAGTGTATTTTAACCTCAATGTGTCTAGACTCTAGAGGGTCTAGCAGATGAGTCGAACTGCTGGAAGGGTCGTCAAGAGAACCACCACCTCTATAAGTCGTTCTTCTGACCACCATTGCCTCTATGAGTGCAACTTTTTGATCTAATGAATGAGACCAAAGAAAATTCGGTTCGCAAACAAATTATCCAGAACAATATATTCTTGCCCCGAAACCTCTATCCATTTGACAACACTGAAAATAAAAAGCAATGAACAAGACAGTTACATGATACGAGTTTCAAAACTTACATTTCCATTCTCTTTGGTAGTGAAAAGAATGCACATTCAAGATTATTCTTTCTATTATTTCTGCATTTAATCACCATGCATTTCGAATGTCGGCCAGTTTTAAACACAAAATTTATAACAGAAAAACACACAAACCAAGATTATGGAGTGAGCTAGGTGCTACTCCCGTAGATTTCGAGTTATTTCAGTGGAAAATACGCGAAAAAAATAAAATCATCATTCAGCAAAAATATTTATTCAAGTATTTCTTTCAAAATTGACAACAGCCTACTAATAATTTCTATATAATCTATGCCAAATGGACCCTAATTAAATATTTTAACCATAGACCGATTACTTTTGAAAAACAGATGTCGCTGATATCACTGTAGTCGCTTCGTTTCCCATTTTTATACTCTATAATCTTTGCTCAATATATTTGAGACGAATGACATTTTAGTCCAAGAGCTAGTGAACCTTTGGAGTAACGGTGTGTCTGTAAGGCTAGAAATTTTCATAGCGATAGTTCCTAGCATGCACATCATCAATCCCTATATCTTTGACAGTGTAAAAAAATTAAAAAAAAAACTTGTCGCTGTAAGGTTGAAACTTTCATACGATTTTTTTCATTCATTGTGAAGTTCAAAAAAAAAATTGACAGGCGATTTCGACGAGCACAAGCACCTTCTAGGCGACTCGAAAAGGGTGTAAAATATGAACAAAAATGAACTTTTTCTGTAAGGCCCAAATTTATATATCTGTTCGTCTGAGGGAATGAAAAAATAAGTTATATTATTAATCTTCATCATCATCTGATATGTTATCATTAATTTCTTCATCATATAGTACAGTCGTTTCACACTCCACAAACAGAAATATTCCAACTACTTTTGTTTTTGGATTCGGTACAGGGCGAAAACGAAAATGTATACTGTTTGAAATGTTATTATTTCGCGGGATCTGTATAAGAATGAAAAGAATTAAAACTTCCATAATGATATTTTTACGTAGAAGTCAGTGGCGTAGCTTATCATATTTTTCAAATCATTGTTTTTGAGATTGAATTGGAGCGGAATGAAATTTATCATATGGAACACCTTGTTTATTTTAACGTCGAATTTTATCACAACCTATCCCTCAATAAATTTCAGTTGAAAAGAATATCCCACGCATTTAATCAATATTCACAAGGATTTAATCATTACTTTTTCAAAAAGCCATGTGACCTGAACCCATTTATTTTATACTATTTTGAACATAAACTCAAAATATCAACCGAAAAATGGTTTTTTGATGCATGTGTGGAAGAATTCATGTCTTACTTAAAAAAAAAACAAACAGAAATATAAATTTTTTGAATGGTTGACACTGAAATTTATCAAAGGTAAGGTGGTGATACATCAATGTATTCAGAAAAAAATGAGTAAAATTTGACATTAAAACATACGAGGGGTTCCATTTGAAACATTTCAAGTTTGTGCTATATCTCAAAAACATTCATCCGATAAAAATTTTAAGCTACGCCACTGACTTCTACGTAAAAATATTATTATAAGCATTTTCATATTTTTTCCTTCTTATACAGCGCCCGAAAAATAATGACACCTTCAAAAAGTGGACATTTTCATTTCCGCCCTGTATTCCAGAAACAAAAGAAGATGGAATATTTCTGTTTGTGGATTTAAAAGTTTTACAAAAAAGTAACAAAGGATCTCGAAAACCGCATGACTCTATTTTCAATATATAGCTGAGATATAATGCAGTCTCAACAAATTTAGGACACAGTGTATTACGCTTGAAACAACTGTACAGGGTGATTCATTTACCTTGGTAACCCCAATTTTCTCGAAAACGTCCGAATATTTTTTCATTCTGTGAATGGTGTTTTGAAGAAGTCAATGTCGACTTGAGATGCGCATAAAAATCTGCGGAATAAATAAAGACGCCAGGCGTCGCGGCGCTATCAAAAATTTTTTCTCCAGGGACATACCTTTTTCATCATGTCATTCGAAAGATAATTTCATTCTGAACTTTTTTTTCGAATACAATTTTTATCCATTTCTAACCGACAGCGATCTGCAGCGTGTTTTATGTTAATTCTATTCCATTTATTTTTTTCTTTATTGTGGTAGTATGCCTTCATTTGGAGACATAGAAATGATTTTTTGCCTTGAATTCAAGAATGCTAATTTTCTAAACAATCTGCCTCCCCAAATGAGATTAAATATGTGGCTCCATGTCACAACGCTGCCATTGTGAAGAGATATTGAGATTAAGAATTCTAAAATAAATGGACCCTTATATTTTGACCAAAGTAACTTATAATGATATAGGGAAATTATATAACTTATATATTGATCATAATGGCTAGATGACCTAGATATGATTTTGTTTCGTAAAATGACTATTATTTGAACTGTAACAAACTATTTCTCTTTTATTATATTCATTAAATATTATATCTTATAACAATAAACATTTTTTTTAAAAACAAACGAATCATTTTGAATCAATTGTTCTATAAACCGGCCATTATGATCCATACCTAAGTTATATCATTGCCCTATTTCATTATAAGTTACTTTGGTCAGAATATAAGGGTCTAGGTACTTGGACACATGCGTTTCTTATCGTTATTTTCGAACGGTCTAAGTTATTTGAATCAGTTTGGTATACCATATTTTTGAGGGTACCCCTCAGAAAGCAATCCATGAGCTTCAGGTCTGCCGATACCTGATGGGTCCATTGGTTCCTATCCATTTATTTTCGAATTTTTGATCTAAATAACTCTTCACAATAGCAGCGTTGTGACATGGAGCCCTATCTTGCTGTAGCCACATATTTTATCTTATTTGAAGAGGCACATTTACTAGAAAATTAGCCTTCTCGATTTCAAGGCACAAAATCATATCTATATGTCCCCAAATAAAGGCATACCACCTCAATAGGGCCCTTCACACTTACACTCAAGAGTCGACGACTGAATGCGACACTCAAGTCTCGAATCAAAAGTATTAAGGTACGGTTTCGCTTGTGCGTCGGACGCATGCAGTGAATGCGAGCAGCTACTGCTCGCGTCCGCTGTGACGTCGGAGTGGTTTCCTTATCTGCAGCCAAACTACTCGGCTGACAGTCGACAGTGAGAATTCGAAGATGGAGTGTACTTGCGCTTCATATTTTGGAAGAAGAGGAGAATGAAATTATTTTAAAATACAGTGTGACACAGACTCATGGTACACCCCATTTTCTCCTTTGTTTCTGTAGTTATATTTTTGAAATTTGGAACATTGAATATACTCACTCTAGGGCACTTTTTGACATATTCAGAAAAAAAATCCAACTTCTGGTTTTTCCGGAAATGACATCCACTTTCGATTTTCAAATGGGACACCCGGTATATTATTACATTTTTGAAATCTCTATAATTTTCTCAATCTAATGATACCTCATAGTTGATATTTCATTCGTCAGAACGCTCATTTTATTTTTCGATCTAGAGAGCCATGAACTCCCTAAAATTATTCCAAATAATCAAAATAATGCAGCACTATAGTAATTTCAATTTGAGAAGTATCGTGGTTCAAAATATGTGCCAAAAAAGTAAACCAAAACCTTTTCTCACTCGAAACTCCGTTTTGTCAAATGGTAGCATAATGGTACTTTGACGTCATTCGAAAGTACCATCGGTGGGGTATCCATCCATATCAACTATTTTTCTGTATAAACAGTACGAACACGATAATGGAGTTCAGACGAGTTTAAGTATCTTCTCGGTTCAATCCAAAGTTGATGTCATTTCCGGAAAAACCGGAAATTGGATTTTTTCTAAATATGTCAAAAAGTGTCCTATAGTGAGTATATTCAATGTTCCGATTTTCAGAAATATAGCTACAGAAACAAGGGAGAAAATGGGGGTGTACCATGAGTCTGTGTCACCCTATATATGAAAAGAAAGAATAAGAAAAGGCGTGCTGTGCATTTGATGTATAAGAATAGGAAGAAAAGGAGAATTTGCCAGAGTAGATGGATTCGCAGTCCGAGGGTCAAATTGCCTGGCAAGAAAAAATAGTTACAGGAACGTTGGGTTCGGAATAATTAATATTCAATTATATGAAACTGTTTTATATTCACATAAAGAGTTCAAATTGAAAATAATAAAGGAAAAATTTCCTTTTACTTATTTTTCCTTCTATTTCTGTCGCGATCTTTCTCCATACACTGTCTTTCAGCATGAGATGCATCATACAAACATCTATTTGTGGAAACTAATTCAATTAGTTTCATTTCTTCATCCGTCGAAAACTTTTCAACACTCATTTTCTATCATTTCGATAAATAATAATTATTTTAACCTCAATATAAATAAATTCACGCTGCAGCGACGTCGCACAGACTGGTACCGCAAGCAGTGGGCCGTTTGGATGCTGCGACCACTGCTGCGTTGACTGCAGAAGCGGAACCGCTTCTTCGCTGTTTCCTATGAACAGTCTATGCAACAATCGCAGCAGCCACTTTCGGCGGTCGCTGCATGCGTCCGACGCACAAGCGAAACCGTACCTTTAGTGTAAACGGCAATTCTGCGTGGACGTTGGAACGGAGCTGGCGTGCGGGAGCATCGACGGTTTTGAACGCACTCCAACCGAACGTCAAGAGTGTCAGTGTGAATCACAGTTATGCGTGAGGTTAGAAACGTATAGTCCGTTTCAAAATGATTGGCATCTCGGGCGGCTGTGGAATCTCGAAAATATGTTGGTAATATCCCATCAGTAACTTTTGAGTTCTAGGATTTAGGTTGGTGTTGATTGAAAACACTAAGTTTTGACATTTCAGAGTTTGAATTAACCTCCTTTCGAATTTATTTCTGTATGCTTATGTTCTTGATTAAATCGAAAAAATAGTTTTGGATTTGAATATTTCTCAAGTATTACCGAATTGAAAGTGGCTGGAATTCATCAAGATACCTCTCGCCCCGCCTAACTACAAGGAAACGTGAAGTAGTTTTCGTCGGTATTGCGAGTTTTTCAACAATTCAGCAGGTTTCTGCCAGTTTTAATCGCGTTTTGCTAGTTATTCAGGTAACAATCATTTACTTGTTCGAGGTGTTTTCGATTTTTTCGAATAAATAAATAAGTCTCAAATTTCAGTTTTCACCTAGAACTTTCAGATGAATTTTGGAGAGGAAGAAGGCAAGACAAGTCATTAACGGTCAGGAAGTGAGCAGTGGATGGAAACCTATTCCACATGATTATACCTTCAAAGAGACATTATACGACGTTATTCTTTCTAAAATCAGAAACAATGAATAAATCAGTTTGTACATATTTTTTGAACTGCCTGAAAAGTAACAGAGTTTTAATCAAAATCAACATTTGGTATATTATTTAATGAAACATGAAAAAGACAGTATTAATAAAAATACAAATAATAGTGATCTATTTTATAGCATATCACACTTCCAATGATTCACAATTTGTCAACAAATATTTTCTATTTGTTTCAACAACTTGGCTATGGAATCATAAAGTTATGTCAGCTTCATTATACTTTCTTTTCCTCAATACCTACTCAGAAAAAATGACACAGGGTGAGAACTTGGCTGAATTTTCGATAGTAATCAAGATTCCAAAATTTGCGGAGGAGTCTTCATAGAGAACGAACTTTTAGTTATCCTTGATTATTTAATGAATGATATCTCTACATTGGAGTTCCTCGAAAGCCTCCAAGATTTCATGTTGAAGTATTCCACGCTATTTTTATTATCAATCCTGAATTTCCAATTCCCATGCTTGATCTACAGCGAAATAGTGTGGGTGTGTATATTTTAGTCATCATCTCTTTTGTAATTGAAGCTGAGTTTGAAAATGTGTCCAACAATGACGAAAATAATATTATTCCAAAAAAAAATCTTCAAATTTATTTGCCTTGAAAAATATATTCAATCATATTATAGGTTATATTGATATATTTCAATCTATGATGAACCCACAGAAATTTTTAGTTACTTTTTGTAACTAGAAATAAAGCCCCGGCTGGAATTCCATGGCTTGCTCTGATGACAATCATTTTGAAACGGACTATAGATCGCTGCGTTCATTTTAGTCGTTTTCTCTCTAGTGCCTCGTGCAAATTCAAACTGAGCTCAGGACGTCTAGACATGGCAGACAGCAGATGCTGGAGCAGCCCAGCAAACACGTTACATCGCCTGACACTTTTGTGGAGTTACATTTTCAACATAAAATAAAATCTTCATTGTGATGTCGCATAAGCGTCCAAAACCTAGTAATTTTGTGATATCGCTCTGGTAACAAAATGTGGAAGAAAAATTCTCGACATTTTGACGATGAATAAAGATATCTCGAATGTGATTCCCATGCGATGCAAATATTCGTTCAAGTATTCTCCTCGTAGAACCTCGTACAATGCCCAGTTGTCAGAAACCTCAAAGTGGCAGTAAGACGTTGCTCTGCAGGTATGCTAGCTCTCACCACTGTATCTCTTTTTGTGATCCTTTCTTTTACTAAATCGAGAAGTAAATCGAATGTAGAACCATCCATTCTCAGGTAATTCCTGAAGTCGTCCGGGTAATTCTCCCTCAGTTCCCGAAGGAGTGGTCTATCATTGAATTCTTCTCTAAACTTCTTCACCAAATACGACGTTCCCTTCCTAACTTCTTCCGCACATACACGAAACAACTAACAGCAGCCAAAACAACAGCCCGTTCGTTATTATTGCTTCTTACTACAGCCATATCAGGATAGCACTGATGACGCTTGGGCGTTTGGTGAAAATTTTCCAATTTTTCCTCCTTCCACACGCCACTCAGAAGTGAGGTGAAAACTGGAAGTTTATCCTTTACAAGTACACTTTTGAGTGGACGAACCTACGTGCCGCGCTTTCGTGCGGTTAAGAGTGTGGTGTCCAAAATCAACCCACTCTTGCGTGGCCCACTCTCGAACGGCAGACGCCTGACCGACAGTTCCGAGCGCACGCAAGAGCGGGAAGACAAAATTTGGAGTGTGGAGTTTTAACCGCACTCAAACTTCGACTCAAGAGTGTCGCGTTCAGTCGTCGACTCTTGAGTGTTCGTGTGAGGGGCCCTAATACAAAAAAAATAAATGGAATAGAATTAACATAAAACACGCTGCAGATCGCTGAAGGTTAGAAATGGATAAAAATTGTATTCGAAAAAAAAATTCAGAATGAAATTATCTTTCAAATGACATGATAAAAAAGGTATGTCCCTAGAGAAAAAATTTTTGATAGCGCCGCGACGCGTGGCGTCTTTATTTATTCCGCAGAATTTTATGCGCATCTCGAGTCGACATTGACTTGTTCAAAACGCCATTCACAGAATGAAAAAATATTCGGACGTTTTCGAGAAAATTGGGGTAACCAAGATAAGTGAATCACCCTGATGAAGTAATTAATGAAAACATATCAGATGATGATGAAGATTAATAATATAACTTATTTTTTCATTCCCTCAGACGAACACATATATAAATTTCAGCCTTACAGTAAAAAGTTCATTTTTGTTCATATTTTACACCCTTTTCGAGTCGCCTGGCAGGTACTTGTGCTCGTCGAAATCGCCTGTCAATTTTTTTTTTGATCTTCACAAAGAATGAACAAAATCGTATGAAAGTTTCAACCTTACAGCGACAAGTTTTTTTTAAAATTTTTTTTAGATAGATAGATAGAGAGTTTATTCAACATATTATACAAGTTGTAAACTCTGAAAAAAACTGTGAGTTATGCTATATAACTGTTTACAGTTGTTGAAAATTAATTTGAATTCTAACGACAGTAAGTAACAATATTTAAAATTAAAATACATTTCTTCTATTCTCCGTCAACATCGGTTTCTTCTAGTCTTGATCGGGAATCCAGTCGCATTCGGGAAGTTTTGTCTCAATTCGGTGTTTTCTCGTCTCATCGGTAATTTTTTGTCATAATCAGTAATTTGTTACCTCAGCTTCTCATGTAGAGTTGATAATTCTATGAATCATCGATCTATCTTCTGCGATCAACCAATTTTTTATTTCTCTTTTAAATTTTTTTATACTATTCATTTGTTTTATTCGACTAGGTATTCGTGGGTAAAGTCTTGAAGCTAAGTATGTGCAGCTTCTCTGACCTAATCTCTTTTCTGCTTTTGGTCTTTCATACTTGCACTTTCAAAGATATAGGGATTGATGATGTGCAGGGATGAGGGGTGCCAGGTCATGGTTTTCGTCCTCAGCATGCTAGGAACTATCGCTATAAAAATTTCTAGCCTTACAGACACACCGTTACTCCAAAGGTTCACTAGCTCTTGGACTAAAATGTCATTCGTCTCAAATATATTGAGCAAAGATTATAGAGTATAAAAATGGGAAACGAAGCGACTACAGTGATATCAGCGACATCTGTTTTTCAAAAGTAATCGGTCTATGGTTAAAATATTTAATTAGGGTCCATTTGGCATAGATTATATAGAAATTATTAGTAGGCTGTTGTCAATTTTGAAAGAAATACTTGAATAAATATTTTTTCTGAATGATGATTTTATTTTTTCGCGTATTTTCCACTGAAATAACTCGAAATCTACGGGAGTAGCACCTAGCTCACTCCATAATCTTGGTTTGTGTGTTTTTCTGTTATAAATTTTGTGTTAAAAACTGGCCGACATTCGAAATGCATGGTGATTAAATGCAGAAATAATAGAAAGAATAATCTTGAATGTGCATTCTTTTCACTACCAAAGAGAATGGAAATGTAAGTTTTGAAACTCGTATCATGTAACTGTCTTGTTCATTGCTTTTTATTTTCAGACAAACCGTTTCTCAAAAGCTTCACTAGCTCTCGTACTATTTTTGAAATACCGGTAACCGGTAACGGGATGCTTTTCGACAAATCTGTGTCCTCTAGAATGGTAATGAATTTCTATGGTCCGTATTAAGTGTCATACAAACCATAATAATCAATAAAAAAAATGAATTGGACTTTTTTGAATATCTCGAACATAAACCAAGATATAGTGAAATATTGGAAACAGTCATTCATCTGAAATAGCCTGTAACTCCAACAGGCCCCTCTTTCGCCTAGGGTACTTTGGGCAAGTGCCCAGGGCCCCGCGATCGATAGGGGCCCCGCTCAGATTAATTGTTCCGAACTGAAAGGATCGAAGATTTCCTCAATAACATTTGGAAATTCCCCATTTCATAGAAAATTCCCCTATATTATTATATAACTGATTTATTCGAAAAGACCTCAACTGTTCTTTATTTCGAAATTACCTTTCGTGTACTAAAATAACCTTCAGGTAAAAAGGCAGAAGTGATCATTCACAATAATTCCAAATGGATTGGAATTCAGAGTCCTTTATCAACAAGTTCTCGAAGGTTGCAATTTTTATGACCCTTGCTCATTCATACTGGTATACACTAGATAAGAGCAATTATTAGTTTGTGTTATTTGTTGGGTTGGTTAGCCATAAAACATCTGTTCGAATCGGGTTGTTGATCAAATTCTTGTAGTCATTGGGAAGCTTCCAAGGAAATCCCCATTTAACTACATAATTTCAGACAGCGCTACAAGACAATAAATCAGTTGCGTACTTATCAGAGGGCCACGCAGAACTCGCGGTGCAGGGAGGTTCGGCACCAAAGGGGCCCCCAAGTCAAACTAAAAGCATAAAATGACGCCCCAATTATTTCATTCTATTGAACTTGCCGGTTCGCGAGATTTTTCCCATGATATAATGAACAAAACTCATACAAAGAAAGTAAAATTATCATTCCTAAAAAATAGAGAAATACTCCTAAATTATAAAAAAATATATGAGTTTTCCAGTAATTCAATTCGAAAGTTGAATTATCACTCAATTACTTCATGTGCTACCCTGTTTTCAAGGGTTTTTTAATATACCGTCAAGCTTTTCGGGACTCTCCTTAATGTGTCGCAAACACGTCTATCATACTTTTGAGCTTACTTAACTTTGGACAAAAGTGGCCAGAAGCTTGGTTATCGACAAGTTGATGGATATGTTTGCACAGAAAAATTAAAAAACGTGAATGCAATTTTGTTATAAAATTTTTTTTCAAATTCTTACCATTTCCAAGTGTAATTCAGAAACCGTCAAGTGTATTTCAGATTAGTCACTTCAATTTCAGAATGCGTCAATTGAATTTCAGATTAGTCAATTAAATTCCAGAAAACATCGAATGTATTTCGGATCACTCATTGAATTTCATTCGATATTTTCTGAAATTCAATTGACAAATCTGAATAACATTTGATGTTTTCTGAAATACAATTGACTAATCTGAAATACAAGTGATGCTGAATATCAACTGACGGTTTCTGAATTACAATTGGAAATGGTTAAGTTTCTAGTTACTTTTATATCAGAATTCACATTATTTTGTTTAGAAATTTTTGTTATTCAATATATAAATTATTTTCATAACATTTTTGTCATAATTTCCCTTTGAAAAACTTCAGAGAAATCTTATCATGAATAATAGATCTATAGAGGGGAGGCCGAATTTACGCCACGCCACCACAAGAAATTTCAGGGGATTCCAGGCTAAAAAATCCCTTCCCCCTTTCGAGTACCGAAATTCCGTAAATCGGCAAAATTCTCTCGATTTGATAATTAAATTACATCACGGCATTTACATACCGTGGCTATGTGTGTCGTGAATAAACCTACTCGGCGGTAGGGAATTCCCCTGTATTTGTATTTTGTATGTGGTATTGTGGGTAGGGGCCCCATTATCCTAATGTGCCCAGGGCCTCCAAGAGGTTAAAGACGGCCCTGAACTCCAAAACGAATCAGGATATCTAAGATCTGCTTTCTGAAATCTAATTGGTTCTAAAAATGAGATCGGGTGTCCACGAAAATTTTTTTCTCTAAGCCTTGAGGATCTTCATTGCTTTCAATGAGCATCGAGTTTGGGACACCTGTGTAGAATCCAGATGGGACAATATATTGCACCAGTGCGTATCATAATATCTTTCGAATTACCTATCAATTTTTGTTCAAATCACTTGCATTAATAGTTTATTTGAGATATTAGCCCATTCCTTTTGTGGTTCCAGGTTCCAGTTCTAAATATGATTTTCTAGGGCCACTTTTTTTCAATGCCTCGTCGTACCAATTTTTCACTGATATTTTCTATTCCACATACAATTTCTCATTACTTTCTGAAAGTTTTGGCTTTTGTTTCCAGAGTACGAATACATGAAGAGCAGCAAGTTATACTTGATGATATTTTCGAACAGATACGCATTATTCCTTCTACGATATCGATATGTCTCTTCATCATGTCATCTATCATATTATCACAATTGGTTTCTAGACTGCGCTCTAATTTATCAACATGAATTAATTACAGATTTTAGGTGAATACTACAAATTATCATGATCCCCATCCACTTTTTCCGAAACTTTCGGCTTTTGCTTCATCCAAAATGGATTTCGTAAATGTTTTTGAACCGAAAATCGCACTCATAGGTGCTATTTATAAAAAAAACCTCATCGGTTGTTCGTCTTCAATGAAAACGTTATATGAAATAATTCGTTATTCTGTTGATTCCTTAACTTCTGCAAGGATATCTTTCAGAAATTATTTCATCTGTTAGGCGAAAGATGGGTATTCAAAATTTTTTGACTATTTCAGTTTCATTAAAAAGACACAACGAAAAAGAGAATATTTTTTTATCTCCGCTTACATTAGAGCAGGCTAGGCTTCCCAAACAAAATTGTTCAATTCTGTAATGGTTTATGTTGAACGAGTAGGTATTTTCACTATATGACCTACATCCGAGCCTACATCGCATCTGATGAATTTAGGTGGTTTTCTGGAAGTTTCATGAATCAACAGCGGTAATAGCAGTACAAGTTATGGATATAATTGTCATATTGTATGACGTATGTTTCTCCAAACGATTGAGCAATTTCCTAAAGTAATGCCAGGGACATCACATAGGTACAATGTCGGTTGGTCTCAGCCACTTTCGAAATTATTTAATTTTTTTCTTCGCCAAATGCTGGTTATTTGATTATTAGCAGTAACCTCTATCTGCATTAAGGTTAAAAATATTTCCTGCTTACGTATGAGATGACCTGGAAAATTCAATAATCGATTTGGTCACCCATCTCGAAGATTTTTCAATTTTTTCTTCAGCATTCACCATCATTTGACAAGCATTAATCTCATCAAATGCCAAATTTTCCGGGATGCGTAAAGGTAAGTTGAATAGGAAAATTTAACCATCGATTTTTCCACGACTATCGAAGAAAGGTACTTTGATTTTCTGTTCAGCTTTCATCAGCATTGAGCTAGGATTGATATTTGTAAGCATTTCGTTTAAAAATACCGATATCTCCGGGCTGCATATAAGTACGCACGGAAAATGTGATCATCAATTTCTCCACCACTATCGAAGATATATCATTTTTGTCCTACATCTACCTACATTCAGCTAGCATTTACTGCTTCCGGGCCTACTTGACAGACTCGTTTTCCCCTTCAAGTTGGAATGGAATCGAACGATTAAATTAGTTTTCAGTAATCTTGATATAAAGTTGAAATATTAAAAATAATTTACATGATATGACAAAAATTGACAAATGACACATCATTGCACTCAGAATTATGTGCACAATGGAGGCAACATAATGAGGGTGCGATTAAAAAATTAAAATAATTGTTCATTTCTAGTCTAACTGGAAATACTTTTTCTCTTGGTCAAATTATGCCCATCTGAACTTATTTCACACTAGAATGAAAACGTCGATAATTCGAACAGTGTACCTACAAATTAGAGCAAGTTTATACAGGGTGTCCTATAATTAGACCGACAAAATTCTAGTGGGTGTTCTACACATTATTTGAGACACTTTCATACCAAATTATATATCGCAAAAATGCTTCGTTGATCGTTAATGAGGTAGAGCTCTGTGAAGATGACTTCCAAGCAACACTTTTTCTCACATATTTGCAAAACGTCGTCACCTGAAGTGTTGAAATTTAACACACTGGTTAATATCAAAAATACGCATCGAATGATTATTATTATTATTATTATAACAATGATGAGAGTTTAGGCAGTGCCTATAAACTCAATGAACAAAATATATATAAACACAAAAAAAATCCAAAGGGTAATAAAGAAAAATAAAAGTAGTAGAAGTGCTTAAAACAAGTAAAAGATCCCCAAAAATCCACCAAGTGATTCCAGTGCATTTTTTTCATCTCAATATGAAGCGCATCATTTTTAGGGGGCGAAGGGTATTTTTAGTGACAACTTTTTTACCTTTCATTATTCTACAAGTTTTACATCAAACTAATAAATTTTTATGCCTTGTTTGACATCATCCAGTTGCACCGAAATTTTCTCTTCGTTCACTTCTCAATGCTGTTTATGTGAAGATTCATAATGTGGGTGAAATATCAATTTCTTCTTCTTGATTTCAATAATTTCATGAAAGTTCCGCCTCATAAAACAGTTTATTGATTAGTTCATTAAGACATCTCCAGAGGGTTATAGATCCTTGAAGAAGCATTTTTGCATTATATGATTTTGGTCTAAAGTGTCCCGCCAAATGATGTCCAGAACATCCACTAGAAATTTGTCAGTCTAATTATGGGACACTCTGTATATTCTTGTAGCACAATTGTTTAAAAAATAATAAGGCAATGAAATAAAGTTTAAGGTTTTTTCAACATCTGAAAAAAAATGCGCGTTGGCAGTTTATCTGTTCAAATAACAATCAAATTCATGATTTTGCGGTGCCACGACGAAACATTTTGTACTGATTTTTGACATCTTCAATAGATAAATAGTGAGGGTATTGCGCGAATATTCGAGTCTCTCTTTCTCAAACACATTTAAATAATAGTGGATAGTGGGGAATCATGAAAGTAAAAATGCTGATAAATTGATTATTAATTTATTGAATGAATGTCATTTCCAACATGATAAATACCTACATCGAAGTTATCTGAGAAATCAGTAATGAATTCATATGAACTTAAATTGAAATATTAACAAATATACCTACAGGCGATAAGAACGTGGCTGTAATAATTTGTTTCGCTTGTAAGTTAATTTTATGTTTGCTTCAGGCTTCATGAATAAAATCATTGTAATTTTTTTAGAAACAGGAGGGCTTAAGGGCTTATTAGTTAAATGGCCACTTGGTGAGAAGTTATCAATAACAATAAAGAACACGACGCCCTAGGCGACGGCCCTGTAGCTGAGCAAGGAAACCTCTTAGGAAAAAAACATAGTACGCCGCTGTATCGCTACGAAAAAAGTGTCATTATAATGTTTTCCTTTCAAAATCCTAACACATACAGCAACAGAGATAATGACCACCTATAACTAGAAATGAGAATAAGATAGAAGTTTTTCTAAAAAAGCGATTTTTATCTCTTTCGGTTTAAAAGTGGTAGTTCAGGTATCACCAATTTTGCTCACCCTGTGGGTTATCAATATTATTCAAAGGGAATAATAGCATAATATAACAATCACAATGTTAAGAACCAATGCTATTGCTACAGTGTGATTCAGTTCTCGCACTGCCATTTAACCATAATCTCAATGTAGGAACCTGAAAAATTAAAATTATTTTCAGTTAATTTTATTTTTGGTATCTGCACGTTCTTTCAGATTTATCTAAGAGGAAAACTTTGTTCATACACTGTCGAATCCACTTATGGAATAAAATTCTTTGTGCTCTTATTTTAGAAAATTATAGATAATACTGGGACATGTCGACTTCTGAATTCCGTTTTTTAAGCATAAACTAAATATAAGGGTGGAAATGGGACACCTTATATATATTCATATTGTTCCAAGTCGATTGGGAACCTATATTCATATTCGGATTATTATGAATAATAACCTCATGAAATTCCGACAGTATTTCAATTGGTTTTAGGAAACTGAATACTCAATCTTCATCTCAAACTATACTTACAATCAGCTAGGTTCATAGGTACAAGAGAATATGATTCGGAGGTATACAACCTAAGCAAAGCTTGTATGTTGTACACTCCTGAAAAAAACAGATGAATAATAATTAAATAAAAATAATTTTTTTCTTTCGTTTTAAACTTATCATTTTTTTGTAATTGAGAATGCGAGAATATTTCATCAAGATTGAACCTGGAGGAAGAAAGGGATTGGAGAGAAATCTATATTATCGGAATATTGCCGGGAATCTGTATTAGTATTCTCCAAGATAGTATTCCTACGGTTCCAAGTTTTTTTAATAATTTATATTCCGTGGATTTAAAACCTTCATATATCAGATAGCAAGAGACAAAACAAGTTTGGACCGTATGAAAAACATTTTGTTGCAAATGTGTCTTGATTAATCGTAACAGGGTGATTCCGAACAGCTGGCTTGATAACTGAATCGCTTTTTTTGGATTGTTTCAGCTTATGAATTTCTTTGATGAGTGTCGATATTTGTTTATTTTGGTGTATTATAATGTCCTTTTATTCTAAAATTTCGGAACGTGATGGTATCCCCAATTTTTCAACAATATCTCACTACAGTTCTCACAAATCCACTTTGTAACTTTGTAATATTTCTACCCTCGCGTCGCGTAGTTCACTGAAATCATCAATATTGATGTTTAGGCACTTGATATGAAAATTACTCTCTCAATTATTACACTTGATAGTAGCATCATAGGTACGTATCTATTAATTTTACTCCAACAATAGAAGCAAATCAGTCCACGTACGAATGACATGTTTACCCGATACACGTATTAGGCCAAGCAAATTAGCTCCAAAAAATGGTGTGCCTGGAAATAATTGGTGGAGATCTGGAAACTGTTTTAATCATTCATTTTGGCCTCTAATGTGATGAGTTTGAGTTTTGCCCAATTTTCCAATGAAGCGTATGCGGTGGCGTTCGAAAAACCTCGAAATTTTGGACTATTTTAGGTTTTTCTCGAATAACTCCTAAACTAAGCACTTTAACGAAAACTTTGTTATATTCAAATGTGTTCAGCATGAAATTCTGCTTCTAAAAAGTATGACATCATATTTTGATCAAGTAGTTTCATAGATATCATCAGTCGAAAACCGAAAAATTTGGACACTTTTCGAAAAAAACGTTTTTTTCAATATAAGACGTGATATATCTATGAAACTACGAGCTTGAGAACAAAATTTCATTGAATGAAAGTTGTAGACCGTCAATTTGAGATAAAAAATTATATTATACTAACATACCCTGACGCAGCATGTGATAAAAATACGAAATCATCTGAGAGGCTTCGCAGGACCATTAAAAAATCAACACAAGTTACTTTTATCAAAGGGACGTCAATAAAGAAGTATTCCTTTCGAATTAACAAAATAAAAAGTTCCTAATTCTATTATGGATTTCAAGACTTGAAGCGGAGGATTTCAAAGTTAGACAAGCTTAGCAGTCTAATGAATGTCTATCTATTGTTAGAGGAGGACATTGACTTTCTTATAATTTTGATTGCTGCATCCCCTATGTGTCCTAACATTTTCTTACTAAAGCCTGGCAAAGGCAAGCAAGACGATTTTGTCTATTCTCCATCGCACTACAATTTTTCCTCTGTTTCGAAAAAAACTATATTATTCCTTCATGCATTTAATGGCTGCGACACTACGTCATCATTTTTCGGTAAAGGAAAACTGAAATTCCTAAAGATGTTGGAAATCAATTCAAACCTGCTAAAAGCAGCAGAAGTGTTCAGCAAATCAAATGCTACTGCCGATGAGGTTGACGAGGCAGGGAAGAAATGCATAGCAGATCTTTATGGAAATGATTCAAAGAAATTAAATGTACTGCGGTATGAGATGTTCGGAAACTTATTAACCAAGACATCATTTAATCTTGCCTCTTTGCCTCCAACTGAATCAGCAGCTCAATAGCACTCGCTGAGGACGTATTCACAGGTAAGTCATAGTGTAAGTTCTTACTTTATGAGTCCCACGTTTGTTTATATAATGAATTTCAAATACATTTGTGCACCAAATTGTAGTCTACCTCCTCATGTAATATTTTCTTGAATTAATTTTAATTTTTTTCAATGACATATCAAATTACTGACTTTCAGGAACAATCCTGGAAAAACAACCAACTCAACCCACTTCAATGGGGGTGGAAGAAGGTAAATTCTGGCCTAACGATGATAACCACTACAGAAGAACTAGCACCTTCCCAACTCCTGACAACGATTTGCTGCACATACTCGAAAGGCTGCCTTGGAGCTTACTCGTGCAGAAAAATAGGATGAAGTGCACCACCATTTGTAAATTATGCAGAGGCCAGTCGTGCACAAATGCCGAAACAGAAAACGAGATTCTTGGTAGTGACGACTTTGACCTGGATTTTGATGGCTGCCTGTATGAAGGAAGCAAAGAAGACCTTGATGGAATGCTGATTGTTTCTACTGCAAATATTATTTATTGTTTTTTATTATTTTGAAATCATACTCTTTTATTAGTTGCATGGTTACTTCAAACCATATTCATTCAAAAGATTTTCTATCTGTGTTTACTTTCTAACAGAATTTTATTTGACGTTTTTAATCGATTAGGCTTATTTATTGTTAATGGAGGGAGGTTTGCTAATGAGCTACTGCCCGATTTTACATTGTGGTTGGAGGGGGAGGGATAACGTTTTTATCACAAATTGACGGTCTACAACTTTTAATCAATGACATTTTGTTCTCAAGCTCGTAGTTTGATAGATATTTTATAGGGGAAAAAATGTTTTTTTTCAAAAAGTGTCAAAATTTTCCGTTTTTAGACTTATGATATCTATGAAACTAATTGATCGAAATATGATGTCATGGTATTTTTCAGAAGCAGAATTTCATGCTGAACACTTTTAGATCTGACAAAATTTTTGATAAAGTGCTTAGTTTAGGAACTATTCGAGAAAAACCTAAAATAGTACGAAAATTTCGAGGTTTTTCGAACGCCACGGCATACGCTCTACTGGGAAATTGGGGCAAAACTAAAAACGCATCACATTGGAGGCCTAAATTGATGATTAAAACAGTTTGCAGAACTCCATCAATTATTTCCAGGCAAAAGTCTAATTTTTCTGTTTAATATAAATTCCTCGATAAATTCATAGACATAGAGTCGTTTGATATTATATTGGTTCGTTTCTGAATACAGTTATTCGGTTTCATAACTGGTCATATCTGATAATTGACATTATATACAGGGTGATCCACGGTCGATGGTACGTTAGACGTTTACGGAGAACGGGAAGCAAGAATTCATTGGAAATTTGGTTTATCGGACAAGAACAGATGCTCTCTCGATCTAAAATATTTTCAGTGCTGCGGTGTTGCCGCTTATGTCGAAATGTAGTATGTAACTACTTTTTTATTTCAAATGGCACACCCAGCATATTATTGCACTTTTCTATTCATCGTAGTTACACGATAATTTTGGTATCACTTTCTCATATTTATCTTCGGCGATTTTCGAGTAATTGAAAAATTTTCTCTTTTTTCGTGTGAAACATAGCTTTGGTTAAACACCCATAAGGGTCGGTTTCACATAACTTTAATTGCACCGTCAAAATCTACCGCGATTCGTTGACATTTCAAAACGAGGGATTCAATTGGTTCGAATTGATGTAAGGTTTTTTGATCCTACAATCAAAGTTTTGTGAAATCCCCCTTAAATTTCGTACGCAAAATGCTAAGAGTCTATACATTATGCAGGTGTTACGAAATACGCTTCTTTTCATACAGGGTCATTCAAAATTCGATGGTTTATCGAGACATACAAAAACAATTGAAAATGCATTTTTTCAAATGTGATGCCCTGTATATTTTGAGAAAGACTAAAAGAAAATTGAATTTTCTTTCAAATTATATATCACATTCCTATACCTAGATTGAAAGGTTATACGTCAAACTGAAATTTTATAATTGGGCACGTGCGAACCCGTTCATCGGAAAACAATTCATTGAACCTTCTGAACCGTTTTTGTTTGTCTCTATAAACCATCGAATTTTGAATGACCTGTATAGAACGAAGATTATTTCGTTACACCTGCTTAATGCACAGAATCTTAGCATTTCGAATACGTTATTTCAGCTTCCTAAGGTTTATAGTATGGAAGTTATGGATGTTTAACCAAAGCTATGTTTTGCACAAAATAAAGGAAATCATTTAACTACTCAGAAACCGCTTAAGGTAAGTATGAGAAAGTGATACCTAAATGATCGTGTTACTACGATTAATAGAAAAGTGCAATAATATACAGGGTATGTCATTTGAAATCACGAAGTCGTTACTACTTTTCGACATAAGCGGCAACACCGCAGCACTGAAAATAATTTAGATCGATAAAGCATCTGTTCTGGTTCAAGAAACCAAATTTTCAATGAATTCCTGCTTATCGTTCTCCGTGAACGTTTAACGTAGCATCGACCGTGGACCACCTTGTATATATCATGTACATCAGAATAAAATATGCATTTTAATGGTCATACAGAATATGGGATTTCCTGTTAAAAAAACTATAAGCTTGAATTCTATAGGTGAAAATATCTATCGAAGACAGTTTTCATATTTGAAATATCATAAGAGGTTATCGAAATACACAGTATCCCAGAAACGCAATGATTTCGAAATCACCCTGTAACCTCCAAAGTTTAACATATTACATAAAATGAAACTGAAAGCGCATTTTCTTTGTGATGAAAAAGTAGCCCATAAATTTCCAACTAATTTCCAACGGTTGCAGAAATACTCTTGAGGTAAGCGAAATTTGGATGCACTGTACATAACGTTTCTGCAAGAACAGAGTTATGTTGCCCAGGTTTAGATCAGCTATGTTTCAGGTTTCCGCAATCCTTCACTCATAATTATGTCAATTCGAACATTCGATAGTTTTCAATATTTTTTCGAATAATTTAACCTAAATGGTTTGAAGAATCATCTGAGAACACACCTTCATACTTGTTTATATAAACAGGATTTGTTTCAAGGGGTTAATTTGAATAGCATAAATTAAACTTCGCCCCATGATTGTATTTTACAAAATACAAATGAAGGTCTTTCATACAAATCATTATTGTTATTATTATGAATAGTTCAATCAAAAATAAATTTCAATTATGGAAATTCGTTTGGAATTGGGATCAGGTTATTGAATCGAAAACACTTCTTAGAATAACGGCTACCAATTTTGGCAGCAATGACGCAAACATTTCTGCCACAATTTCCATTATCATGATGAAATCAGGGGACATTACAATTTATTGTAAATAAAGATTATCAAAAGTTGTCACGAATAGACGCAATATCGCGATCTACTAATTATTAGTCAATAATACATGTATTCGACAAATAAATTTTAAACTATTATCTACAATCTGATGTATGATTTTCATCTGATGTCTGAATGTGAAACATTCAATAACGAATTCACCTTGAAGCACTATTATATGTGAAAATTCAACAAGTTACAACGATTTAAAAATATTCTGGGTATCAGTAGATTTCCTCTCCAAAGTAAACCGCGCACCATCAAATTGAAGCATTTTAATGTCAGTCCGCTTAAATGAAATATAACATACACAAAGGAGTACATACTAATTTAAAGAAGAGGATGGGAAAGAAAGTTGAATTTGTATTAAAAAATCTGAATTTTCATTGACACCAACTATTCACTTCTTTTTATTCCCAAAAGATGATTTTTTCACTTTGTCACATTGAAAAAAATGTGTTCATTGAAGATCAAAGCAAAAGTACAAGCAACAAGATACTGTACCAACAATCTTATACTCCTCAAGTTACATCGAATCAATAGATGAAGTCCTTGACCTCTGGTTGCAGTTCTGGGAAGACAACCGGTTGAAGAAAGGCATCATTTACGGTAACTTCTGGAGATAACCCTTACTATAAAACGATGAGTATTTAACAGGCTCCTTCAGTCCTGTTCCAGTCACGATGTTGTTAAAATATTTTTCAATATTCGGTCTTATAATCTCACTAGAAGCTGCAAGCATTTCTAAGGAGATACCTGTCAATGTGGTCTATCTGAAAACTACCGAGATCCCAGAAAATGCTCATGATAAAGTTCATGTGCGATACTTGCAGAATAGAAATCTCGATGAGAAAGTTCAACTATCGAGCAGAGAACTGAAAGAAGCGAATCAACATATACCACATCCAGAACAAGAAGGAAACATTGACGGAAAACTCTTTTCGAAAGCCAAAACTGTGTTTTTACAAAAATTGTCAACCTTCAGAGAACAAGTTGATAGCTTTTCTCTGAAATCGAATCAGAAAAAACCCACTTCTGAGGATTGGTCCGATTTGAACGACAAACTCCAAGAGGTCTTCAAGAAATATGAGAAATCTGGAATACGGCAAAACCAAGGAGGATTCTTTTCCGAATTGACCCAAGTAACCACCCAATGGTTCCAATCATTCGGTGGAAATAACAACAGACCAGGTGGAGAGGAAGATGAAAAGCCGGAGAATCAAGGAGGGCTTGGACAAGCATGGACAACGTTCCAAAACAGTAAGTGAATTTTATAATTTCTTACATTAACACCTCTCTAACTCTATGAATGTCATTTTATTTTTGGGAGAAGTGGCCAATTTATAGGAGCTTTTGGAATTTTTCCATGACTAATTCATGAAAATTTTATTCGATCCTCTGGTGGTGAGGAGACACCCTTGGAGCAAAACTAAGTACTTCGTGCATATTTTTCACTAGACGCACATATGTCGCTGTTTATAATGTTGAAATATAAGAACTGAACATGAAAAAAGTAGAAAGTACTTACAATGAAAATGAATTGATTTTTCGTCTTTATATTATGATGTCGTTCCGCGAAAATACATTAGACTGAAGTTCTGAAAGGATGATACTAATCAATTATTATTCAGGAAATTTAAAATAAATACATTGTCATACATTTTCATTTTTTGGTATTTGCTATAAAGCTGTTTATTTTGATTTTTCTCACAGTTAAAACATAATGACTTTCCGGAATACCATTTTTGGTATCCGACTTTCAAGTTGAAATTGTGGTTTTTTTGTTTTTTTTCGAATAATTCTAAGTGAGAATAGTTATTTTAAAAAATGAAGTCATTTCGTAGCCTTTTTTTCAACCAGGATCCTAGATTTAAATATGGTATAATAAATAATAAAGAAAATTTACAGCGTCCATAAATTTACGTGAGACATTTTTTAGGATGTAACATAGGCGTTACAGTCTCTTCAACATGACATACAGATCTCATAAATACGCGATAGCTTTATGAAAATTTGGCTTAGAAAAATTTGGAAAAAAAAAATACTGAGTCTTATCATTGGTGAAGATAATCGAGGGGCTCTCGAAATCACTTCTGATTTAAATCAAAGAAATATTTATACTACTCCTACACTTTTAAATGAAAAAAAAATAATTTTCATTGAAAGCGTTACGAAACATTTTCCTCGATAAAAATTAGAAAGTTGATTTGTGATAATACTATGCCACAGACTGCTAATGGCCCTTTATTTGAAGTATATGTAATTTATCCCCATCTGCTCAAAATCAAATATTTTTGTTGAACAATGTAACACCCTGTATAAGTATGTAAAATTTATAGTGGAATGTAACGAACTGTTTCTGGGACGCCTCTGGAAATATTGCATGAGTTTTTGTGACTGTATCTTCATACACGAATTATTATTAATATTTTTCTGTCTTCGATGTATTCTGAAATTTCTTGCCTTGTTTTGTGGACCGAATTAAATGTGACCTAAAATTCATCAGTAATGCAGTCTTATTGTGTATGAACAATTTTGGTAGAACTTTTGAATATTGTTTCATAGCAACGAGCGCCTAAAATACAGAATATCATAGTAATATACAATCGGTTGATTAATTTCCGAGATATTCGTAATGAAGAAAAACATTTCAGAAAGAAATGTATCCAAAGAAAAGTATCTTTGAAATATTGTTGAAAAACATCGTATTAAAAAAATCTTATTGAAATATTTATATGAAAACCATCGAGATGTTTTAGCGAAATCTAATAAAATATGGAAATAAGATTTTTCGAGAATGATCTACCGTCAATTTTATAAGAGCAATATTTAGTTTTCTCCATGAATCATAAATATATTGAATTATAGCATGTCAGCACGAAAAAAAAGGGTGATACCATATAGAGATAAGAAATATTTGTTCAATATTATTCGCTTCATTTGAATGAGAATATTAAAATGATCTGGAAAACTTTGTCATCTATTGATATATACCTTATAATAAAAATAACTGTTCTTTATTGATGACGGCCAAGACTCAAAGGCCCTCAACCGAAATCCTTCAGCTCAATTGATATACAATATTAAATATAAATTTTCACAATGGACCGAGGTTGGTCAATACCTCCATGGCTTCAATTCCGTTCTTTGTATTTGTTGGGATTATTTCCATATTATCTGGAAGGAACGTATCTAATAGCTTTTCAATAGGTTCTGTCAATAAAGTTCCGTTGTGTGCTTAATTAACTCTCAGCAGATATACTCATAACCCACATTCAAAACAAACACGTCTTTTACCGTTTCTCCGTCATGATAAAAAACGAAGAAGAATTAGGATGGTCCATTAATTTCTATTTGAATAGGTCCATCTGACAGACGACATGCTGTACCACCGTTATCTTGACGTAGCCCCGGATTGGATAAATCTTCTGATGGGTTCTCAAAACTTGTTCGTTAGGTATAGCGGTAAATAAATTAATGGTGAAGTATTATTATGGAGCAAAATATAATACAGGATCAGATAATATAGTATGTCATCATAAATCAAAAGGTGTATTGATCAAAACCGGTATTTGAATGGGTTATCCTTAGGTCAAGAGAAATAAAATCTTTCACTGAGGAGGAACCATAAACAACATAATGATCCTCATATCGTTTTTCAGCATAACGGAAAACTGATGTCGCCTGCGCCTTATCGTTTTACGAGAAAAAATTCTACGGGCTCCCATGTTTGGAAGCGGACTATTTCCCAAAAATCAGGTGGCCCAAAAGTGTACAATTACCGGTGTTCTAGTTTCAACGAATGGTACACCCTATATTCTGTTATGTTTTCTAAACCTCAGAGATGTATATCATGTTTTCGTGCATCTTTCTCATATCTCTTCGTTCAACATTTTTTGCAATACATATTTGCATTTTTGGACGAAAAACTCACACTAACTGATGATAATTTGGAAGCCTTCTCCATCAATTGATATTTTATATCGATCGAAAAGAAACCTCATGGTATTTCCATTTTCACAAGTTCAAAATGAGACGCAAGGAAAAAAACAACGAATTCCAAATTTCAGTAACTGTAATATTCATCTATTTGAATACAAAACCTACAATTGTTTTTCAGTGTTTTGTATGGTTATCAATTCACTTTTTTATAAAAAAAGAACAAATTGAAAAACAAAAAATTCTCTGCTTATTCGGAAGCAGTTACCGATAACATCTTTGAAACATAGAGAAAAATTCCTAATAGTATTCATCGAAACGCGAGAGTTTGCCATGGTTCTCCTAATAGTAACTTGAAGTCGGTTTCAAGAAAGGGTGAAAAATCTACAGCATGGTTCAAATAACAGTTCCTGAAAATTTCATCTTTTTGGCGTGAAGGGAAAAGAAATAGCTGAAAATTCAAGACGTAAAACAGTTTTTTGTGAATAACTCAGAATATATCCACTTTAGGGCAAGGGTGTGATGCATACACTCACATTATTTTTTAACGTAGATTCAATATCTGCCATAAAAAAATGGGGTTCTAATTTGAAAAAATTGATTTTTCACGATTTTGTCATCCCTAACTTTGAAAGCGATTTTGTCACCCCCTGTATCATGAATCGCGATTTCGATTTTTAAAGTGGATACATCAATCTTACATCTTGAAAAAATCCCAAAATGAAAATTTTCTATCCAAAAACCTCGAAGTTATTCTTGTTTCAGCGGAGCTCTATTTTCGATTTTTTTTTCGAATTTTCCCGCCAGAGAGAATTTTCCAACCAAAACTGAAAAATGTTACATCAAAATAACTTGAAATTTTCTAAGGAATCTATTTCTGCAATAAAAAAATGGTGTTCTAATTTGAACAACGGAAGTTGACGTCATTTCCGGAAAAACCGGAGGTGCTCATGCCTTGAAAATATTTTAGATTTCATCAGCATCGTGAAATACTTATAAGTGCTGAATATCATGAAAATACGTTCAGTAGTTTCCCGTATAAATATGGGTGAGGTTCCTCGTGAAAGACTCTGTATTCCTAACTCTCAAGTAAGGAGGGTTCAAATATACGACGAAACACTTCGTGAAAAATAGGTAGTGCCGCGGCGCGGCGCTTCACTTGGCTCGTTGATTGAAAAGAAGAATATATTCAAATATTCGAATAAATTACTAATATAATAATAATAATAATAACAGCTCTTTATTCCAAAATCAATTAGTACTTCAAAAGAAATAACAAAAGAAACGGTATAGTGTCATGAAGAAAACAAAATTAGCTCCTCAGCCCCAAATATTCGTCCATGCTGTATGGTTCCAAGTTCAACAGTAATGAAAAAATCTTTCTTTTGAAGACTTTGAGATCATCTATCTGTTGGATTTCTATTGGAAGTGTATTGAATAACTTCAGACATCAGTCATAAATTGTTGAGACTATTATCTACAGTTAATAAATCAAAATATTCCTCCTATTATCAAATTGGCGAAACAAAATCCGATCAGTGCATCCACCATGCATCTTAAATATGTCTCATGTTAGATAAAATATTTTCAAATCGATACAAATGTATCCCTGAAATATCACATTTGTCAATTATTATTAGAAATTTCAATATACTGGATTCTCATATATGAATTTTCGTGTTCTCTTGATCTGAGAGCTGTGCTCCACTATTTTGTACTGGTTAGCACAGACTATACAGTCTTATGTCTATTAATTTTAACAAGCGTCTCATTGCTCATTTGACTTCCTGTATCAGTTTTTCTGAAATTCGTCATTAATAATTAAGTCATATAATTTGAATTGTCCAATAAAGATTGTTTTGTTTTACAGATATCAGTCAAGCCTTCAGTAGTCTCACAAACAACAACAACAACAATCAAGAAAGTTCTACATCAAACACCGTTTTAGGAGATACTGGTGTGACAACTTCCACGAAAGCTCCTGGATTTTTCGAGAATATCATAAGTAATGTGTTCAACAGCAACAATCAAGGCAACAAACCAGGACAAGAGAGCGACACCGGAGTGACATCGGCTCCAAATATTTTTCAAGGTGCCATCAGTAATATAATCAACACATTCAGTTCTTCTTCAGAAAAGCCAGTCAGTTCGCAGGGCGATACTGGTGACTCGTCAACATCTGCCCCTGGTAATCAATTTCTCCAAAACATTGGAAACGCTTTCGGACAAGTATTTGGACAAAGTACTAAACCTCCTAGTGCTTCTGGTGATAATGAGGTTGGAAATAAACCACAGACGTTTTTCGAAAATGTAGGAAGCGCCATCCAGAATGTGTTCAATCAGAATCAAGCTTCTGGCACGGTTGGCCCATCTCAATCTGAAGGAAGCACATCCGCACCAACCATAATTAACCAAGGCTTGCAACAGATACAAATCCCTGGTCAAAACAATGGCATAAATAACGTTGAACAATTCCAAAACGCTGGACAACAAGTCGTTCAGGGATTCCAAAATCCACAAAACTTTGCACAAAATATTGGACAACAAATAAGCGGAAATATTCCTGCAGGTTCTCAAAATAGCAGTATTCAAGGTTTCGGACAGCAAATAACTGAAGGATTCCAAAACCCTCAAAACTTTGCTAGTCAAGCTCAAAATATTGGTCAACAAATAAGCAGCAACATACCTTCAGGTTCTCAGAATAACAATGGTCAAGCACTTGGACAACAAATAAGCGAGGCGTTCCAAAATCAAAACTTCGCAAGCCAATCACAAAATATAGGCCAACAAATAAGCGGGAATATACCTTCTGGATCACAAGGCACTACTGGCCAAGCCATCGGACAACAAATTAGCAGTGCTTTTCAGAATCCCAAAACTTTGCCAATCAAGCACAAAATATTGGACAGCAACTGAGTGAGAATCTGCCTTCGGTCCCTCAAAATACCAATTCTGGACAGACTTCAAATTCTCAAAGTAGCGTTTCTAACTTGAACGTGAACCAGATACCTGTTATTGGACAGCAGTTAGGTCAAAATAATCAAAACCCCATTCAAAACTTAGGAGAACAATTCCAGCAAGGCAATCCAACCAATGTAATTAATCAAATCCAGAGTTCAACGAATCAAATTCAACAACCAGTTGGATCAAGCAATCCTCCGGTAAACTTGATTGATACTCAAAATCAGCAATTGAATATAAACCAATTGAATCAAATAATTCCATCGAACTCTCAGCCAGGTATCAATTCAAATGGAATTCAATCAGCAATAACGAATCAGTTCAACAACGGATTGGCGCAAGTAAATCCACAAAATGGTGTCAGCAATCCTTTGAACGCCGCTTCCGCAATATTGCAGTCTAACCAGTCGCAGAATGGGGAAAACACTAATCAACAGAATTCTGTTAAACCAGTTACCGAGGAAAAAGTTGAGAAAAAAACATTTTCACCTGCTGCTAAGGGAAATAAATATAATGGCGATGCAGAAATAATGGTAGCTTTCGAAAGATAAAAAAATATTAATCTATTTATTTATTTATTTTCTCTATTATAATAATGATTGAATTCGATGTTTAAATTTTCCATGATCGATTTGCTCTGCTTCAACTTTTATAAAGTTGAAGGCAATACTGCTTGAAATTTAAGCAACGAAAAAATTGTATTGGGTGAATATTGTATGAACATTCATCATGATCACAAGTATTTATTCGATGTAGGTGAATTGAATAAAGGTGATATTTTTCAAAACCACTGTTGATAGTCTCGTTCTGATCATTAGTTCTTCAAACCCACTATTTTACATAATAGATCGAAATTGGATACACAAATCGAAATTCTATTGATGAATAAACTCTTTTCGATATACATACATCCAAACACTTTTCAGCGATAAAGCACATTTAGACATATTCAAGGAATTCTTCCTCGTGGGGTTGTATGATGGTAACAGTTTTAATTCTACATTTTGAAGAATAATTCGAGAATGATTATGATGACCTAAATTTTGGTTTATATTATACCTATGGCTAGTAGTAGTTTCATAATGGGTATTGGAAACCTGAAATGAATAGTTATTCATAATACAAGTACAGAAGACACTGAAATACTTTGAACATTTTAAATTTTAAAAACGAGCCACGAAGTGGTACGTCTTTGAATGAACGATTGTTGGAATAAGCCTTCTATAAGAGTATTATACGTTATTTTCTCTAATTCATTGAATTTTTAATGGAATATTTCCATGAATATCGTTGAGTGATTTTTGTATTGAAAAATATTTATTGGCAGGATACCCACATCATAATATAATGAATAAATATTACATGAAAACTGTGCGGACATGAAATATTTTCGCATTATTTTGTTTCACATGATGTGGCAGAATGAACGGATTTGACACAGAATTGCAGAAAGTAAATTATGTTGGTTTTTTTGGAGGTACACATTAGTTTTGAGAATAATACAATAATGACTTACATAATAGTTTGAATCCAGAAGAACTATTCTTATGTTCATCGAAATCTGAGGATTCTAGGGCGCATACTAGTGTTGAACATTATATTGTTGCTCTAACTTCACTTCCCAAAATTTCAAGTGAATATTCCACAGAAAACTTACTGTGCACTTTAACCAAAGTTTGCTATACCTCTCATATTGGTCAGAGGCTTCTATTTGAGTATCACTTACTTACAATATAATACAAGCATCAATATACCTCATCCTGCAGTTGTATTTTTTTTTGTAGGGCGTATGTACAGGGTGATTCATTTGTCTTGGTAACCCCAATTTTCTTCGAAAGGTCCGAATATTTTTTTATTCTTGGAACGGCGTTTTGAACAAGTCAATGTTGTCTTCAGATGCGCGTAAAAAATGAAGAGCCAGGCGTCGCGGCGCCATCAATTTTATTTTTCCCAGGAATATACCTTTTTTATCTTGTCATTCGCAAGATATTCTAAATTTTTTTTCAAAATACAATTTTTTTCCATTTCTAACCGTCAGCGATCTACAGCGTGTTTAATGTTGATTCTATTCCGTTTATTTTTCTCTGTATTGTGATAGTATACCTTTATTTGGAGACATAGATATGATCTATGCCAACAAACACAAACAAAACTCGGCGAGGCAAGAAATTTCGAAGGGAGTGAATGCAACATGTCAGTGCTACGCTACTTTTTTGTGCGCTATTCGAAAATAATTGCCATATATGTGTCATGTATGTGCTACGCAAATTTGGTGGGCGCTCCCACTTAGAGAATACACGTAAGATATAAAAGATGAGGAAAAAACCTCGAGAAAACTATATCCCTGTAAAGTGCAGTATTGTGTCTATTCACTAGAATTGACTGCAATATTTGAACCATCTACATTCGTTGACAAAATACAGGGAGGCTTCTTCAAGGTTCCGATAATTCAAATTTCCACCCAGTGGCGTGGTTAGGGGGTGGCTAACGGGGCAATTGCCCGGGGCCTCGCTCTTGCAAGGGCCTCGCGCAACAACTAGAGCAGATTTTAAAATTGATTTTGATCCTGAATTGTATTAAGGTTATAATATGAGGGTCAATTAAAATGAAGTTAGTAGATTCATTAATTCATTTAACACATAATTGGAAAATTCATTAGGTAGTACCAGAATATCGCGGTTCGAAATATTTGAAGATACGAGCTTCAAGGCTTGATGCAACTGGAATCTTACACCCTCAATTGAATTGACTATTAGTCGCTGTCTTAGACAAGGAAAAGATGAAACACTCTTGAGCCATTGAGATTCATGAACATAAAAACAACATGAACAGAAAAGATGAAACGCCTTTGGTACATGGCGGATAGTTGCATGGTACATGCCTCAATTAGCGGAGCTATTAATAACAGGCCGGATCCTGCAATAGAGCTGTCAGTAACTCAGAAGTCGAGTTACCGTCTTAGACTGAGAATTCTCCGTAGATGCCTATCGCAGATGTAGGCGGAATATTAGGTGAAATAATTCCTAATAGACCATAGCCATTAAGCCCGGAAGACTGTCTTATTGAGAAAATGGTTTTCAGTCGTCACTTAATAGCGGGAGAAAAGCCGAGAAAGATGATAGGTGATGACAGACAATTTGAATAAGTCATAAGACGACGTAAACCAGTCATTTTGATTATGAAGGGGAAGATGTAGCTCATTTCTAAATAAACTAGGTATGTATTTTCATATCATCGTTGACAAGTGCACTCAAGCTGCCATTCGATGTTCGGGACACTTTGACATCATGACTGCATAATTGGTTTCATGTGAAGTACAAAAGTTTTAAGGAAATGTAGTGAACTCTTGAACAATGCAGCGACTTGCAAATATTCAGACAGTGTACAGTGAGTTGATGGGAACTAGAAAGATGTAAAATAAATCAGCAAATCTTAGTTGATGCCAATGTTTCGCAACCAGATTTTGTTGCTTCTTCAGGACTAAAAATACAGATCATCGACAATATGTGAAATTAATGATAAGAACACAACAATATGAAGCATAACAAAACAGACAACACTATATAGGTATACCAACCAACTAGACTCAAGCCTCTTGGCAAAACCCTCAGATGTGATGCCAATCATATACGATTTCGAAATGCCATTCGAAACGATCATTGGTGATCGTCATAGTGCAATGAACTTTGTAAATCGTATAGACAAGAAGTCATCCATATGGTATACTGATGGATCGAAAACAGAAAGGGGTACAGGCATTGGGATATGTGGACCTAAATCAAGGATATCCAAGTCCCTTGGAAGTGAACCTTCTGTTTCACAGGCTGAGACTAGCGCTCAAGAGTGCCTTCAAAGGAATCTTAAAGGAGCGCATATATATATATATATATATATATATATCCAACGAACAAACTGGCATCTTTTCCGAAACGGTATAGGCCTGCATCCTCGTGTATATTGGTGTATATTCAAGAAAGTTTGCACCGTACATTCCGACTTCCAGTTATATCCAGCGGATGGACTGACATCCGTATATTTTGATACAAGTAGGAAACAGTTCGACCTCTATATATTCTATTTCAGGTAATCTGCCTTCCAGCAATGTTGCCAATTCGATGTAATTCTCATGTTCGTGATCGGAAGTCATTCAAGATGTTTATTCATTTGATTTATCGAATGGCTGAAAGTAATAGTCACACTTGACTGAATAGTTTTTTATTTCGTTACCAATTGCGTAATTGGTAATTGTTTATCCATGCGATAATCATGTTTTCCAGATTCAAAAGTTCAATTATTCGCTCTGATTTGGATTTCGCCCACATTAATTCAGAATATACAAAAATTTTTCAACGCCTTATATCAGTAAGCCTCAATTTTGGATACTTTTTGATTCAGAAATGGAGAAGTAAAGATTCAATTTGATAGACCTCTTGGTTTTGAAAACTATATATGAAATGAGATTTTTCCGTGTTTTGATATAACTATTCTAGATGTGTTTTTTCATATCACGTATTCTAAAAAAAATTCCACAAACCTTTCGAGGCATATCGAAGATGATCCTCAGAATAACATAATAATTAATAAATAATTATTTATGCATGTGTTATTGCAAATGAAAGAAACACATAGTTATTTTGAACAACAAAAAGGCAGGATCCTGTGCACATTTAGTGCAACTATTCAATCCTGCTTTATCCATTGGAGTTCTCAAAACGTATAGAATTCCCACTGGCATGAAAACTGACAACCAAGATATCAAATACATCCATTTATCCTATATAAAAAGTCATTTCATTTTCGAATCGACTATCATATTTTCACATTCTACCTCGAAAAATTCTCCTCTGTTCATCAATTAAATTATTGAAGCGATAAGCGTTGAAGTACTGGAAAGAAGGACTAAAAATGCTGTTATGTGCGTAGGTGGAGTCAGGGTGTTTCAAAATTGTTTTTTTTTTTTCATCAAAATCGGTAGAATGATCGCATTAATGATAGGTTTGGTAATCAAATTTTCTTGTTTTATTCAGTTTCAAGATCTAATGCAATGAAAAGGAAACGTACTCAAATACTGTCTTCAATCTGCACTTTCAAAGGTGCGACTGGCACTTGTCAATCTTGCCATGTTGGCAACTGCCAGATGACTTCTATCAAAGAAGCAGCTGCACCCAAATTCCCGATTTTTCAAGGTTTCTAGCTCTCGTATGAAGAGGTAGATCTCAATGGGATTATATTTACATGCATTAATTTCTCAGGACAACTGTGAAGATACCTAATTCATGTAAATCCATAAAATCTATAACTTTAGCAGTATTAACTGATATTCAGTATATCAACAACAAAATTTTGCAGATTTTCGACGACGTTCAATTTGGAGTTTAGCGATATCAATCCCTTTAATACGTCCATTTCCCAATTTGAAAAACTGCTAGAACAAACGCTATCAGAATAAATATAAGAAAAAAATTTAATTTTGTACAATTTCATTTTTGGAACTACATAGTGTAAAATTAAATTTTTTATTTGTTGTATGATTTTTTCCACTTAATTTGTGAATACTTTTTTGGGTTGGAACCTGTGTTTGTATTCCTATCTTTCATAAATAAAATAAAATGAAAATATCGGAGATGTTATAGTTTGATTATTCGAACCATCAGAACATCCGAAGAATGATGATAACACATGCAATATGGTACGTTTCAAATCAAACACTTCAAGAAAACTTGAAGTACCATACGTGAAAGGTGTCATAAAAAAAGCGGGAATCACCACATGAAGCAGGAGAACCACGTGAATATTTTACTTCACCCACTGACTGAAGTGCAAAACGATCGAGATAGGCGACTCAAACGAAAATGTCCAGCAGATCTGAAATAGATGTGAAAAAAAAACTGGACAGGACCTCACAACGACACTTGAAAGCACTCAGATCTGAAGCCAGCAAATAAGCTCATAGGATGGATTTTTTCTGATTGCTCGTATTGTTATAATTATAAAAAAAAATTTATGGAAAAAAAGTTAAACAATCCGAAAACGAATAATTACTATTCTCACAAGAAAAAAAAGTCCTTCACATTCACTCTGAATTTAATTAATTAAATTGTAAGCGGATAAACGAGCTTTTGTAAACCCCAATGAAGTCAAAAGCCGACCTCAGACTCACGTTTCGAACAAAATCTCTGCATAATGGTATTGGACACCCACAAAAAGATTGATAATTTAAAAAAAGGGAATAAGAATTAGATGAATTCCAAATGAAAAAAATCACCTGCAAAGATTCAATAATGCATATAATATTCTACGGTTTTAATATCTATTATAGTTTTTTGGTGTGACTTCGAAGTTCTCAAGGCAGAATGAAAATATATCAATTCAAGAACAAAATAATGGGTGTATTCTGCTTTTCATCTTCCAATCGTGCGGTACAGGGTACAGATCTGTAACGCAGGATTGATCTTCACCTATGTGACCACCTTACAAATTCACCCATGAATCGGAATGAATTGTACAGAGTTATTAGGTTCGAGTTCGTAATAAGATTCATTCCTGATTATATAAGATAATATTCCGAGATCCAGCCAATCACCATTCTGAATGAATGACGCTGTATATTTAGTTTGAAATTCTTATGTTTTGTCGAAGAAATTGTAATATATATCGGTACAAATGAATGTTTTCGTCATATTGAGGTTGATTCTGATGCGAATCTCGAAATACCAAATTTTCAGTATGATTGTTGACAGATCTAAAACTTAGAATATTTCTGTATACTGAATATATGCAATGATAATATTTGGGAGTTTCATTCAGAGTTTTCTCCACCTACTTTAACAACATTTGAGACGAATCAATACATTTTGAGCATAATATGAAATAGATACTCACTTTGTATTTTTTTATCGTTGCAATGCGATGAAAAAGTTTCAGCGCTGAAAATGGATTGAAATATGTATTTCAAACCTATTTTCATGATCAGGCAGATATAGAAATATTTTATTCAGAAAAAAACAAATGATTCAAAATAGGTATGTTATCTTTGCGTAACAAAATACAATGGCAAAATGTCAACTCAAAATGATAATTTTTCAAATAAGAGTTTCTACTACGAAAAAGAGTTAATATAACAATCTGATGATTGACTTACATACACGTACACGTCGTTCCCATATCAGACGAGTTTTTCGTGTGAAAATTCGAGGCGACGCATTCTCGAGTGATTCGGTCACTCATGAAAATCAGGTTCGTAACAAAACTCTCTACATTTTTAGTGAAATCCGCGAACAGTCCTAGTCCTATAATACAAACTATCGGCATCATCGAAATGGAAAAGATTTTTACGAAATAAACTTTTTCTGCAAAAATGTCCAGGAACCATGAGTACCTATACCAGAAGTTGGAGAGTACTCAGAATAAAATGAAAGTTTCCTCAAACGTCTGATAGACCATCTCGGTAAATCATCCTTGATGGTATAAATTCATATTTGAAATCATAAATGATATTTATTTCACTACCTGTTCCATCGAACAGGAGATAATGGTTATTAGCCTGAAATATCATTATCTAATAAAGCACAGGTGGAAATTTTCACCGTTTCGATATATACTAGAAAAAAAATTAGAATTTTGCCCTCATTTTGAATCTAGTTTAACCAAACTAAGTTTCCATTTATCTAATTTTCACATAATTCAAGTCGACTGGCCTTTCAATATTTTCCCTATAATAATTCGTGAAGGATATAATCTGACGATTCAAATATTTTAATTCATCGTTTCAATGAATATATTTCAGGATGAATTTTTCTAATAATTATCATCATGATTATTCTTGCACAAATGCAGAAGCAGAAATAGTTCAATCTCAAATTCCGCGCACCATAACAAGATCCCGGCAAAATATCTTCTATCGCCAGCTGCAATGTTATGTTTATTTCTTTACGATGCAAAAAACGTCTATAAAGCCATAAAACTCGTCCCGTGAACGACAGACCAGTGATGCCGCTTGCTCCGGATGCCAATTCAGCCGCTAAATGTAAAACCGAGAATATACATATCCGTGAATATAATATACACGAGTGTGACGACAGCGCCACCAAACCCGATCGCGCAGAACCTCTGACATACAGAACGTTCAGAAATGGTAAAATTTGGCGTCCAGCCAATTATCATCGCAATGTATAGAGGATGCCATGCTGAACCGTTCTGTGTGATTTTCAGCTGATGGTAAAGTGGCATCCGTATATCGGATGCCACATTACCGCGGATGCCACTCTTACCGCGATTTTAACATGGGAGGATGCCAAAATGTACCGTAGATATATATATATATATATATATATATATATATATCACCACGGACAGTCAGGCCACTTTGGGATCACTGGAATCATACAGCCAGAAATCTCGGCTGACATATGAATGCCGTAATACCATAAAGCAACTGGCCAGAGGCAACAAAGTGACTCTACTATGGATACCAGGACATTGTGGTATTGAGGGAAACGAAACAGCCGACGAACTAGCGAAGAAGGCTTCAAGGCTGAAGTCTGTTGGACCTGAACCTTTCTGTGGGCTTGGAAAAGACCAATACCAGAAAGCGGTCCAACAATGGGAAGCGGCAAACAAAATAACGCTTTGGAGAAATACTCCCAGACTTGCGCAAGCCAAGAGATTTGTGGAATTCTCGCCGACCTACACCAGGAAGCTCATAAAGCTGCCACGAGCTGAGCTTCGATTAATGGTGGGTCTGCTGACGGGACACTGTCGATATAAATATCATTTGTATCGCATGGGAAAGTCAGCAGATGAAACCTGCAGGCTATGTGGATCAGAGAAAGAAACAGCTGAACACATGGTATGCAAGTGTCCAGAGCTGGCGGAACTAAGAACCATTCACATGGGGGAAGTCGGTTCTGGATCCACATGAAATAACCGCCAAGGCTCCTAAGGATGTCGTTGGGTTCATCAATACCATTGATGGCCTCCTTGGGATTTAAATGAACGAGTTGGGTAAAGAACAAAAGATCCTTGCGGTCGAAGTTCCCGGAAGGCTGAACGAAGCCACAACGACCCCTGTTCATGATAATAATAATAATAATAATATAGGTATACCATAAAATGGCCTGTTACAGAGCCACGATCCGCACAGAAACTCACCAAAGCCAAATATGTAATGCGTTCAAAAATTGACTGAAAAAAAAGGGAACTCTAGACTGCGAAAACTAGAATATATTGTTTTTGAATGCGACATCAATCAAACAACCGAATGATGTCGCATGAAAAAACGATGTTCTCGATGTGTCGCTGCCTGTGGTTTTCCTGTTTCTAGTCAATTTTTGAACGTATAATTTGCGTTTGGTAAGTGTGTTTCTGGGTGGATTGTGGCTATATAACAAGCCATTTTATGGTATATGTAGTGTTATTTTTTATGTTCACGAAGGACAAAATGGGCCTCGCAATAACCTGCCGCCCGGAGCCTCGCAATGGGTAAGAAAGCCGCTATTACCACCGCAAGGACAACCTGCTCTTCTCATGGGCCAAACCTCAAAATCGATAGGAGTAGCGAAGCTGCTAGTAATTATTAAAAAAGATTTCATACAAAAATGTCGTAATCTTCAATGATACGATAAACAAAATTAACTACATACCATCCAATATAAGCCCTACTCGATCTTATACTTGAAGGGATTTGTTTTCAACTAGTGATTTCGATAGGACAATATTTTCATGGAATTTCATTGAATGAATCGTTCGATTATTACGCCAATTAATCATGCAAGAATGGGAGACTGCCAGTATAAAGGTCCAATAACGTTCATTTTGAGTTTTTTCTTATTCTTAATTCGAAAGAATTTTTTGTAGAGTTTTGAGTGCGTAGACCTTCTTCAAATTTCAGCTCATTTCGGACTCTATTAGCCGTATTCAAAGACGAAATTGACATTTGGCCAAGAAATCAGGCCTATGCGGATTAAAATAAACAATCTAATAATGTCAGTGTGCTGGGACCCAATCGAAAGACAATAAATAATTCGCATATCAAGAATTCAAAGTCGATCAGCTTACATTCAATGGATCAGTTATCGCAAACGTGCTTCATGTGTAGTCGATTTTCACGTTTCCGGCAAAAATGATGGCCACAGAGTTTCTCATGAAGAGGCCCCATTCTGGAATACCATGGGGTTTTCGGCTCATTGGGGGCTCTGATTCCCACCTCCCCATTATCGTCTCGAAGGTGAGAAAATATGAAAATTATTTGAAGAGGACAGGAATGCCAAGGTCGCCATAACTGGCACAGTACTTCTACTTGTGGCTAAACGTATATTTATTTAGTTCATTTTGGCTACATCATATAGGTTGTTGAGGGAAGTGTTGCGGAGCAATCAGGTTTAGAGGAGGACGTTCTTCTGGAAAAAATCAATCATATATCTACTTCTGGACTAACACATGCCGAGGTCAATCAGATTATACTTGCAGCAGAAAATGAACTTCTCCTTACAATAAGAAGGTGAGCATTCATGACAACTTTACTCAGAGGATGTCTCATATTATTTATTCTACAAATAAAAGCTTTTTTCAAATCAATTACTATGAAAAAATCTTGTTTTTTTCTCTACTCCACTTTTTTCATTTGACTAAAAAATAGGATACAAGATTTTCGAAAGTAAATCAATCACGTAATTATTAAAACTTATAATTTTTTTTCAATTTGCTACGTCATGTGGGTAGAGGTTAATCGAATGGAAAAATCTAGTAGATATCGTGTACTTGGATTTGATATTAGAGAATCAGTTTTAATTTGATTCAATTATATTGGAAATAGTTGTTACTTTTGTCTGAAGAATGTTATTTTTCTCGAAGCATATAAGAGATATGATTATTCATAGAAAGGCCTACTTTGTCTTTACTTTGAGAAATTTTCATTCGGAATCAAATGTAGCTTTTCTGTCATGATAGAAACATTGATGAATGAAAAAATTCAGAAGGGAAAAGTTTTTATCCTCAAAATGAAAAAATCATCCGAATATACACAAAAAATAGCAAAATAAGAAACCGACAGAAAATCAAAACGTCAAAAAAATATATTAATATAACTAGAGAAAATAAGAATATGAGAGAGAAAAAGAACTCGATTTGAATGAATTATGGGAAGTGTCTGCATTTTTGTGAAATTTTTTTTGGTATTCTCCCCATGCTCTTGAACAAAAATTAATGAGAAAAATAGTGCGCAAAATTTGAGCACCATTTGACAGGGACCAAATCCTTTCAAAAAAATGCCAACAATCGAATACGAAGTAACAATCTAAACAACCAAACTTTGTAACGTTTCGGAGTTCAAATCTGACCATGAATTTTCAAATTCATGAAAATTTACAGAATCGTGATTCTGTAGAGGCAAAAATTGTTCGAATGGATTTTGACTATGACAAATTAGTGCACTTTTTGTAGTATTTCACTGATATGCGATTACTATAATGCTTCCGATCGACAACATTCTCCCTTTTTATTTATTTTCGTGAAAAATACATTAGATGGTCTAGATGAACATATTCAATGTATTAGGTGGTTGATTTTGGTGAAATAACTATAATTCACTTGAAGTTTCCAAATTATCAATTTCTTAAAGAAGAATACCTAATGTTCGAAATTTTCATGGAATGGGAATGTATATTCACAAGAATAACTTCCTTCTTCATTTCCTAGCCTATGTTAACATGATAAATTTATATTAATACCTATTACAATTTTTCAGGGTAGACCTGGAAAATTTAATTTTAGCATCTTTGAACGTGAGTAGTACTTCATTTCGTCTTCGATGAAATTTTAATTTCAATTTCATTTTCAAGGAAGAAGAAAGCAATTCAGAAATAACAAATATTTTACGTGAAGCAGTAAACAGAACTACAACTTTTCAGGAGGAAACAGGTAAAGATCAATATGATAATATTTATTCTGAGAGCAAGTGCTTCAATATGACAGAGTATATGCGAGAGCCGGTATAAGAAATATATATTAATTCATATATTATTCATTAGTGATAAGAAATAAATTATACGTAAGTTTAACATTGACACATTGCACATAGGTTGCCTTATCAAATTACATACATACATTACATACATTATTTTTCGAATAATCAAACTTTTGAATGAAATTATCTAATTCCCACACTGAATGTTTCAAGAAATCCTGCACTAGTTAAGAGAAAGAGAATATAATAATAATAATAATAAGGTCTTCATAATGATTATATAGTCATAGATTTTTTCATAATATTGAGGGCGAGAATTATCTCGCATAATCCTAGGTGAATTAGCTTCTGTTTACTACTCTTTGAAATAAACCCAAGATCATGCGTCTATTCCACCATCTAACTCTCAAGAAAACAAAACAAAAATTGGAACATACTCTGTGAGCATAATGGAAAAAGTGAGTTAATCCATGCCGCAAAAAATAAAAATATATAATTCAGATATCCCATCTCCGAAAGCCATACATAATATCCTACATGCAGAGTAAAAGAAACATACATACTGTCAATGAGTTAAAGAAGCTGGTTGGTCATCAGTCTAGACTCTAGACATAAGATGGGTCATTGCGAAAGTTGTCCAAGATATGCAACTTGAACTTATCAAGTGTGATATTTCTGTACTCAAATTCCAGACTGTTCATGATATAAGGTACTCGATACGAAGAAAGTATACATTAGTTTTGTGTTTGGGGATTGAGATCGCACCCCTATTACGAACATTGACCGAGTGAACATTCCAACGAAAAACAACCTTATTATAGAGGTTCGGTGGTGACTTTTCACTAATGATTCTGAAGAACAAAACAAGAGAATGAAAGCGTCTTCGGTGCTACATATTGTGCCACCTGGTGTTTTTGAGGATGCAAATTACTGGTTCAAATCTACGTATTCTGTGAATAAACCGCAAGCAAGAATTCTGTAGCATCTGAACTCTGCCTGCATTGAAAGTAGTCGAGCCATAAACAACGTCATAAGAGTTCACATGTGAAACCAGAGTAATTTTACAAAGTAGAACCTTACTGAATTTGTTCAAACAATTTTTTAATTGATATAAGAGTCGCAAACTCGAATAAGCTTTGCATAGTGAGTTCGAGATATATCTAGGGAAACGCAAATCAGTATCCACAGTCAAGCCCAAATTTCTAGCACTTTTCAGTTGTTATTTATACAAACCCGATGACCATGCACCTCCAAGAATCGGCTCCTCTCACCTTTTGGTCCGAAAAGTTGGCATATTGATTTTTTAGCATTCAAACGGAGACAATGACTCTCTGAGATCTCATAAATGCAATGAATATCATAATTCAGGGCTGCTACAGCCTGCGCTGACTCGGAAGGCTTGAAAGATAATTTGAATTGGCCATCATCCGCTTAAAAAAAATTGTCGCCGAAACACATGCTGAGACAAAACACGAAATATATATCACAAATAGGAGTAAGCCTAATATAGACCCCTGCGGATTCACGCAATTTAAATCGATAAATGAAGACGACGTGCAACCAACTCTCACGGCCTGAGATCCAGAACCAATACAAAATTGGCTAATAAAATTATGGCTGGCTGCGAAAGGTCGATATAACGCAGTATGGCTATCGAGATCTGATGATTTACAATATTTACATAATCAAAAGCCTTCGTATAATCTAGGGAGGTCGAAATAGTCAGATCCCCTTGATCAATATAGACTAAAAAATATCTCGTCAGTTATATAGAGCAAGCCCGCACAGCACCTGTGGCCCTGGTCTGTATCCATATTGTGTGGGGGGGAATGATCTTGTGCATCTCCACTTTATCCTGCAACTGCCCCTGCATAACCCTTTCAATGATTTTGGACAACGTTGGAAGTATGCTAAATGGCCGCAAATCATCTAAAGTACCTACTGGGGTCTGAGGTTTTTGGAAGTGGGATAACCAGGGCTTTCTTCCGAGAGGACAGCACAAGTAGGTATTTCTAAAGAGTTCGACAAGACCATATTTTGAAAATATACAGAACTCCCAGCAGCTGCTTGCAAATTCGCTCTGGAAAAAGTTGAACTGCCGACGACTTTACTCGCCACACTCCGGCTTTTGGGCGAATTAGCTTGTAAATTCGCCCCTTGTACTTGAGCTTGTTCTTATTCACATGAGTCGGCCTATACGCAATACGCCTGCTACTGAGCGAGTGAGAAATTTCGTGTGTACTCACCTAGAAGCGCATTCGCTGATTCGCCGGCTTTTTGCGAGCCAGTTTCTTAGCGCCCCGTGTACTTGATCCTTAAAGGTGTAAATTTTAAACGCCAGCAGTGAGAGTGACAGATATGCGTTGCGCGGAACTCCATGTGACATACAATTATTAGATACTTGTGTAGCACTCTATTAGTGCTTTCCAGTCGAGGGCGTAAAGCACCGGTGTGGCGGGCCTTAGGGCCGTATTGATAGTTCACCCTTGAGGGTAAGTATGGATTGAGATCGCCCTTATGTGCCTGTACTTAAGAGCAATCTAAACCCACACTTACCCTCAAGGGTGAACCATGAATACGGCCCCTAGTGTTTCAAGCCCTCGATATGGCAGGAACACGTCAAAGAAGCTGAACCGACAATTTGAATTAACCTAACCTGTTCACATATACTATTTAACAAATATAACTGTAAATTCGGGTGATGCCTCACTGGAAAGGGGAAGGTAGCGGTTCGCACCCTATCCGGGTACTGGAAAGCCCTTTATGCAAACGTAAGGCGTTAAGTTGACAACTACTCGTATCATGAGCACTTTGAGAATGTTCATTTCGGCCAGACATAACGTAACGTTAACGTCAATATGTAACGATACGTACCTACGTTCACGTGCTAGTCGAATGTAAAGAAAACGACTTAACATTCTTTTATTATTTTAAGAAAGGGTTCTTTGAATTCTCATAATATGCGATTCATTTCTAAATACAGTACTGAAAGCTAAACAAAACTTTAGATTATTGAGAGATTTAAGACACACCAATCACAATTCACCAGTCTCTACTCACCACACAAATTTTGATTATCGTCTTATTTATGTTGCTTACAGTTATAAAAACCTATCTGTTTAATCATCTTATTCACTTCAACCCCCTTTTGCTCAGTTAACGTTAACGTTATTTTTTATGGTTACGTCAAAAATAACGTTTATATCTCACGAACACTTCTCTAATGATGATGCGGTCTAAGGACTGCCGCATACATGCGATTTCTGGTTGCGCGACTGAATTATCGCAATCGACAAGAAAACAATTTGAAAATGTATCAGATGCGCTCACTTGGAGCAAATTAAAAGATACTACATTCAGTAGCAACATGGATTTTCCTGAAAATCGATTGCGTTTTAGCTTTACTATTACGAGCCAAATAATATGAACAATCGGACCTTATAAAGTTCCAAAAAATATTTCAAATGTTCTACTTCGGCAGCAACAAAATCGCAATTGAATTTTCGAAAATTCGACTCATTCCTCAGTGATGTAATTGTTTATTCTCGAAATAAACTATTTTATTATTATAATACCAATTTCAGACAATCGCAGTGCTTCACAAATGGTACTGCATGGATACTGGTTGCATCTGTTCTTTTTATTATTATTATTATTATTTATTGAGATCAAGAGCAAAGTTAGAAATCTATAGGACTCAAAAAATAGAAACAAAGATACATACAGTGAGACATATCTCATAAATTACAGAGTGGCAATGACAATCGGTCTATATTGTTCTTGAAGGAATTGACACTCTCACTATTCACGACAACAAATGAAAGCTGATTCCAAGAATGGAAAACACGATTTGGAAGTAAATTTTCTCTCGCCGCATGATGAAAAATTTCACGACACAATTGGAATTCGTAACGACGAGACGACGTTGGTTGGTGTTGAGATCATAGAGATGAGAGAGATCCACTCCAAGCATTCTTCTCAGCGCTCTGTACGTTATTTTGAGATCCCCCGCAAGGGTCCATCTTCGAAGCAAGGTAGTTGCATCATACGGAGCCGATCTTCATAACTAGGTCGATGGTAACCAAAAGCCACCCTGGTAGCTCGCCTTTGTACATTCTCCTAGAAAGTCCTGTCGCCAACAAATCTTGCATCCCAAACTGGACCAGCATACTCAATTATTGGTCGAATGTATGCTACATAGAGAGAGCGACAGGTACTGATGTTACACTTTCAAAATACCCTTTCTAGGAGATAAAACAATCTGGAAGCCTTGGTACAAGTATTATGAATGTGGTCAGACCAACTGAGATTCCCATTCACGACGACCCCAAATCCACATAACTTGAACAGTCACAAATAGTTATTTCATCAATGACGTATTTCTCTCGACGATTCTTCAGTCCCATATGTATAACAACACATTTGTTTGGATTTATTGGTAAGAGCCATAGTTTCCACTACTGCTGGATAATGTATAGATCTTGTTGTAAGGTGCCTTCATCAGATCCATAAATCTTAGTACATAGAGACGGAGGACGTGAGCATACCAGTAGATCAGAAATGAAGTGGAGAAACAAAATTGGTCCAAACACTGACTCCTGGGGAACACCGCTTGTAACAGGCCTAGAGGTGGAAAAAGTACTTCCGACCCGGACGTGAAATTGACGTTCAAACAGAAAGGCCCTTATCCATGAAAGGAGACTTAACCGAATTCCGAGATTCTCCAGTTTGGCTAGCACACGTCTGTGTGGAACTTTATCGAAGGCCGTGCAAAATCAAGGTATTGGAATTGCAGAATCGATTGCTCTTGTCCAATCGTCAAAACACTTGGGGAGGTTCGTGATGACAGATCTCCATGACCAACATGGTTTTTTAACCATGTTTTTCTTCTGAGATTATATTATTTGCAATGGAGAGCTTCAGAATCTCTGACACTGAGCTAAAATAATATAATACAATACAGGGTTGAACATCGCACACTGATTTGGGAGTGGTTGTTACCACTCATGGTCAGCTCATGTGCAGTACATAGTGAATAAAGTTAAAAGAATGACGTATATTATACAGAAAACATTCCAACATGCGGATCACTTACGATATCTCTCCTCTACAAGACCTATTTTCGGCCGATAATGGAGTTCGCCGGTCCAGTGTGGTGTCCTTGGCTTGTGCGTGATGGTTAACTTCTAGAAGGCCTGCAAAGACGAATCACCCGCATTTTTTTCATTGTTTTTTTTTCAGAGACTGGGAGAGAAAACCCAAATAAAGTTTTCAGGAATATTCAAAGACCTCGCAGAAAATATTTCAATAGATATCTAATTCAATGTAACCTGATCTGAATAAATTTGAAGACACTTTTCGAAACTGCTATATTTTCGATTACATTAGCGGTTTTTATGAAAATAATGAGAAAAGAGTTTTGAAAAACAAAGAAACTCTCAGTTAACCATGAACACAAAAATCATATAAAGAGAAAATTTCTTTATGGTAGAAGATCCGAACCTACAAAGACCAGAGGTGATAATAGACTGAAACCTATTTTGTGATAAACTTCACATGTTAGATAATATATAAAAAGTAGGTTGCCTAAAAAAATCCTGGACAGAATTATTTTTTGAAGTTTTCATGAAATTTTGCAACATCATTATAATAACAAAATATTATGACTGATATTATTTATGTCTATCATCGTCAAAGATTCCTTATACGAGTATTCATTTATCTTCACAAGAGAAACTAGGAATATCCCAAAAACTGAAGCAACACAAAATTCATAAAATACGGCACAAATTGACACAAAATGAGCGCAATTTATCGGAAAAAAAAAATGATCAAATTTCCACATGTAAGTCACAGCTTCAAGTTAGTGACGCACAGTGAAAATTAGAAATATCTCGAAAACTGAACAGGCACAAAATTCAAAATCTACGGCACATCTTGGAAAAAAACATTCTGATACCAAAATTCCAGGAGTGGGTCACCAACTTGACACATTTAAGAAAAAAGTGACAAACTTCAGAGAAAAATCCATTAATGTAACGTTACGTACAATATGAATCCTGAAACCCCGTAGTATATTTCGTGTTATTATTTTTATTTCATGTTCCTTTTCATATTTGTTTTGTTTCGTTCTGGAAGTTTTATGAATGAACATATATAAATGGAGTCTGTTTTATTAAATATTCTCATCCTGGTATACTTGACCATTAAACAAAAAGTAGAATATTAGTTTGTTGAAATGATATGTGATATATTGATGTGTCAACGTCTTAAATGAAAATGTATCGATTTATATATTTACGTAAACATTATTTGAATTTCACTTTGTAAGTGACGGGGTATTATTGAAGATGAAGAATATATGGAACTTGGTTTTCTGCACCTCAACCGTATTCCTGAGAATTCATCTACTCATTTTGAAAACTCGAAATGTTTCGAAAACTGAACATGCTCAAAATTAATGACATACGGCACAACTCGAGCGCAATTAATCAGAAAAAGAAACTTTCCACATGTGAGTCACATCAAGTTGATGACTGACATGGAAAACTCGAAATATCTCAAAAACTGAATGGGCAAAAAATTTATGACATAAGGCACACATTGGCAGAAAATGAGCACAATTTATCAAAAAAACAAAATTCCCAAAATTCCATATATGAGTCAGAGCGTCAAGATGGTGACTCATAGTGAAACCTCGAAATATCTCGAAAACTGTATACATAGCTCAGACCTCTCTGTCGCTCATATTCTGGGGCGTCGAAAACGCGATCTTCAAGTCTCGTCAACCCCTATTTACTTATTTGGACCAATTTTTTTGCAACAAACCTTATATCAACGTATTCACAATAAAACAGCGCTTACTGATATAATTTTTTTTCTATTATCACACAAGTGATAGTAACTGACATGCCTGTTTAAACCTGGCAACCCTGTACTTCGTCCAGGTAAATATTAGGCAACCCTATGTCTGCTTATTTTACATGTTCCATACTATAAGTCCAGTATAAAATTTACTCATTATCATGATGTTGCAAAATTTAATGAAAAGTCATTTTTCAAAAAATAATTTAAAATATTATGTCCAGGACATAGGCAACCTATTTTTTCAATATTATCTAATGTGAAGTTTATTACAAAATAGGTTTCATTCTATTATCCATGTAGTTTCGGATTTTAGACTATATATTCTTCGACCAATGCATGTCTATTTTCAAGCAGTTCGTCATTTTCATTGAAAAATTCTATTCAAAAATAAGGAACTCAAATTATACAGTCTTATTTTATTTCAGAACTTGAAGAGCTTGGCCTCAAAAAGTGAGTATGAGAAGGAATATTTCACGTCTGTCATTTTATAATGAGTTGGATTCTAGAGAATTTGGTGTGACTATGATAATAGAGAACAAGAAAAATTTAAGTGAGAATCAAACTCCAAAGGAAGAGCACGTCTGCAAAAATCGATTACCACAAGGAGAAGTTTCAGGTAAAAAGTGGTCAACTTTCTTACAAAAGCCGAAGAATCCCAAACCAAAGCCCAAAAATCAAGCTCCTCCCATCCCGAAGGTAAAAAATTGTTGTATTTCGTCGAGATACAATTTAAAAGATTTATATTCATTATATGAAGATGTTGATGTATATATATATATATATATATATATATATATATATATATATATATATATATATATATATATATATATATATATATATATATATATATATATATCTATCAAAGTTTTCGAATGAAAAAGCCATAAACCGGCGCGCAGATGACGTTTCCGGTTCGAACGCGCCAGTGTCAGAAATTCAGCGTTCGAGGTACAACCTTAGACCGAGAATCCTCTGAAGATGCCTACCGAAGTTGTAAGCGAAACGTTAGGAGAAATTATTCCTAATGGACCACGGCCAATAAGCCCGGAAGACTCTTTTCATACCATACTAAATACTGATTGGATGCATACCTATTAATATATCAACATAAAAATATACCTACCCAAAAAAATTCATTATTCTGGATCCACAAAATAAAAAGACAAACTCACACACTCATAATGCATATTGCAAGACTATAGGTGGGTCTCACAAAACTTTGATAGCCTGATTAAGCACTGTCAAATTGTTGAGAGCAAGCGAGATTCATTGAAACTTCAAAACAAGTAATTCGTCGTCGTAGATTAGTTCTCGACGTTTCGCCAGTTCGAGTGTCTGGCATCTTCAGGAGTTATATTTCGGGAGATGTTCCCACTGGACATGCTAGACACTCGGACTGGCGAAACGTCGAGAACTAATCTACGACGACGGCCTAAATGCTAGAAAGAACAGGGTACATTGAACGATGGCCGCGAAAGCCTCAACCAATTCATTAAACTATCGAAGTTGAAAGAGATTCATAGGTATGTGCTCCAATGTCTGATTGAACTAGACTAGTATAGTGTAGTAGCTAGTAAGTAATGCAGGAATTGTGAATGAAGGAAAAAAATTACAGTTCTTGGCAAACTATCTCAAGAAGAAGCCATTTTCCCCCAAAATAGACAATACATTTCACAATGATCATAACAAATGTTTTTTCATTAGACTAACATTTCAGCGAGTATAGAGCTCTGGTGATGTGAGTATCCTACACATCGAAAGCGAATATTGGAAAGATTTTTGAAAAAAAAAAAAAACGAAGGCATTCATTCATTGCCATTTCAATTATGTCAAATTTTGTAAAATATCAAATGGTTAGCCAAAAACGATATTTACTGCAAAATAGTTTTCTTGATGACGTATAAGCTTCCAGAATAAATCTAATCTGAGTAACAATTCTTTTTGAATATGTTCGGATGGTTCTAAAACTTGCTTTGGATGGAGGACATCTTATTATTTCAAAATTCGGAAAGCGTACTATAAATGGAATAAGGTATCAAATAACCTTACTTTAACCCGAACCTATCGAATTACTTGTTTTGAAGTTTCAATGAATCTCGCTTGCTCTCATCAATTTGACAGTGCTTAATCAGGCTATCAAAGTTTTGTGAGACCCACCTATAGTCTTGCAATATGCATTATGAGTGTGTGAGTTTGTCTTTTTATTTTGTGGATCCAGGATAATGAATTTTTTTGGGTAGGTATATTTTTTATGTTGATATATGTATGCATCCAATCAGTATTTAGTATGTTAATTTTGTGTTTATTCTTTGTAATTATTTGCATTATGGATTTATGTCACGTGTATTAATTCGATTTGGATTTGGAACTCTGTTTATGATTTTTTTGTCAGAGTGAATTCTTTTCTTTTGATATTTTTCGGTTTTGTGTCCTTTATGTCGTGTTTGTAGGAATTCGTTTCGGGCTTGAAGGTGGCTGACGTACACATCGTTCAATGTACCCTGTTCTTTCGAGCATTTAGGCCGTCGTCGTAGATTAGTTCTCGACGTTTCGCCAGTTCGAGTGTCTGACATCTCACTGGACTGAACTGCCTCAGGCAGTTCAGTCCAGTGAGAACATCTCCCTAAATATAACTCCTGAAGATGCCAGACACTCGAACTGGCGAAACGTCGAGAACTAATCTACGACGACGGCCCAAATGCTCGAAAGAACAGGGTACTTCGATAGTTTAATCTAAAATTAAGTTTCATTAATTCATTTAATTTTACATCAAAATTATAAGGTGATTGTACATTTCAAAATGAAATTTGCTTTTGCAGTCTGAGCAATACCGAGTCATAATAACCAAGCAGCCAAAAAGAGAAAAAGCAGAGATTAAGTTAAAGGTATAACAATAATTTCAATTTACTTATGGTAAGATGATTTAAATTTCTTTTTTGTAGACAGAAACACAAAAAGAGGAAGAAATAGAGGAAAGGGAGGATCTTCCTATTCAGGCGGAACACGAAATTCCGATGGAGTTAGAGATAAGTGTTAAAACTCATGTAACGGAAGAGACTGAAATAACCGTTGAAGATGCCGAGGAGGAACATCCGAGCGGAATGGAGAATATTGGACAAAATGAATCTATGGAAGGTTTGTGCCTGACAACGAATGAATGATCCTGAAAAGCGATTCAATTCCAGCCTATCAAAAATTGATCGGTGATACATTCAAGTGTCAAAATCTATGAGCAGAAAATATTCTGAACGTATTATTGTTTGGGATCTATTGCAACGTTTTATTCAAATTTAGACAATTCCATCATATTTCAACAATAAAAATTTTGTTGGATAATGGTCTTAAAAATGGAATTTCATCTTTTTGGCAAAAAATTTTCATTCTTTACTAGCGACCTATTCGATTCGATCGATGATGGGAAAAGTGGAAATTTGAAAAGAATCACCACTACCGAGTTCGGCAATTGAACTGTCCGTCTTCATCTGCTATAAAATCCGAACACAGTCGAAATTTGACAGGGAGTTGACGGTTGTTGAAGACAACAACCGTAACGCGGTGATTGCTCATATTTGGAATGAAAATCTAATATCGAAATTCGTCGCCTGCTGCCATAACTACAATTCGATGATAAATTTGTTCATCGCACTATCCAAGGATATATTGAGACTGGTAGCACGAAGAAAGGCTATGATGTTTGTACTCCAAAGGCGCCAGCAGTCCTCGAAAGGATGAGTCACCGATTGAAAAAAATTCGGCGCGCTCGGCCAACTGCATATCTAGGATCTCAACGGGATGACCACCCCCGATGTTGAACGAAGTTGGTACATTTTCAAACCAGTTGGAAGATTTTCAAAGGAGTTGGAAAAATTTCAAAGCAGTTAAAAAAATTTCAAAGTGGTTGGAAAAATTTCAAAGCTGTTGGAAACAATTTCGAAAGGGTTGAAAAAATTTCTGAGTATTTTGCAAAATTTTAAAGCAGTTGGAAAAAATTCCTAAGCAGTTGAAAAAAACTCCTAAGCAGTTGGAAAAAATTCCTAAGCAGTTGGAAAAAGTTCAAAGCAGTTGAAATACATAATTCTGAGAGAGTTATGAAATACGAAGGAATCTGAATTAGAAAAAGCAAGTTTGCAGTCACTACTTGACAATATACAGGGTGTTTCAGAATAAGGTTCCGTAAATTCGGGATCTTAATCCTCATATGATTTTATGATATAAAGTTTCTATGATTTATGGGTCTCTGACGCACTGTTTCTGAGATACAGGGTGTTGATATTTTAAAAAAAAATTGGTTTTATGAAATTATTTCCTACACCGTACACGATCTCTTTTCGCGGTTCGGCACGTTATGAGTACGCACTAAGACACATTTTTTCTGATACGGAACGATGTTTAATTTTCACCAGTGGCGTCCGTACAGACTTCTGTCCGAACAAATTTGGTGAAGAAATTGGTACGCCAATAATTTTTTTCAAATTTTAAATTATTTTCGTAATCACCACATAATTAACAGTAAGAATGGTCTCTTCAGTTTTTTTACCTGCGACGAATACTTTCTGAGAAAAAAAATAAAATGCGATTTCATCTAGGAAAGTGAAGAAATTCTTTTATTACTTCCAAAATGCAATTTCATCTACGAAAGTTGAGAAATTTTTTGATTACTTCACGAAATTCATAAAATGTTCTTTATGGCGTACTGATAACCTACCAAAACGCAAAAAAAAGTGAACCGTGCCGAAAATAAATTTGAAAAACATTTTTTTTTAATTTCAACACCCTGTTTCTCAGAAACAATGCGTCAGACACACATGGTCAATAGGAAGTTTATATCATAAAATCATGTGAAGATTTAGATTTCGAATTCACGGAACCTTAGTCTGAAAATTAGTCGGTATTGAAGCACATGCTGAATTTGCATTTTATTTTTTTTTCTGAGAAAATATTCGTCGCAGGTAAAAAACTCAAGAGACCATTCTTACTGTGAATTATATGGTTATTACGAAAATAATTTAAAATTTGAAGAAAATCTTCGGCCTACAAATTTTTTCACCGAATACTACTGTAAAGAATAAGACAAAAAGTGTGTCTCAAAGTTTCAAACATACTTCAAGGTACTCTTCAAAATAAAAAAAAATTATTGAATATTTGGGTAATTGGAAAATCAATGTTAATTTCTCATAACTATGATATCTACTTCTTTCACAGAATAAAAAGAATAGATTTTTCAGAAAAAATATTTTCTGTGATAAAAATGAGCCGTGCCTTCGATCCTAGGTTTCATGAAATAAAGAAGGAACATCAAGATACTCTTCATGAAAAAAAAACAGACTCCATGAAATCTACTTAATTGAATATTCAGTGGATGGACAAAAAGTTAATTACTCCTCACTCTGTTGATTCATCATTTTGAATTTTTTTCTACCGAAAGATATATTATACCATTATATGTATAACGGTTTCTTTTTAATTCAATGTACAGTTGGAAAATTTTCGCTGGATATTGTAAGAACCAGAAAGTTCAATCTATATGGAAATCAGATAAATAATGGGAAGCACTAAGCACAGCTTTTGAAAAGTTCCCGAGGGCACAAAAGGGCTTTCAAGAGTACAATGCTTTGGCACAACATTTGTTGGCATTGTTTTCTAATACTGCTTAGCAAACCTTAAAAATACATTAATCTGTTGATGTTTTCATTTTCAAATTTCTCTGAAAATTAATAATTTGGCACTTGACTGCTGTGAGATGGAGTTTAATGTACCTAGACCTCAAAATTTGCTTTCCCACATATTTCATGTAAACATGTCTTCAGAGTAACAATTAGAAAAAAAGAAAGTAAACAGTCAATATGTTCATTTCTATAAGAAACCCATAGGTGAGCTGTATTCAAGGAAGACAGCTATCTGATCGGGAAAAGCTAGGGATTGTCCTCAATATCAAAGTCTGTGAGAAGATTGTTCTCTCTATAAATAATACAAAACGATTAATTAGGTTGTTCCATCCAAGTGATGACATAACATCTGTTGTTCGGCACTTTCTCTCAAACTCCAAGAATAATAATTCGTATCTAATTATTGATTGAAGTTATTCGAAGAATAACAGCAATCTTTTTGAACAGAAACAATCGAAAATGTTGGAGAAGGAAGAGAAGAGTGTATCCAGTATGATTCGACGGAAAATCAAGAATTCAGAACCGATGTGACTATAGAGAATCGTAAGTGATACTTTGAGGAACAAACTTCTTCGATAGTTACAGAAATAATATTCGTCGAAAACAAGGTTTAGGTATCACAAAAATATTAAATCAGAGTTTCTTCATTTTTAGCCTTACCAGAAGAAACGATGTCATTGGAAGAACAGTTGGCAGCAGTGCAGAAGCAACTTCAGGAATTAGCCCAGCTGCCATCATCAATTCAGGAAACTTTAGCGGTTGTCACGAAACAATTAGCACATATAGTAGGAGACAAAACACATATTCCAGAAGACGTGGAAGACCAAACAAAAAATGAGGAAAGTAATGAGGGTATTCCAGATGCCGTCACTACCGAAGCTGATGAAATAGAAGAACAAGACACAATTGAAGGTGAGCCTTACTTACTCAATGCATCCCCCCTTACAGGGGAAGTTTCTTAATTTAGGTACCTTCCTTGACCAAATGCTTTTCGGCAGGAGAATAAAGAATATTTTGAAATAAAACATGAGTCATATATTCTTTGACTATAAATATTCTTAATTATACGTATTTACTAATCTTTTACTCAAATATGCAGTAAATCTGCTATAGGAGAGCGTAGGAGATCGACCTTCACCCATCAAATATCTTGATGAAACATATTTTGTATAAAATATAATTTATTAATGAACATGTCTATAAAAAAGTTTCCATAGTTATTTCTAATTGAATAAATTTTAATAAATTTTTTTATCACCTTCGCGCTTTTCATAACCGAATGAATTAAATCTCAGTTCATAGTTTTCAACACAGAATATGCTTATGTAGGCTTGCCTGCTTAATTCTGGGCATGGCTCTCTGGCAAGCAGATGTCATCAGGTAAGTCAATATAGTTATACTAGGGGAAAGGGGATCTTGTCTTCAGGACTGTTAATGGGTTTAGTAAAACACCGTCTTCAAACTGTCCACTTTTCGATTATGTTTAAGTTTTTTTTTTCAGGACTGTAAGAGTATTTATTTGAAATTTCAGACAAATGAAAAATCTGGTTACAATAATACAACACTACACACTCTTTTTGAGACACATTCTTATAGACTCAACCAAAGTATACGTAACGGACCGTTGTTCGTAGATACAATTATTCCGGTGGCTTCTAAATGTTCCAAATTTGGGGTATCTGAAACAAAGTGTCTGATCTGATTACATACAGGGCGAATCCTGGTATGTTCAGGTCACAGTTGGTAGTTCGGAGACGAGTTTCGCTTAATAGGATGACATCGATGCCTTCGAGCTCGTTTATACCTGCTTGGAGTACGTTGGCATTCCAGAGAGCAATCTGTACGGAATAAGGATTAGGTTGTGTGTGCGACATAACTTACCGATAGTTGATGTCCTAGATTTTGGATGTGAATTTTTCATCATCCTAATAATCTCGCTGGCATTTTTTCATTGCAGTGACGATTCTTTTAATCATGAGTTCCACTTGCGGGTCCCTCTGGTCGGATGAAGCACTGCTGGCTGCATTCTTTGGACGACTTTACTTCTTTGGCGGTTTTTCTCGTCTTTCGGCCTATCTACCAATTTGGTATGGCGAGGTTACTTCGGCCCTGGCTTCCAATTTTTCTTCATATTGAGGAAGTTCGGGCAGTCCCGATAGCTCGCAGGGTGAGGACCTCCACAGTTTGCACATTTGGCGGCTGTGGTTTTCAACTTTTTGCATTCCGCCGTGTAATGCTTTCCTCGTTATGAATCTGCAATTATATTCTTCATATGAGCTTCGCAAGGGGGCACTCCCCCTGCCCCCCCCCCATATCGATCCGCAACTGCATTCAGGTGGAATTTGGCTGGTTTTTTTGTGGAATAAATTACTTTTGATTTTTAACTTGGAACTGAATATTGCACTCACCAATATTGTCATGTTTGTTTATATCGATACTATCGAATGAAGTTGTTAAATTTTATTGAAACTATGAACATTCAGGGCCGCCGCCAGGGCCGGCAAACGGGCAGTCTGCCGGGGCGGCAAATTTTAGGGGCGGCAAATTTTAGGGGCGGCAAAATCAGTTTCGTCATACTAGATTTTTTTCCTTCGAAATCGAAAACCCGCCTGTTGTTGAACGTGAAAGCGACTACACGACCAAACTCAGGGGCGGCTTTTTGAGCCTGGTCAACCAAATATATCACACGTGTACACAAATAACCAGATTAAAATGCAATTAAACCAATACAAGAGTAATACTGGCAGAATGAAAACGATGGAAGATGCAGCATTCTAATCATAAATAAAAATCCCTGTCAGGTTGTAAATTTCGCCAACGCCTCAGCAGCCTCTCATCACTCTCATCCTAGTTAAACTTGCTTGTTTACGAGTTTATTATCAAGACGGTCGGTCCCTTTGATGAACATCTGGGACTGTAAAGTTTTTGGGAGGGTTTCTAGGATAATTCAGTAATGATTCTTATTTTCAGTTTGCCAATCGGAAATCTAAATTTTGATATTCGGGAGGGGTTTATAATACTCGAGAAATAAGGGTATGAACTGAACTCGTTAGTCCTCTCCCCAGTGTCGTGTGTCGTCACAAGATTCAATATTTTTGCAAAACTATATAGTGGTACATAATAGAAATCTGTTATCAATCTTCAGAGTTGTGATTTTCGAACTGAATTACTCCACAAGATTGAAGGTGAGTTCTATAATTCGGTATTTTTTTACCGTCGGATTTCACATTCAAACGATAATAAGTATAAAGCGCTCTCTGCTTATTTACAGTGACGTAGGTGATTTCTTTTGAGTCTTTCATCGATCGCCTCAGATATTCATAAAGCCATACAGCGTCGTTTCAATAATTCGAAAAGGCGCCTTTAAATGAGTTGGAAATATGCCTCGCTGAAATTTGAGGGAGATAAGTATTTTCAATTTATTGGATAATGGTCATAGTAATAGTAAATTCTAAAACAAGTTACAGAATGAGCTCCTATTCCAACACGAATGCGAATGAGTGTTGGAATTGCCTTCTGCAACGAGTATTAGACGGTATTTTTTCTATTTCAGTCAATTTTTGTGAAATATTCTCGAAATTCAAATGAAAATTCAGATTAGTGACTTTTGTTTTGTATCTTGGCAGTTGGTGTGACATACGAAATTTGACAGTTCACGGAATTTGAATTGTTTTGATTCGGAACTTAATTCGATCGGAGGTCAGTACTGACAACCATAAAACGAAACATATAACTGAAAACAATGCTGTAATGAGTTTCATTACAGCACTACTTTTAGTACTGTAATGAACCCATTACGATACTGAAATAGAGAAAAGAATATATCAATATTATTATAATAATCATTATGAGATACAGGTGAATACTTGTGATTTATATTGACCACATCTCATTTACTTAATCAGATGTCAGAGTTTAAGAACATGACAACAGGTAATAAATGTCATAAGGACAAATCGCAGAACGAAAACAGTGAGAATAACATGTACCTTATTCTGATCCGGATATCATAGTCTAGAATTTTCCTCATACACGAGATCTGTGTTGCCTTGGAATAAAGAATTAGTAAAATAATCAAAATCCAAGGCGCTCAAATTTTTTTCCTTTAACATAAGTTCATTTAGTTTCGTACACTAAAAGCAGAGAGCGTTTTCATTGTTTTGTCATAAGGACAAATCGCAGAACGAAAACAGTGAGAATAACATGTACCTTATTCTGATCTGGATATCATCGTCTAGAATTTTCCTCACACACGAGATCTGTGTTGCCTTGGAATAAAGAATTAGTAAAATAATCAAAATCCAAGGCGCTCAAATTTTTTTCCTTTAACATAAGTTCATTTAGTTTCGTACACTAAAAGCAGAGAGCGTTTTCATTGTTTTGTCATAAGGACAAATCGCAGAACGAAAACAGTGAGAATAACATGTACCTTATTCTGATCTGGATATCATCGTCTAGAATTTTCCTCACACACGAGATCTGTGTTGCCTTGGAATAAAGAATTAGTAAAATAATCAAAATCCAAGGCGCTCAAATTTTTTTCCTTTAACATAAGTTCATTTAGTTTCGTACACTAAAAGCAGAGAGCATTTTCATTGTTTCTCGATATTTTGTATGTGAATGCATTTTAGAAACCCGCATTTTTATTTAACATATCTTATAAAAATGCATTTGTACTTGAATCGATTAATTTATTTTATTATTATTATGATACCTTACCGCCTGATTGAAAGTTTTTTACATACGCATTTATATTTATCGGTATCTTGTATTGTAGAAACTGGTGTATAATGATTTTATGGAAAATTCTTTTGGGATACTTCTGGCAAGAGAAGCTTTTCAAAGTTGAAAATGAAAAATTTTCTACGTTCAACAATGGCCCAAGATGGATTATCTGATCTAGCCATTTTATCCATTGAACATGAGATAGTCAATAATCTCGATATATCTCAAACAATTCATGACTTTTGCGAGATGGAGGAGAGAAGGAAGAAATTTATTTGAGTTCAAACATTCTAGTCTGATGGTTCTAGTTCACTTTTATACATGCGATGGCCATGGGCGACCGCAGAATTTTTTCTCAGGGGGGGCCAAATAATGATTTGATGAGGCGCAGGCGAAATCAGTATTGGGATTTGCTCAAAAACAAGAAGGAATCAAAATCTCAGGGGGGGGCCACGGCCCCCCTGGCCCCCTCTTGCGGGCGCCCATGGCGATGGCCGGTATATATGTTTCTTCTTGTTATTTTTTATTTAATATATTTTTTGTATAATACATATTTATAGTTATATTTTTTTCGTTTCTGATTTTTTTTGGCCCTTGATCAAATTGTGAAAAAGTTTGTTATGAGTCCCAAACTCAATACATCACAGCAAGTTGGCAAAATATAATTTTCTCGGGGCGGCAAAATTTTATTTTGCCGGGGAGGAATTGCTCCGGACATTGGAGAATATATTTTTTCACTTCCGTTTTGAACCTTGCTGGATTACTTGTCTCAGTTCTCTAGGCATTGAATTATAAAATTTTATACCGAAGAAAAAGAAGGACCTTTGTGTGACTGATTTCCTGAAGTAATCCACTGGAATGTCCCGTTCAGATAGCGATCGGGTAGTCCGGCGGTCTCTCCCGTCAACAATATTACGAAGGTTATGTTTATGCACTCTGATCAAGCATTGATGAGTGAAAAGCAACCTTACCGAGAAAACATTTGCTTCATCAAATAACATCTTGGATGGGAATCGTCTAACTTTTGTGGTTATTATCTTTAAGAGAGTATTTTGAGTTATCTGTAGAACTTTTATAGTGGTACTGAATGCCCCACCCCAAACGGAATACAGTATCTAATGAGAGATTCTGCAAGTGAACTATACACCATCATCAGAGTTTTCCTTGACAATATTCCTCTCAAAATATAGAATTTATGAATGAGCATTCTTAAACGTCTGTTGAGCAGCGAAATATGGTCATGCCATCTCAAACGCTGGTCAAAAATGACTCCCAAGTACCTAATAGAAGAAACTCTTTCTATCACAGGACATAAACAATGATTGCTCTCACATAGTGGGAGATGCAGACGCAACCGATCTAATGTGGGCTGATGAATAATATTAGGTGCGAATGTTATATATTTAGTTTTCTTGATATTCAGAGAGAGTGAGTTATCACATATAACCATAAATAAATTTTACGAAGTTCACATTCAGCCAACCTATTTACTTCCTCCCAAGATTTACCAATGAATACAGCCACAGTGTCGTCCGCATAAGAAATTAGGTGTCCATTCGAAATACTCATATTCGACAGTTCATTAATATATACAGGCTGGCCGGACGATTGACGTCAAAAAAAAAAACAGGTCCCTCATGTCATGGGGTATTCGAATCACCCCCATGTATGTTATCCGATTTTTCACGGTTTCCGAGTTATGAATTTTTTTATGAAATTTGAGAATTTTCAACATGAACATCTTCAAATTTTTTTTTCTGAAAGTACAAGATCTAAATTTTCAAATTTAAATTAAAAATGTAAACAGGTTACTTCATGGTTTCTTAGTAGGCTTAAAAACTGCGCTCAACACTCAGCTTTCAGAATCTTTAATAAAAAATGGTACTCAACGGTCTACTTTTGCTAGAATTAGCCTTCAAAGTCAGCGACGTGGAAAAAATCAAAGAACTAGACGTTTACTCAAAAATTATTTTTTGCCATTTTAAGATTTTTCTGATCAAGCTATGATAGAAAATGCTGAAAATCAATGACAATTAGCTTTATAAGAAAAGTTTAAGATAAGAAAAAGAAAAAGGTATGGCAATAAATCACACATCAATCAGCCTCTTCTTAACAGTTTGTTCGAAGATTTTTGCCAGATTATCGATAAGGGATATCGGTCGATAATTGCCCATTTGATTGGGATCCTCTGCCTTGTATATTGGAGTTACCAGACAACACTTCCATGCCAGTGGCATATCTCCATTTAGGAGGCATAGATTGATAATATGTATCAACGGATTCACTATATGTACATGAATACTTCTCAACAAAGTTGATGTCAGAGTATCAGGACCAGGAGAACTACGCTGTTTCAATTTGGAAAAATAGGAAATAATCTCATTTTTGTCGATCGGTTTGAGAAAAATGGTCTGAGGGACCCTACCATCTCTTGAGAGCGTTTTTGGTCTTGTTGTTCTAGGAAGGTTTCGCGCCATATTGCTTCCCAAGCTCGTGAAAAAATTATTGAATAAGTTAGCCTTGTCTAAGTTATCGGTGATAATATATCAGTTGTAGCTGGTGTTTCGTTCTTGAATATCCAAAAAATATGATATCGTTGACTTCTCAACATGTTGTGATGAAATTATTTATATTTTTTCATTTGTCGAAGTAGATTATTGTGAATTATACAAAATTCCTGTGAATCTGTTATAACATTAATTGTGGCATGTATAGAAATGTGTATCATTTCACTGATACATCTAAAATGATTAATGATAATTACTTTCATTATACAAAATTTTCACTTCATTAGAGTCAAAATTGCTATTTTCCTGGAAGTGGTGTACAGCTAGAGCGATTTTTATCTCCTTTTTTTTTGCAATAGAATATATGTCGACGTATAGAATAAAGAAGAAAAAATAGATGAAATTGAGAAAACCTCTCTAGCTCTATACCACTTTGTATTTATGGCTCACTATTTTGTAATAATAGCTTCCATACAAAAGATAGATATATTCCGTCTAACAAACCCATAGTACATTGTATTCTTGTCGGTTTGAACAGCGTAGGTACTCCTAAATCGCTCTCAGAGGGCAGGTTTTTTTCCGATTTGTCGGAAATAACACAAAATCTACAGAAATTATAAGATATGTGTTATTTTGAAAGATATACCATATATTATTGTGAAGCTTCATCCTAATTTGTTCAGCAGTTTTTACATGAAAGAGTAATAAACATTTACACTCACATTCTCACAAACTTTCGCGTTTATAATATTAGTTAGTTAAAAAAATATTAACTTCCACATTTTTTTCAGTATTTCAGATCGATAATTGTCAATATCAACGGGATCCATTGTATTTTTCCAAATTTCATCAAGAGAGCCTGATATCTTGAAAATAATTGTTAGAAGTACATGACTCGATTCTATTGAATTATTTTTTTTGAAATGAAATCGGCAATACATTCAAGAGCTTGTTTATGCAGATTTCGATAAGTATGTCTTTTGGAATCTGAATGATAATCATGACAAGGTTTATGATAGGCAATCGGTTGATTCTTTAGGTCTAAAGAAACTCAAGATCCACCTCAGCTTTCTGATACCTTTTTAATTTTTTCATACATCTCATTACTCTAGAAAATAATTAGAATAAGGAGTCGATTTTCTGATTTTGTCTTTTTGTGGTTGCTGAATATACAGACAACTTGGCCAGCAGATGTTGATGATGTTGAATTGACGGCATCTGAAATAAATAACAAACTTTTAAATTTTTAGTTGACAATAATCTTCAAGAATGGAAAAACATTATTATCAATTAAGAAACTAATGAATGCAGCAAGTAAAAAATATATGACATTGAAAGTGTAATTTCTCTATTAAGGAGTATCTATTACCATCTATTATTATCATAATTAGTCCAGTCAATGAGGGCAAAAAAAAGGCATTACCTCCGAATTCTTTCAAGATGCTTCGATTTTGATTGGCCCACTGTTTTGGCAGTCAACACCCGTACATTCCATACATGTAGCGTTACAAAAAAGACTCAGTTTTCTGCAGGTGCATAACGCACCTGCAGTACCCTTTCTTGTAGTTACAAAAAATCATTTTCAACAATTCTTGTGGTGCAGGTGTTTTTTGCATTTTTTTCGGCTGCAAATATCCATTGGTACTATTCCAACCCCATTCTACTGAACTGGGAGCTTTATTACCTAGAAAAATTTGAATTTGGTTATAAGCTCTCTTAACGTGCTCGTCCAAAGCATCTGATGTGGGCACGAGAGATGCCAATTTACAGCAGAACTTTTGGTTGTCGCTTTGATGAATGAATCGTACCGCATTGTCTTGAGGATTTCTTGTAAATTTGGTATATTTCAATTTTTTTCCGGTTTGTATCTTTAGATTGTAACCTCAACCTGATTCTGACAAGAGATATAAGGTCCACGGTGCGAACGGCAGCCTTAGGCCGGTGAGCAGATAGGTCGTAGGGTCATAAAACTTTGATAGAATAGAGCAAATACTAAATCTTTAATAAATGGGCGCCACTTGATTTTTTTTTTGTCTTTTAAGTATGATAAAAGTTCGAAATCAAGAACAAACAATTATTTATGAGATGAAATGATGTTCAAATTTATCAAATAATAGGTATAAAAATAAATTTAACATTAACTTTCATACAGAGTATATTCAACGTAAAGGGTTAGTATGAATCTGTACATACGAATATCGTTCGAAAAGATGATAGAAATGTTCTCCAATTAGCCATCGGTACACTCAAACTGTAGGTACACCAAACTATTGCGGTTTATGTGGTAGTCCACTTTCTCAAAAATGAAAAATAATACTGGCCTTAATATCTGGTGAAGTATTTCTTGGTAAACAATTTGTAAGCTTTTGGTGGTAGAAACTCCGATGTCCTGGGGTGAACAACAGAAAATCGTGCGTTGAAAGGAAGATGTCCTCTAATCCCTTACAGCGTATCTGACAAAGCCTCCGGCGGAAATTCCCCGAACTCGAGAGAAAACGAAAATTGTCCAATTTAAAACGATACGTCCAATTTCACAAAATTCACATATATCCCTTTTCAGGTAAAAATCGAAATTGTTGAAGAAAGAATTCAATGAATTCCAGATGTTCTTATCTTCTTATCAAATTATTTCTTTTTAAGAAATTACGGTTGAATTTCAGACGACTCACGCCATCTGTTTACTTTCACATGGATGTTTAATGATATTTCTTTTGAGTAATTTAAATTTCTGCATTGAACTATGAATCGTTTTGTTGTTTTCCCGAAAGATGGATGCTTATGTTTAACAAAAGGATGAAAAAAGGAAAATTGTGAAACCAGTCAAAAGTAGCCGCATATATAAATGATGAATCGGAAGAAATGGAAACTTGTCATGTTACACCACCCCCTTCCTGATAAAAAATTTTGGCTCAAGCCATAAATTTTAAGTATGTCATGCCGAAAGAAATTCGAACGACCGACCCACACCAACCCCGACTTCAACATCTACTCTTGAACCGTATCTAACTATTGCTTAACCCTACTCTAATCTAAGTTAATTCTAACCTATTTGCTAACCTATTCTAACTAACCTAATCGGACCTAACGCTAACAAATCCACTGGATTGGGAATACTCGACAGATCCTGCATAAGTTCAGAAAAATCGCAACTAATACAATCACAGATCACTCTTCAATCTCTTGCGATATGGGGAAAACTTTTGAAAAATATTCCAACATTGGAATATCCTATCGATAGGTTAACTACATCAATAAAATTCAATATTTCTACGAAACCGAAACATCTGAGTTTGAACCGAAATATGGCTTAAGATCCTTAACGTGCCATTTACCATCTACGGTACCGTTCAACCCTTCTAAATGATAGCACAATCCGGAGGCTTTCAGGCGTACTCTACGCAAAACATACCTAGGGGCCAGCTTTGATGAAAATCCCTTGGATGCATCTGAAAGAACTTTATTACGACGCCCAATATAAAATTATTGCACAGTACCTCCCAGCTGCTAGAATTTCCTCTAGTTTGCTGGTTTTACTGCTGAATGTCTGTGCTTACTCTCTCAAATTGAAAGTGACTCTTTAGGCGACTTGATTCGATGCTACAGGTTTATCGACCAGTAAGTAAGTGTGAAATATCGCAGATGAAACATCAAAACACCAATCTAAAATTAAATGCGTTCTCAGTTGGCAAAATATCCCAATGTGCATTCACATATGTGCCGAATTTCGTATTTGCTCCAGAATTAAAAAAAAACTGGTTCGGTTTCTTCACAACAACTTCCTTCATTTTTCTTCTTCTTCCTCCTCTTGAAATAGGACGGAGTCCTGTCATTTCTGTCATGTGCCTTTTTGTGACATTGATGTCCAGCTGTCATACCAACGTTTTGGGGGACTACCAAGTGGTCTTTTCGTTCCTTGATTTTGCGTTTTGGCCCACTTCGCAAGTCGCTCTGGACCCATACGATCTACGTGATCCTTCCAATAGCAGCTCCTTGTTCTCACCCATCGAACAACGTCCTGCACTCCTAACTCTAGCAGAGTGTCTGTATTGCGTATTCTATCTCTCAGTTTTATTCCTTTTATTGTTCGCAATATTTTCATTTTTGTTGTTCTTCATTTTTAAGATACCGTATTCATTTAAAAACCATTTTGAAAAAAGTTTGAATGACTATGAACCATATTGATCCCATCAATTCAAAATTTCTAGTTTTCGAACGGTTAAGGGTTAAAGGGCACAAGAAAGACGATACTTACACTATCAACTTAACTTGAAGTAGTCAATTTTCATGGTACACAGAAAAAGAACAAAAAACATCATTCTTGTTGAAAAAAACCATATTTTTTTTGCTGAATCATTTTTTTCGTATCTCTTTTGATTTTCATTTTCGCTTTCTGCTTCGAGGTTTCGCCGATGGAAATCGATCCATTTCAATTCTGGTAGATATGGGGGTTAGTTTTACTACCTATTTTTTCGTAAAAAAATATGAGTCGTCAATCTTTTCTGCATTGTATTTCATTGATTTTGTATTCAATCGACTTTTAACACAGCTCATTTTAAAGCTCTTCTGAAGCACTTCAAGAAATAAGAAAAAGAAAATTCTTTGCCTTTACGAAGGCACATCGAGAACATTTTTGAAACATAGATGAATTCAAAATAGTAATCATCGAAATGAATACCATTTTCAATTCCCAGGCTCAGAGATCTTTTATCATGAGGTTGGAGAAATGATATTAGATTTTGTCACTGAGATGAGAGATATACCGGTTTTCGGCCGAAACAAGCAATGAATAAATAGCCTTTGAACGGAAATCATTCAACCCATCATTGACCTTTTGTGTGATTATTGGTTGCTGAGATTTCGATTGTAAAAGACAAGAGGATTCTTTTTCATTTTAAGGTCGATATCTCCATGTAAGTAGACGTATCCAGATCTTTATGAAGGAAATTAAAGCTTAATAAACATAGTATCCGAACAATATATCGGTTGAGCAAAAAAATATACTGAAAAAAGTAATTTTCGAAAACTTTTTTGTTGTTGGTTTTTCTAATATTACTCAAAATAACTGACCCTACAAGATTTTGAATTAATAATCCAAAAACATGATACCCAGGGCTAGAATTTCCTTTTTTGTTTTTTCTTGTACGAAAATTCCCCTCGAAGGTATGGCCTGTTGAAAATTGCTGAAAAAATTCGATTTCATTTTGATCCTTTAATTTATTTCAGTAGTGTAGATATACATTTCTGAAGCTTTCAATCCTGATATCCAACCTTGGAGGGAGTGGGCGCCATAATGAATTTTTGCCCCGGTCAGAAAAAATCGTAGATCCGGCCTGAGCGTTGCTATGAAATACCAAAAAATAATGCAAGTACGCTAAAAAAAACTTCTTTACATCTTAATCGATTCTTCCGAGAAAATATGATCAAACTTGAACATGGACATTGGAAAAACCACAAAAGGGGCCAGGTCCACCCACAAAAATCTCTTGAAATTATCTGATAGTTTACAAACTACCGAAAAGAGTAGCGCATCCACGGGCGGGAACCAAGGGGCTGCTTTAATAATAATAATAATAAACAAATTTTATTTCAAAGAATATCACAAATATAATATTAAATCACATAAGTAACATTAGCTGAAATAATCGTCAAAAAGGCAAAAAAAGAGCCCTACAGAAGCAACTCATCATATGAGTATGGTTCAATTGTCAAGAGGAGACTAAATACCTCTTTTTTAAATGAGTTGAGAGAACTGATTAATTTTATATTTCGTGGTAATTTGTTGAAAAGTTTAATGCAGTTATAAAATGTACTTTTTTCCGTGGATGTAAGTCTATGCTGAGGATAGTTATAACACTATCCTCTCCCCCGAGATTCATTTTTGTTGAAGAAAAATTGAGACTTTCTATCATACGTCAAAAATGCATGTTTATTTGAAGTTTGATCACAAATTACAAATCGTCCAGAATCAATACAAATCTCGTTTTGCTCAAAGACTTAACTCCTTTATCCCCGGCACCATGGAATTACTTGGAGTTTGATTACAAATTACAAATCGTTCAGTATCAATACACATCTCCTTCTGCTCAGAAATAGTTCTCTACTTTCAACTGAATTCCATCATGTGTTATTACAACTTTCATGACCTGATCTTATGCGATTCATAACAGTATATATTTTCCTAGAAACATCGAATCCACGAAAGTCTATTCGTAGGAGGAGTAATTAGATTTTTGTTCTAGAAATCTTTCGACCAGAGAGATAAGATTTTCTCGGAAACTATCAAATGTTTCTCATTTCGGTTTTTAGACTTTGATTAACCTAGCTGTGAGATTCGATGCAAGAGAAATAAAATTTGAAAAAGGTTGTCGCTGAATCAGACCCAAAAAAAAATTTATGTGTAATTCGTGTTTGATTAATATCAGGCAATAGAATGTGTTTTCACCACGAAGCTAGATAACTAATTGAACTATACCTATTTTTGAAATAAAGAAGCAACAGTAGAGTTTATGTAGGCTTTCCAACATTTTTTATACTAATCAATATCAACTTTTCAGATGTGAATCCTGACATTCAGGTGGATGAAGCAAGTGATAAGGCGGAAATGGAAGACTTGCAATCGGATATACTCTCCGATATCTGCGAGGAGCAAGAGATTTCGGAAACAACCGAACAGGTTAATTATGAAGAACTTCTGGCAGCACAATTAGAAGAACAGCGTATTGAAGAGGAAAGGCAGGCAAAGCATCAGCTGGTAAGAGTTCTTCATCCGCTTTATCAACATAACCTCACAAGTACAATCTGCTTAGTTTTTCAGAATATGATTTTTTTTAACGAAATCCTACGAAAAAAATATGAACATCTGTATTGCTGCTTTTTAAGTAACGATTAACTACTGCTGCAGTTCTGAAATAAATTTCATAAATGTATCTGGATGCAGCATGAAGGATAATAAACAGTTTATACCCCTTCAAATTAAATTCGGAGCAATGTGAATAAAACAACTTTAACGACTTGTGCAAACCATTGGTCAAACGGTCATAACTCGTATTTCTTCAACATCTCCTGTTTTCGATTGCGACCATGAATGCTAGAAATAAGAAGAGGTTCCATTGAAAAATAATTTGCTAACATGATTTTCGAAATTAAACAGAATTGTGGAGAATTATTGAAAAAACACCAATATTTGATTTTATATTGTAGGTGAAATATTCAAATACTGGGTCTGCTAATATCAGCCTGACTAGCAGATTCAAAAGTATTTATACGAATAATCTCCTGGCTAATGAGGCATTGGTAGTCGAAACATACATAGGTAACATTAATTATCCAACTTCATGCAAGGTATACAAGGCATTTCGAAAAAAGTGTAGATTGACAGAAAACTGAAAAATAATTGAAGTTTGTCTTGTGAAACGTTTTCGTAACGACATCCGTATTGAAGAAAAAAAAATTATTCACATTTCTTACGATTTTGCCGAAACTACTTCAAAGTATCCAAAACATCGATCATTTGTGAGGAGAAAAAATGATGGTTATAGACCCAAAATCGAATGTGTATGGAGTATGTAAATTAGTTTATGCTTGAAGCGTCTGATACTTATTGATGAAAGTCGTAATGGTAATGGGAGTTGCTGGGGCGTGCCGTTGTACTGAACTCTGTGAAATGAAAATGGACAATGTTAAAACAAGTCAAGAAGTCATAATTGTCACCATTCCTGACCAGTGACGGGCCCAAGGGGGGGGATGGGGGGGGATGATCCCCCCCCAATGTTGAACGAAGTTGGTAAATTTTCAAACCAGTTGGAAGATTTTCAAGGGAGTTGGAAAAATTTCAAAGCAGTTGGAAAATTTTCGATGGATTTCCCCCCCCAAAAATTTGGTTTCGGCCCGTCCTGTTCCTGACTCCAAAAATGAAATGTCACGTACATTCACAGTGACAAAAAGTGACGAAACTCAGACTTGACGAATATTAATCTACGCTTCTTTATGACATATCAAAATGGAAAGTGCCTAAACCAGCCTGTCGGAAAAAATACGATTTCGTTAGCTCCTAAAGTTTGAGAACTGGAGTTGATGTATTAGCATGTGGATGGAAATCCGCTAATATTGCGAAAAGTTACGTAGCTGGGGACCTCAACAATAAAAAGGAAGTAGCGAATAAAATTTTATACAATTATAGTCCCAGCCAGTCGTCTCTTGCACTGCATCAACAGTGACAGAAACATCGGTTAGAAATGAAGGTTCTGTGGAGTCAGAAAATGTAATACACATCGAGAAGAAACGAGAAAACGTGTTTCCAAATTTTTTTAATAATGTCAGTAATTGTAAGAATTGTACCATCAATATTCATTTCAGTTGATATCACCGGATGTTTGTCCGATTTTTTTTTACATGTTGATGAAATCAGAAATTAAAGTTACTTATAATAATTTTCGATTATTATTTCCCTAGGGATGTAAGTTGACTTACAACCTGTCGTTAAGGGCAACCAACACCTTGTTGAGTAACTTTCACTTAAGTTTGTCAAAGTAACCTCAAAATAGGTTAATTAGAGTATGTACAGCTAGGGGAACAAATCTTTCGATACTGAAGAATGGCAGAATGCATTAAGCACGTCGTAGAGATGTTGGAATACACATGAGAAGACTTGATAAAAATATTATCGAGCAAGTGAAACTGAGGTCGTATACAAGGAAGAAACAAAAGAATATCTTCCTTGACAGGAGAAAACTGTCAGAGAGGGAGGTCTTGAATGGTTGCGGTATTCGAGACAAATCTGATGAAGATAATCAGTTTTGACATTGTTCCATTTAATCTGAAGACAGCGTTCAATCGAATATAGCTGAAAAATTTGTTACATCTACTCATATCGACAAATAGGTGATTAACTATTTGTAAACGTTATTTATTCGTGAATCTTTGCATGATGAAAATGTTTATGCTTCTGTGTATTTTGAACGTGACAGCATATTGATTGGTTTAAGAGAGCGATCACAGGAAGACATCAAAAGTGTCAAGTTGCTATAGAAGAACTCATTATTATTTTAGGTACATAAAATCTCTCTATTTCAGTATCGTAATAAGTTCATTACAGTACTAGAAGTGGTACTGTAATGAAACTCATTACAGCATTTTTTTCAGTTATATTTTTCGTTTTGCGGTTGTCTGTACTTACTTCAGATCCTCTCAATTTTCAAATCAAATCAATTCAAATTCCGTAATCTGTCAAATTTCGTAAGTTACACCAACTGCCAAGATACAATACAAAAATCACTAATCTGAATTTTTATTTGAATTTCGAGAGTATTTCACAAAACTTGACTGAAATAGAGAAAATATCGTCTAATACTCGTTGCAGAAGGCAATTCCAACACTCATGCTTTCGAAAACTCGAATTTTGCATTCGTGTTGGTATAGGAGCTCATTCTGCAACTTGTTTAGAATATACTATTTATACTTGATGTTACCGAAGCCAATTGGATGACAAAACTCAAAGTCATCACCAATATTTCTATCGTAAAAATCCAATAATCTGTAAGACTTATTTTAATTTTATGCATTTTGTAATAGCTCATTTTGTTGCTTTCATTCATTAACATTTTCGGTATTGATTTTTCTTATACATATTTAGTGTGTTCTTAACTTTTTCGGTTTGGTACATTTCTTTCATGCATTTGGGTAGGCAGTCGATCCATTCATTATTGAAAAAAGATTGAATAGTTCTAAAAAAATTTCTACAAATTTAATATATTCAGGAAATCCAGGAAGAAGAGAAAAGACGTAGGAGAAGTCTGATTCGGCCGATTATCCTACCTGGGGGTCGAAGATGGGTAGATGAAGATGACGTAGCGGTGAAAGTGAAAAATCCAAAGATGACCGACGAGAAGATTTGCAATACATTAGAGTCGTTTTCCGAAGTCATCATCGGAAACACGAAAGGGTAGGCATCGAATCATTTCACTCGGTTGATGACACGATCTTCTTTACAGGTGGATGAATGGAATCGCAAATGGCCATGGTGTGACACCACGAAAAAGTATACAAGTAGGTTCCCGAAAAGAATTTTACATAATTTTATATAAATATTGCCTTTATCAGCTATATATTTTCCAAATTGCTTCGATTTAGTATAACCCCCTTTTATGGTACCCTTCATGGATACTATTTCTAAATCTGCATGCGGATTGATAGGTTCGGGAAATTAATTTTGATCAGATTTATTCCTGTTGTTGTTGAACACTTTTAGTCTACTGTAATATTTGCTCTCTGAGGTTTACTGAGACATGGGAAGGGGGACGAAACTCTGAATAAGTTTGAATTAATCTATAGGTAGCATATACAAAGTAAGTTAATTGTACTGAATACTAAAGGAAGTGATTAATCAGGTCACTTCAGATGGATTTGATCTATAATATTGGGTCTAAAGCATATCCGTCATGGAGATATTGAAGTTTCAATTTTTTTTTCACTTTTTCTTGAATTATCTAGTTGAAGAGCATATCAATTAATGAAAATCATTGACAAAAATTTAATCTCGTACTAACAGCTCGAAAGCACTGCTCGACAACGATAAGAATTGAGTATTTACCTTATTTTTTCTTCAAAATTTGAGGGATTTCCTGGAAAAAGGAATATATGTACCTAAGTCATTCTGCAGATAATTCAAAAAATTTCTACATCTTTAGCTATTCAAGAGGGTGTAGCACTTGTTATTAAATAGGCAAAACATTGACCAAGTAACAGTTCAGGTCATAATAATAAAAATAATAATATTATGTCTTGATCCCTCAAAACACCCTAGTGTATGAGACAAGTCATAATCCCGGTAAAATTCCGCTACAGTGTAATAACATCTAGATAACATTATAAGTTTTATCTTTTTCTTAAATATTAAGAAGTTGAGAGACTTTAGAAATTTAGGAAGCTAATTATACATTTTGATTCATTGGTATATTGGAGAATTTTCAAACTTATGATGTCTGTGTTCACGTACAAGTGTGAAATATCTTGATTCCTAGCTCCATATTTATGGTTACTGGACAAAACTGGTCCATTCCTTTTAATTTCCTGTGGCATATAGCAAACATTTAAATATGCAGAGAGATGGCAGAGATATAATATTAGAATTAAAGTTGGTCTGCGGATAAACGGGTTGAAAATTCGACGAATGAAACGCTTCTGAGCGATGAAAGCTCTATTCAAGTCAGTACAATTACCCCAAAGTAAGATGTAGGAAAGTCCACTACAGACAATACTGTAATAGACCTGAATCAATGAACTGACTGGTAGCATGTCCCTCACTTTTCTGATGGCAAAAATGAGTTGTTATCAATATATGTACCCAAAAATCTACTACTTACAGCTGTTTTTAGAAAAAGAATAAATCGAAAAACAAAAAAGTCTTTGCCTTTACAGAGGCCACATTGAAATCATTTCTGAAAATCAGATTTTGGTTCAAAAATACTTATAGCTGATTTTAATCAAGAAGTTCGAATGATAGGTAGTAACAGGTACAATTTTAGTTTGAGGTGAAAGTAGCTAGAACACGTAAATAAAAAAACACAGCAATATTTTTATAATTCATGTTCAACATAGATGCCCTTCACACAAATTCTCATTAATTTTTTTAAATTACTTTTAATGACAAAAGTTCTGTAATTTTTTGCTCAATGCCGATATTGAAGATGTGGAATGATGAGTTGAAATTCGATAAAGACGGCGTCAGAAATTTTCATAAAGCGTATTATTGGGCTCTCAAAGCGGAAGGCACCCAAAAAAGAACGAAAGGGTCACAAAGCAGATTCAGTCTGAATGTGTTGATGGGCATGCAATCAAACCAATTGACACTATGGAAAGTAGTCTTTGAGTATGGTTGGATGGGAAATACACAATTCAATAGATTTGAAGAGGCGAACCCATAGTGTGTAGGAAATAGAAAATGCCATGTCAAACATGAATCATAAAAATATTGCTTCATTTTTTTTTTGTTTCATTATCTAAGCAACTATTACCGAAAACTGTAAATGAATGTTCTACAAAATTGACTGTTATTTTGTCAATGTTTTGCGAATTCATTACCAATTAAAATACCTTCTAGAATAGCTAAGACGTAGAAATTTTTAAAATAATTTGCATATTTAGTTTTATATTTTTTCCAGAAGAGCGCTTCAAACTTGAAAATACTTAATGAAAATTCTTCAATTCTTACCGTTGTCGAACAGTCCTCTGAAGCTTTTAGTAGTAGGTTCAGTTTTTATTAATCATTTTTATTAACTAACATGCCTTCCAACTTCTGAGATTTCAAATCCGACCAAAATCAAGGACTTAAAAAAAATACTATATCACAGGATCAAATTAATGAATTTTTGGGAAGTTCCCCTCTCGATGCTTTCATACACTGCCTCCCCAAAAATCCTCAGGTGGAACCATCGACCCCCACGGCAGCGTAGCGGTTAACGCACTGGGCCGCTCCCTTTCCCTACTAATTACTTCCTATATTCCTCCATGCACATACCAGCTCTCAAATGTAAATATTAGAAATAATTTAAAAACATACTAATTATCTCAATCAGGTTTTTTACCCAATTTTTCCTGAAAAAACTTGAAATATTATACAAAACAGATACCCCATCATTGTAAATATTGCATTGTTCAAAGAATTATATTCAAAAATATTTGTCAATTATAGTGGATACTTTAGAGTAGGAATTGTACAGGGTGGGTAAAATTGGTGATACTTGAACTACATTTTTTTAACCGTGAGAGATAGAGGAAAATGAATGACACGTTACGGTGGTCTTTTTTAGAGAAACTGATAATGTCATCAGATGCATTCCTCTATCTTCTTTTGTTTTCGAGTTATAGATCAAAATTCAAATGAAAACATTATACAGGCACTTTTTTCATAGCAATCCAGTAGCGTACGTTGTTTTTCCAAGAGGTTTCCTTGCTGATCTATAACATGAAGTTGTATTTTTTTTGTGGAAACAATAGTTAGAAAGAATCGCCATTTTTTCCCATTTCAGAAATATATCATACATCATACATCGCCCTCAGATATCATGAAAAATATAGTTTGTATGTGAAATTTGAGTATTAAGTAGGCGGAATCACAGAATAATATGTCTCTACGCATGTTGTCATTATTATTTTGCGATTGAATACTTGATTCAATTCTCCGTGGTTTAATCTCTGTTCAGAACAACTGTCAATTCGAAGTCATTATTGCCGCTGAAATACTGAAATAAAACATTTTAACATATAATATTTCTCGTAATTTTCGAACATTTCCATGCTGCCGGCAATAATGACTTCGAATTCTAATAATTGACAGTTTTTCTGAACACCGATCAAATCACGGAGAATTGAATCAAGTATTCAATGGCAAAATAATAATGACACCATGCGTAGAGACATATTATTCTGTGACTCAGCCTACTTAATACCATTGAGTATAAATATAATATAGTATTAATATAATATTATTTATACTCAATGTTAATACTCAATCATCACCCAAATTTAAATTTTGGCCTGTAACTCGATAACAAAAGAGATTTTGATTTGATTTTGCACTGGGCTGGTAATTCGGGGGTCGCAGGTTCGAGTTCTGTTTGTGTTTGGGAGGGTATTTTTTCTGGAATTCAATATTCTGTCTGCACGCCCTTAATTTTAAACTTTAGAAAAACTATACTTGAGTAATGTGCGCAAAGGTTACCATAAATATTTCAGACTGGATTCTTCAATAATTATATATGTACAGTATAGTTTTCTAATATATCTGGTGTTGTTTCGTGGTCTAGGGCGTAGTTGTAGTTCAGCAGGAATACCAAAAACTGATACCAAGAAGAAGTCCTTGTCTTCGTAGTATTCAGAGACGCAAGTGCTGAATTTCTTTCGGGAAATATCTATTTCCTTCCTGATAACATATTTTTTCCAAATAATGAACAACGAATACGTCTATTATGTGATTCAAAAAATACTATTTGTAACATAATTATTTCCTAGAGTATCTTATCTTGCATTTGGACAATACCAAAATTTTATTGCAGAAAATGCAAGTTCTTGGTTTTTGATCTTGTATGATTCATAGCTGACTATCGTCACTATGGTTTTTTTCTCACTTAATTTTAACATAAATTGACATAAAAATAACCGAGAAGCGAAATTTTAGTGAAAAGCTACCATTAGAAATAAGGTTTCAAGAGTCCCCATTTATCCTATTTGTGGGTCAAAAATTATTCGGGGTTAAAAGTAAAAATTTTAGGTTTTCTAAGTTTTCTCGAAAACAGAGAGTATTATCAAAAGAAACTCCTACAAAAGTTGTGATCTTGAAATTCCCTACAAAAAAGGATGTCATATTTTTTTCTTAAAAGTTACCATTGCTGAGATATTGCTTTTCTAAGAATCACATTAAACACGATATGCACACATACGCTACCGCTTTTTTGCCGTCGTTTACAGTGTGCAGGGTGGGCAAAATTGGTGATACCTAGACTACAACTTTTTAACCGATAGATATAGAGGAAAATCAATAACACATTACGGTCATCTTTTTCTAGAGAAACTGATAATGCCATCAACTGCCTGCCTCTATCTTCTTTTGTTTTCGAGTTATAGGCCAAAATTCAAATTTGGGCGATTTCAACTTTGGTCATTATCTCAGTTTATGTTTGTGCCAGAATGTTGAAATGAAAACAAATGTTTTCTTATGTATAATTACAGGCACTTTTTTCATAGCAATCCAGTAGCGTACTATGATTTTTTCAAGAGGTTTCCTTACTGAGCTATAAAATAAAGTTGTTTTTTCTCATGGACTAGTTGACTATGACTCAGAAAGACTCATCAATTTTTTCGTTTCGAAAATATAACATTATACAGTACAAAGTGGTCTACGTATAAAAGAAAAGTACCTTCTGACCAATATTTACGAGCGTGAGTTATAGAAACTGTTTGGAGTTAACCTTTTGACGAATTTTGACTTCGTTGTCAGGGGTATATGATCATACTCCTAATCGGAGTAGCAGCCCCTTCAAGATTTAAAACTCTATTGGTATGGGTTCGAGTGACAAATCATTGCAAAGGTTTCCCAATTATATTCATGAATATACTGAACAATATCTATTTGGTGTCAAAAATTACCCTGTAGATGAATTTTCCCCACCCTGTATGATGTGCTTTATATTTTTGAAACGGAAAAAAATAATGATTTTTTTCTGAGTCATAATAAACTATTGTTGCCATAAAAAAAAACACAATTTTTTGTTATATCTCAGCGAGGAGACCTATTGGGAAAAAATAGTACGCTACTGGATTGCTATGGAAAAAGTGTCTAAATAAGGTTTTAATTTCAATTTCATTCTAGCACAGACAAAAATGGAGATAATGACCAAACTCGTGATTGAATAAATTTCAATTTTGGCCTACAGGGTGTCCGGGAATAACTGTACATACTCTTACCAGAGATAGAGTTGGACTAGGTGATTACTGATTGACTAAAAAAATTAATTTCTGGATTTCCCTAGAAAGCTACAGGGTGATTTTCCAACTTCATGGAAATACTTAGACCATCATAAAATCCAAACTTATTGACGGATATTATTGAAACTTGGGAGGTTATTGGCACATGCTGAGGGCGAGTCAGAAAGATATCAATTATTTCATTATTCCAGGGCCGGACTCATTAATCTTCATTTAAAGTGTTCAGGGTAAAACAAACACTTTGTATTTCGAATTACAAATAATTGATTTGCTTCTAAGAAAGAAGCTAAATTATGCTTCAATTAGTGATATCGCTCAAAGTTGTCACATCAACAATTATTTTTTCATGAATTTTTGAATTTGGATAAAGTTCGAAAAATTGAATTTATTTACCTGAACAGGACTTAGTTATCTTGTAGAGGTCGAAAATAAACAATGAATCATCTTGAAAAAGTAACTGAAGGTGAGGAAGATTAAATTTTGCACATTGGATAGCAAATCACAGAGTCACTTTGTACAGAACAATATTCAGTGATGAGGCTCAATTCACCAGAGATGGTGTGTTCAATATTCATAACTAGCACATTTGGGCGAAAATAATCCACACAGCATAAGACTGAGAAATTCACAACAAAAATTTTCAGTAAATGTTTGGTGTGCTGTGATAGACAAACATTTGATAGGGCCTTATTTTTTTGACGGTCGCCTTACAAGTGCGATTTATCTAGATATCCTACAAAATATTTTACCCGGCATGCTACGAGGATTAAATATTAGAGGAATTTATTTCCAACATGATGGAGCTGGACCTCATTTTGGCTTGGAAGTGAGAAGTGACCTCGACAATACCTAGCCAAATAGGTAGTAGTTCGAGGAGGACTTATTCCATGGCCTCCTCGATCTCCAGATTTCAACCTGCTAGATTATTTTTTATGAGGAAAATTGAAGGATATGGTATATTCTGAAGAAGTCCAGTCAAGAGAACAGCTGATGAACAGAATTATCAACTGTTGCGATATTTTAAGAAATAATGGCGATATTATTCTCAAGGCTGTATCCAATTTGAACATTCGGCAAGAGAAATGTATACAAGCTAATGGTTTTCATTACACCACTTCTGATATAACTCAGCAATTCATGCGTCCCTCTTTTCATTTTTATTAGGTACTCTCTAGTGTATTTTAGTTTCTTTCATTTGTTATTTTTCGTTATGGAATGTGCTTATTAAAGCTCTGAACTTTTTTTTCTACTAATTTTTTCTATTTCATATTCGAAAATGAGAATTTTAGTTCTCTTCATGGTGAAAAAAATCGATTTTTCGAACTTTATCCCAATTCAAAAATTCATAAAAAAATAATTGTTGATGTGACAACTTTAAGCGATATCACATATTGAAGCATTATTCAGCTTCTTTCTTAAATGCGAATCAATTATTTTTTATTCGAAATACAAAGTGTTTGTTTTACCCTGAACACTTTAAATGAAAATTAATGAGTCCGGCCCTGGAATAATGAAATAATTGATATCTTTCTGACTTGCCCTCAGCATGTGCCAATAACCTCCCAAGTTTCAATAATATCCGTCAATAAGTTTGGATTTTATGATGGTCTAAGTATTTCCACGAAGTTGGAAAATCACCTTGAAGCTTTCTAGGGATATCTAGAAATTAATTTTTTATAGTCAATCAGTAATCACCTAATCCAACTCTATCTCTGGTAAGAGTATGTACAGTTATTCTCCGGACACCCTGTATAACTCGAAAACAAAGGAAGATCTAGGAATGCAGTAAATTATCAGTTTCTCTAAAAAAGAAGACCGTAATTTGCCATTCATTTTCCTCTATCTCTTTGGGGTAAAATGTTGTAGTTCATCACATATCACAAATTTTGCCCACCCTGTGCACCTACTACACTAACTGACGGATTCTCGGATTGTAGTTATCTTTTGAATAGGCTTTTCTACACTTTTCACGAACGAGTATGCTAGAAACAATCGCCAAAACAACATGCTTTCCATCTTTTCTTACCATGCTCTTCTGTATGAATGTTTGTATACCTTTTTGATTCAGATTCAGTATAGCAGAAACCATCCTGTCTGATACACTTTCATCACAAATAAAACACACCGCCATCGCTGATGAAAACTTAGAAACAGCCACTTAGAACAACTTGAAAACAGATTGATTTGGATTTTGTAGTGGAGATGCAACTTATGTGGCACCCCAGATCATAATTATTAATTTCGTGATACAGTAGAATCCGTTTATTATGACGCCGGATATACTGACCAATCGCTTATAATGACGAAAATGCAGTGTTAAGTTTGGTTTCATTCAAAACTCCTTACTATAGGGTCCGGATTTAATGACTTCGCTTATAATGACATGTCGCTTACAATGACATGATTTCAGATACAACAACATGATTTTTCGAAAAATTTTCTGGTTATAGTGACCGCTCGATCGTTTTCTCAAGCCACCCTACCTTTTTTAATGCGATGAGATTTGATTCGATACGAGACATACGCGTGCCGACATGCTTTTGAGTATAATCCAGTTCCTTGAAGAGATTATTGGTGTTTTGTGGACAAAATGACATCCATTGAAACCATTTCTGAGTTGTTCAATAGTGTAAGAAGCTATTATTTCAAGTCGAAAAAAAAACAAACGCAAACTAAAATTTCAGATTATTTTTCTAAAAAATGAAAAAGTTTTTTATATTTAGTTTTTTTGTAGGAGAAGCTATTTTTATTTTTTCGATAAAGCAAAATCTGAATTTGTCGTTCTTTCTTAAACTGAATCCAAGAAAAATACCATCAATTTTGATGAAATTCTGCTTTATGTGACTTCCGGTTTTATGACGAATTTTTCATTTCCCCTCGATGTCATTATAAGCGGATTCTACTGTATTTGGAAATGTCACCAAGACGTGGGACCATTTCATGTTGATGCTCGGGTGGAGTCCCCCTCTTGAATTTTTGACATACGAGATGCGATTGAAATTTCTCTTTAACTAGTCTATAGTTCTGTTAATTTAAATTATCATTTCAATGCAATTTCTATGTTCGACATTGAAAAATGATAGGAATTGAGCATTTTAAAAGGAAACGAAACTTTCATAATAATTGCTTTAATGTTGCTCTTTTTCACATATGTATCAAATGTTCAGAATAGAATCAATAAAAAATTGTGCTTGTCTCTCATCTAGAAAAAAGTTAGTAAATATAATTTTTTATCACAAATTGATGGTCTACAACTTTTTTTCAATGACATTTTGTTCTCAAGCTCGTAGTTTGATAGATATTTCACGTTTTATAGTGAAAAAAATTTATTTTTCAAAAAGTGTGAAAATTTTCCATTTTTCGACCTATGATATCTATGAAACTACTCGATCAAAATATAAGGTCATGGTACTCTTTAGAGGCAAAATTTCATGCTGAACACTTTTGAATATAACACAGTTTTCGATGAGGTGCTTAGTTTGGGAGTTATTCGAGAAAAACCTAAAATAGTCCGAAAATTTCGTGGTTTTTCGAACGCCACGGCATACGCTCCCCTAGGAAATTGGGGCAAAACTCAAACTCATCATATTAGAGGCCTAAATGAATTATTAAAACAGTTTCCAGATTTCCACCAATTATTTCCAGGCACACCATTTTTTGGAGCTAATTTGCTTGGCCTATGGACCGATTGATTGAAATTCCTAAAAAAATTAGCGGAACAAGGTTTTCGTTCCTTAAAGTTGACCTCTTCTTTTCAAGAATCAATTATTGATTTTATTTCACTTTTCACTCAATTTCGAATGTTCCGGAGATTTTGAAAAAGTGAAGAAAATTTTTTCAAAAATCTCGAATATTTGAAAATGCCGTTTTTTTAAGATTGAAAAAAAAAACTAGTGGATTATGTTCTGAAAATATCGAGAAAGAAATAGAAATTCTCAATGAAAAAAAAAAAAATTTCAGAACAAAATTCAACTGTTTCTTTTCGTAAAAAAGGCTGCCTTTACAAATTTTAGAAATTTTTTAAAAGTTTTTCTTGCAAAAAAAATGAGCTATAAAAATTTTTCGTTCTCATGAATACTGTGGAGCTGACGTGCATATCATGTTTAATGTGAGGATCAGAATCGCGATATCTGAGGAATAGTAGCTTTTCATAAAAAAATCATGAGAACCATTTCTGTGGAGAATTTCAGGATCTAAATATTTTTTTTTGGCGGTTTTGTTTTGATAATGCCTTCCGTTTTCGAGAAAAATCCAAAAAACCCAAAATTATGGCCTTCGACCCCAGAAAATATTTTGACGCACACATAGGATCGATCGGGACTTCTGACAATTTATTCGTAATGGTAAACCCAAGCATTCCACCTAGAGTTGGCTCCCTGGCAAATTTTGTTATTTCAAATCTCTATTTTGTGTTCTGTGTAGGCTTTTTAATTGTGTCAGAACGTCATCTTAGGCACAGCGTTGATAACTATTTACCGAACATTAAATGGTTCCATAAGTTCTCCATACGCGAAAATTTCTTCATTGACCTGGACCTTCGAAACGGAGACCCTTTTGCACTTGGCAACTCACATAGACTATTATTCTGTCTACTATAATATTGAGTTCTACGAATCGCTGATATGCAGGAAGAAACCCAGGATGAGTCCGAATGTTTAGTCCGAAAAGAGATTCTTGCAATTAGATCAATGGTTATTCAGTGATCAGAATCAACCTCGTTTCATTCTTGGGCGATATCAATTACACACTGAAACTACTGGTGGTGGTATTTTTCCTGTAAAATCCTTCTGAATAGTCATGTTATCTCTCCATAAGTAAAACTTATAGTTCCTATATCGCAAGATGAAAATATTTTAAAAGCTGATTCGATTTCAGGATCAACTTTCTGAAGTACACTCCTCCTGCCAAAAAATCTGGAATATCTTCAACGATCTGAAGTCTATCGTTTGGTACATGGAATGGAACCTCCTGTACGAGGAATCAGCTTGAGATCTGAGAAAGTCCTAGCTGCACAAGACTACTATACGGCGGGTAGTAACTGATAACTGAATAAATGAGGGTATTACTCTCATAAATTGATATTTGAGTATATTCCTCAAAATTTAAAATAAATAGTTGGGAATATGTTTTTCTCTCAATAAACCACCAGACTTTCCTGATATTTTCAAAGAAAAGTAGCAATGAAAAGTGTTTCTTCCCATCATGAGAGAAAGGTCCGAGGTATGTATTCCGTATAATAATAAAGGATCGAATATCGCAGTAATATCCGATGGGAGCCTGAATGTAAGACATTGCGAACGCTAGGTACGTAAACTATATATGGAGACTATACCCCACGACCCTCCCTTATTTTGTTATTCCGTATTGCAACTTTATTAGCTGGTATATTTTATATTTCATTGGAATCCTCTAGAAAAATATCATTTCGAGGACAGAAAATTATGAAAACAAAAACAGTGTTTCCAATGAATGATGAAACTTTTAAGAGCCACATTCTGTAAGGCATCTTTTTCTATCCAATGACAATGAAGTTATTGAATTTTTTCTTTCACATTAGGAATCAATGTATGTAATGATAATAATAATATATTTCATTGTTCCCTCGGAAAATATTCCATGAACATAGTATACAGGGAAAGAGAAAAATTAACAAAATGTGATATCATCAAATAAAAAGGCTTTAGTGTACCAAATCTATAGAAATTAAATCAACATAAGTAAAGGAGAACACATCTATTCGCTGAGAATGAAAGATCTTGTCCTCAGCACACTGCAAACTATCAAAACAAAATTACGGATTTCCTCTATCGTCACGTTCTGCAGAAACCGTGCAATCTCATAGATAAAACTGAATAAGTAAATTGGATTGAAAGGTCTGAGCGGAGGGCATTCGCACAGTAGATGAATCAGAGTCTGCCAGCATAAAAAAGATTGCACACGAGACAAATGTCCCTAAAACACATACATTGTGGCACACATTTTTTCTGTATATTCTAAGATTATTCCTCGATCCCAATCTCATCTGAGCAAGAACTCACACAAAATCAAAAGGCAGTTTTAAACTGAGGTACGCAACTGCTAGCTCCCCATAACTAAACAGATGAGAAGAGGATACGCAGATTCTCTAGTGCGACAGATATTCTTCTGGAAACAAAGTGATCTAAATGTCGACTTGAATTCCTCTCTCCGCTTGATCAACTCTGTTGATGTTAAATTACAGATATTCACAGGAAAAAGGCAGAATTCAAGAAATCATTTACCTGCTCACACCAGTTGTATCTGGCATCCACAATATCACTGTATCTGTCAATATTGTTTGAGAAAAAACAGTTCTGCCATTCAATACTTTTCAATGGAAAAATCTCATTACGATGTTCATGGAAATATTAAATTGATTTGAATAAATATTCAATAAATTAATAACTATGCTTTGATGTTAGTTCTATCTAGTATCTGAATTCTACAAATTTGTTAAGCTATTGATAATATTGCCGTCATAAAACTCTTGGTATGATGAAAATATTTGAAAAGCTCTTCAAAACGTGATCAAATGTCACTCGTAGATATCGCCTTCTTGTTACTATAACAGACAATAACACAAAAATCACTTTATCGAAATGGTTGTTTGATCGATCCTTTTTATCCTAACTTGAGAAAAACTTCTTAGAACTAATAACTGGGTTTTCATTTCATATTTCATGCCACCCAATATAAAAGTGATATCACTAGAAAGTTTGGGGAGAGATCGAGTCTAAATATGAATTGAGATCTGAATCGACCATTTTAAATGGTTCATTCAAGTAACCTTTTAATCTCAATATTTGATTCAACATGTAATTATTTGAAGAAGCGGTGTTACTTTTATGGGTCAACCACAAAAAAATTAAGTAAGTAGAACGACTGTAGACTGTAGATATGTTCGAAACCATTCGCATAGTGTTGAAGATGTCGATCCGCAAACCACTGGCTATTTACCGCATGGCAGATCACTTTGCGAACAAAAATTGTATTATTCATCCTTCCTATTCATTGTTGAAATAAGTATTACTACCTGCCTATCTGAGCGAAAAAAGTGTTACGATAAGCTACTACTAATATACATATTATATAAGGAGGTTAACGTTGTCGGTTCATTTTGTTCATTTATATGAATTGTATGGGTCGATGGATTTTAGCAACTACTTCATCGATTCTCAATTTGTGACTCCTTGATTGAAAGCAACATCCAATTTTGAAAGCTATCAGTATTATGTGTGAAATTCGAATGTCATTTTGAAAATGAACTTATGAAATTCACTAAAATTTTCACAAAAAGGTAGCTCTTGGGGTGTTGTATATTCTAAAGTTTTATACAGAATGTCAAATGAGAAAAACGTTTGACTAAGTTTACATTGTTGCATTTGGCGTATGTAGATGCTGGATGTTTAACTATCATGAGTGTTTTGTTTATTCTAATAAAGTTATATTGTTCGATTCCTCGAGCAAGATCATCATCACCCCGTTCTTAGTCATTCGGGAGGTAAAATATGAGTTTGAAAACAAATGTTTGGCTGTGATGAAGAATGTTGTCACAAAAAATCTAGTGAAGTCCGAACGGTAAAGTTATAGTTTTCTAAACAAAATAATATAAATTCTGATGTTAAAATAACTAGAAACACATCAATGTGGTGAGAAATTATTCAACAATAATGCATTCTTCTTTTTTAATTTTTTTGTGCAAACATATCTATCAACGTGTCGATGTCCAAGCTTCTGGCCACTTCTCGTCCGAAGTTGAGTAAGCTCAAAAGTCTGATAGACGTGTTTTCGACACGTTCAAGGAGAATGCCGAAAAGCTTGACGATATATTAAAAAACCCTTGAAAACAGGGTAGCACATGGAGTAATTGGTTGCATTCAGCGGACGAAACAGTTGTGCAACTGTTGCGGAATCGTCCGGTGGCACATGCGCTTCAAACTCAACACGTTCTGGAACAGTGGGCATTTTTGGGAGCGCTTTCAATTTATGCTAGGTAGCGGTAGCGGAATCTTCGTCCGGTGAATGCAGCCATTGAGTGATCATTCAAATTTCGAATGGAATTACTGGAAACCTTGTTTTTTCATAATTTAGGAGTATTTTCTCTATTCTTTTTTGTATAAGTTTTGTTCATTATATTATGGAAAAAATCTCGCGAATCGGCAAGTTCAATACAATGAAATTATTGGGGCCCCATTTGAAGCTTTAAGTTTGGTGCCGAGCCCCCCTGCACCGCGAATTCTGCGGGGCCTCTGATACGCCACTGATTTCTTATTGATTATGTAGTATGATGTTATGTAGTTAAATGGTGATTTCCTTGGAAGATTCCCAATGAATACATTAATACAAGAATGTGATCAACAACAAGATTCGGACAGATGTTTTATGGCTAACCATGGCTAACCCAAGCAAATAATTGCTATTTAGTGTATGCCAGTATGGGCAGGGGTCATGAAAATTGCAACCTTCGAGAACTTGTTGATAAGGAACTGGGAATTCCAATTCATTTGGAATTAATGTGAATGGAAACTTAGGCTTTCTTACCTGAATGAAATTTCAGTACGCGAAAGTGAATTTTGAAAGAAGGAAGCGTTTAAGTCTTTTCGAAAAATTCTGTTCGATGATAATGTAAGGGAATTTTTTATGAAGTAGGAATTTCCAAACGTCATTGAGGAAACCTTCGATCCTTTCGGTTCGGAACGATTGATCTGAGCGGGGCCTCTATCGATCGCGGGGCTCTGAGCACGTGCCCAAAGTGCCCCTGGAGGAAAGAGGGGCTTGGTGACCATAAGCGTCAAAGACTGGAATGGGCAAGGCAACATATCAATTGGAACGATCAATGGCGTAGTGTCCTTTTCACTGATGAATCCAGATATGGACGATTTTCAGATTCTCGAAGAATAAGGGTATGCACAATCTTACGCATACCCCGTAATCGTCGCTATGTCCAAGAAGTCCATTTATTCCGAGGGGGTAGTGTTATTGTATGGGCCCGGGATATGTTTCAACGGGCGCACAGATTTACACATTTGTCCTGGAAATATGACCGCCTTACACTATAGGGGCCATGTCATTGACAATGTTTTGCCAAATTTTCACGCTGTTATGCTATTGGTGAAATTTTTCAATTTCTAGACGATAACGCTGGACCGCACCGTGCAGCCAAAGTGGAGAATGCGCGCGAGGAGCTTGGTATTCCACATTTACCAATACCTCCGCACTCACCAGATTTAAATTACATAGAACATGCATGGGATATGATCCAAAGAAGATTAGATAATCATCAACCTACCCCAGAATCCTTAAATGATCATAGAGAGCTTCTGCTCCGTTTATGGAACCAAATTCCTCAAGAAATGTTCAACAACCTCGTGTGTATACAAAGAAGATCTCAAGCTGTTATTGATGCCCGTGGAGGCCATACATTGTATTGATGATCTTAAAATGCCTGAATTCTATGGGAATAAAATTTCGTTATTTTACTCGAATTTTCTTAACCACCCTGTATACGCTGCAGACCTACAGGCTAAAATTAATTTTATTTCCTGCAACTTGAAATCATATTAATATGAATTATCATCTCAAAATCTCATTTAGACTATATTTTTTTGCAATTTAAGTCAATATCCCTAACTCATGTGGAGCAGTTTAAATAGAGTTTAAAACTTATGCAAATTATAGAACCCCAATAGTATATTCTAAAACAAGTTGCAGAATACACACGAATACCGCATGAGTGTTGGAGTTGTCTTCGGCCATGAGTTTCAGACGATATTTTGTCTATTTCAGCCAAGTTTTGTAAAATACACTCGAAATTCAAATAAAAATTCAGATTCTACATCCTTGTGACTTTTGTATTCTATCTTGGCAGTTGGTGCAACTCACGAAATTTGACAGATTACGGAATTTGAATTAACTTGATTTGAAAATTGATATGATCGGGCGTCAGTATTGACAACCACAAAACGAAAAATATAACTAAAAAAATGCCGTAATGAGTTCATTACAGCAATACTTTTAGTACTGTAATGAATACATAACGATACTGAAATAGTGAATAGTATATTCTAAAACAAGTTGCAGAATGAGCTCCTATTCCAACACGAATGCGCTCCTTCGTCACTCGTTTTCGAAAGCATGAGTGTTGGAATTACCTTCTGCAACGAGTATTAGACGATATTTTCTCTATTTCAGTGAAGTTTCGTGAAATACTCTCGAAATTCAAATAAAAATTCAGATTAGTGACTTTTGTATTGTATCTTGGTAGTTACGAAATTTGACAGATTAAGGAATTTGAATTGATTTGATTTGAGAATTGATAGGATCGGAGGTCAGTACTGACAACCTTTTTCTTCTTATTGTGCCGTGTCAGGTCCCCCCTGACGTTGGCAATCACGATGGCGAGCTGATCCCTGTCTTCAGCCATTCTAAACAATTGTTCGACGCTATGTATACCGGTCCAATCCCGGATGTTCTTCAACCAGGAGATTTGTTTTCTTCCTACGCCCCTGCGGCCCTCTATTTTGCCCTTCATTATAAGTTGCAACATCCGGTAACGATTTCCTCTGAGAACATGTTCGAGGTATGCCAGTTTTCGGCATTTGACCGTTGTCAAGAGTTCACGAACTGTATTTGCCCTATCTAAGACGGCTTCATTTCTTTGCAATGCCACCCATGGTATTCTTAGCATTCGTCTATGTAACCACATTTCAAATGCTTCCAAACGGTTAATTGTGACAGCTTTCAGGGTCCAGACTTCAGCACCGTACAACAGCACAGACCAAATGTAACATTTAAATATTCTCTGTCTCAGCTTAAGGTTCAGGCTGTCATTACAAAACAGTGACCTCACTCTCTGGAACGTTGTACGCGCTAATTCAATCCTGCATCTAACCTCCTTCTCCGAGTCGAGTTGCTCGGTGATGTAGCATCCGAGGTATTTAAAACTGGATACTCTCTCAACGTTTTGTCCGTTTTTTTGTAATGACGCATTGAGGTACGGCTGGCGACTAAAGACCATAAACTTTGTCTTAGCAACATTTATATTCAATCCCATTTCCTGCCCCACTGCATTGACAGAATTTATGAGATCTTGGATTCCTTGAAGATCATCGCATAAAATAGCCGTATCATCAGCATAGCGAATAGTGTTAATTAGCTCACCGTTGATTTTGACTCCGAGTTCTTTTTGATATAAAGCTTTTTTAAAGACTTTGTCGGAATAAAGGTTGAATAACAGTGGCGACAGGACACATCCTTGTCGAACACCTCGTTGGATTTGACGTTCATCTGTAAATATTCCGTTGACTCGAACGACTGCCTTCTGTTGCCAGTATAGGTTCTTAATTATACGCAAATCTTTCCCATAAACACCAGCGTCTCCCAATATATTTATGAGCTTTTCGTGTTGTACTCTGTCGAAGGCCTTTTCATAATCAATAAAACACACGAAGACGTCTTTACGTTGGTCTCGACATTTTTGGAGAAGAACATTTAAAGCAAACATTGCCTCTCTGGTGCCAACGGCATTTCTGAAGCCGAATTGAGTCTCGTCTAAATCATGTTCGCATTTGGTTCTTATTCGAGAGTGTATAATCTTAAGGAACACCTTTAGTGTATGGCTCATCAGGCTTATTAGTCTGTGATCGTTGCATCTTCTAGCTTGTTGCTTTTTGGGAATTGTTATGAATACAGATCTCAGCCATTCATCTGGTATCACTCCCGTGTTGTATATATCATTAAAAAGTTTAACTAAGATACCAATGTTTTTATCGTGAATAACTTGAAGGAGTGCTACTGGGATGTCATCAGGTCCAGTTGCTTTTTTTCTTTTTGCAGATTTTATATTAAATAGGACTTCAGATTTTAAGATTTCAGGTCCTTCATTGTCGTCTATAACAGTCATCGTAGTCGGTCTATTGTCCCCGAATAGATCATCTATGTATTGTCTTCATGCATTAAGAACTTCTTCCTCATCTATTATGGTTTTGCCTGCATTGTCTACCAAGATACTAGGAGCTCTTTTGTTAAACAAACCTGCAACTTCTCTGACCTTTTTGTACATGTTGAACGTATCATGTCTTCTTTCCAGTTCCTCCATTTCCATGCATCTATCCGCCATCCACTTTTCCTTTGCTCTCTTGATTTTGTTCTTCATTTCCTTTTGTTTGCTTCTATATTCCGTTGTATTGCTTTTGCATTGTCGTTTTTCTTCCATGAGTTTTAGTATCTCTTCTGTCATCCATCGTTGTTTTCTAGGCTTGATGTTGTTTGGTGTGTTCTCTTCCATTGCTTTAATAAGGTGTTCTCGAAATATCTTCCAAGTTTCATTTACCGCATTGCCATTCATCATTGTCAACGTGTCGAGGTTGTTGTTAAGTTCATTTTCCAGTTTATTGATGTCTGTATCGTCTATGGAAAACTTTAGATGTTTGTTGTTTTTGTTTAATTTTTCAAGCTTTATATTTATGTTGGCGACTAGTGGGTTATGGTCTGATCCTATGTCTGCGCCCGGATAGGTGGTGACTTTTGTGACACAGTTTCTAAACCTCTTCGCTACCAGGATGTAATCAATCTGATTTCTTATCATGTGCCCGGTATTATCGCCTGGGGCGGTCCATGTATAGAGCCTTCTTTTGTGTAATCGATATCAAGTGTTCGTTATAACCATATCATGTTCTTGGGCAAATTCGTAAAGTCCGTCTCCGCGCTCGTTATTCTCACCTAGACCGTACTCACCCACTAGGTCAGATCTACGACCTTTTCCTATTTTAGCATTGAAATCTCCCATAATAAGATTGATTTCATTTTGTTCAAGGCGTTTAAGTACATCGTCTAGTTGTTGGTATAAAATCTCGACTTCGTGGTCATATGTCTTCTCCGCCCTAGGTGCATATATTTGTATTATATTAACGTTGAATGGGCTAGCATTTAGTTGGAGTATTATGATCCTGTTGTTTAAAGGAATAACCTGTTTTACGTATTTTTCAAGTTCTGGATTTATAAGTATACCAACTCCATTTCTGTGCTGATTGTCGCTGTCAACCACAAAACGAAAATTATAACTGAAAATAATGCTGTAATGAGTTTCATTACAGCACTACTTTCAGAACTGTAATGAACTCATTACAGTTTCTTGACCAAGGTATTGTTTCCTTTGCCTTACAATGGCAAAGTATTTCGTGACTGGGTGAATAGGAGTTTCTTCCTCCTCCTCCTACACACGTCAATATCTGATAAACCCATTCTCATATGCTTTTATAGGCGACAATACCCTGTAAGGAAGCCGGCGAGGAGTTGTAGTTGGTTCTTACTAATATCCAGATACCTTGTGGATCTTGTCGTTTCAAAGTTCCGAAGGAAATTTTTGGAGTGATTCAATTCCTGGGAGATTTCGCCAGAGTGTTTTTCTTTCGTCGTTCTCCTTCTCCAGAAACTCCATATTATAGGTAGATTTTCCTATACCACAGAAATGTTCTGCGCCTGAGAGGGGCTTCTGGCAAGTGTATCGGTCTCTTCGACAATTTTAGTTGATGGAGGAGGTGATATCATCCAAATGAAACTTCATGGAGGTTGGAAAAGTTCTTCTACAGCCGAGAAATACATTGAAGGAAGCATTAATAATAAAATTGAAACGGCGCAGACAATTTTGGGTGTAGGTGAATCATCGAATCCGAGCTCAAATTCATTGGCAACTTCCCCTTTCAATCGACGATACATTTTGCGCTCTTAACTCAATACAAAAATAGCTTTTGAACTGGACTCAGCTTGCAATGAAAGACTTATTGAAATTATAATATTCGAGAATCTATGAATTGACGATAATTACATATTTTCGGAGTTTTGAAACTTTCCGTTATCTCGGCAGTAGCTATGAACACAGTTTTTTCAAATGGCATGCTGTAATTTCCATTATGAAATAACTAATATAATATATCTGATGATACTTACGTAAAACAAAAATGAAATGAAAGTCCATACCGTGGTGAAAATTCAAGTGCACCCTAATCTCGAAACGAAAATGTATTGGTTTATCATTATAAATTGGGGACCTCTAGCGAATCATAATTCGATAAGTGAAGATACAACAACCGTCTCTGACTTCTTTCTGTATCGACTGCATCCGAACTTCGAACAGTTGAATAATTCTTTCTTGCCGTCAACCAAGAATTCTTCCATTGTTTTACAAAATAACAACTTCGTAGCTGAGGACACCGAAAACCTGGACCAATGAACCGTAACCAAATTGATTATTTCCGGAGATGCAATTTTTGCAATTCTTCTATTGCATAAGTTTTTTCGTTGTTATAAATAAATCGATTTTCGATGCTAGTCTCAGTCTGTGGTTACCCAACATGGAAAACATTGTTGTTTTAATAGTGAGTGTTTGTGTATACCTAGAATTACAAGAATTTTTTGTCGAATTTGAAATGAATTCGGGAATTAGTTTGTAAAACAGTGTGCTTGCTTTTGATAACATCGGTTTTCGAAAAAAAAAAAACATGAATTCGAAGCTCTTGGTCGCAACGATTCTGATTAAATACTTATAATTTAAGTTCTTAAAACATTCAGCCCTTCAAATAATTCAAAACTTGAAATTTTTCAAGAAATCTCCGGAAATTCCTCAACTGCATACTTTATGAAGAAATGATAATTTCAGAAAGTTCGAGTATTAGGTATTAAATAAAATGAATATTTCTCTAACTAATAAATCAGTGATTTGTTTTTTCTTTAATACTTCAAATTTTTTGGCTACTTCTTCATCCTCAAAGTTGCTCTCTACCCAACTTCAGTTTCTTGAATGTAAACATCTCACGTGTGGGTTAGTTCGAAAGATCATAAAAAAAAGAAAATTATTATGTCTTCAGATTTTCCATTATGTTTTCATCAGAAAAATAAATGAATAATTCCAATTGGTAGACTTAATTCCATTTTGAATACGTTGTTTTTTTCATCGATAAAAAGATTTTAAAAAAAGCAAGAGAAATAATATGTAGCAGGGTTTCTTGAAAAAGCAGTCATAGCGCGTCAAAACAACAAGGCGTGGCCAGATTCATCAGGACCGGATTTAATGTACCGATCGCGCAACAGACGCCGTCGCAAGACACTGAGAATTTCAGATGAATCACTTGATTGTCGTAATACAGATCTGGAGAAGACAGAAACAGCACTAAACGGCAGCCAATAAAAATATTCATAACCCTATGGGCGTACATTTAGTTGTTTACTGGCGCTATCGCTTCTCGTTGGATGGACTATAGTTTATTGCATCGATAAAGTAACGTTTCCTTCATGTCATTCCTGAAATTTAAATATAGTCATCTTCTCCTTCTACTTTTCTGACTTTTCCTCGATATCGATGTTTAATTATTCAAAATTTCGTGGGACTCATATGTCGTAAAGTTAATTTTCAAAAGTAAGAATATATTTATCAATGCTTCATACTATAACAACGATATGAAAGTTCATGTAAGTTCATAAGAAAAAAAATTCTGAAACATCTAAAGGAATGTGTAACATCAATTGTCATATCCTAACAATACAACATTGTTTTTTAATGATAACTCAGGGGCGGTGGTGGAGGGGTGCGCAGGAGCTGAACAGGTATTAGTTTGATTAATGCTTGATTATCGACGAGCTTATCTAATGTGTGTGAAGTTGGCCCAGCACTTTTGGATTTTCGAAATTTTTGTTGTTGTGCTGAATTGTGCTAGGTTTGTGCTGCTTTGTGCCGTTTAAATTTTTTCTTAATTTCATGTGGTTCTTGAGATATTTCAAAAACCGAAAAAATGGGCCAGCCCAGCACTTTTCGAAAAATTGAAATCTAATGACTGTAAAAAATTGTGCTATCCATATACTGAGTTGCGCCGCTCGAATTTTTCCGAAACTCTTTCTAGTTTCCTGAAAAATCGAAATTAAAAAAAAAAAGTTAGCCCAGCACTTTCGTTTTTTGTTTTCACAAATGAATGGAGAAATTTGTCCTACATTTGTGCTATCTTGTGCCGTAAATATTCTCACGAAAAATTTTCACATTTCCGGAAAATTAGGAAAATCAAAAAAAAGTCAGCCCAGCACTTTGCTTTTTTTCCAACGAAAACAGGTTCAAAAGATTGTGCTAACCGTCGGCAAAATTGTGCCGTTTTCATTTTCACGAATTTTGTGCTAATCAATCCAAAAATCCGAGAAATTAGAAAAAAGTTTTTTCGGCATTTTCGTTTTTTTTTTCAACGAAAATTGATTTATGTATATGATTGTGCCGCGATTGTGCCAACTTGTGCCGGTCAGATTCTCAGATAAATTTCACAGTTTCTTTCTTGAATGGAGAAAATGAGAAAAATCAGTAGAATGTGGGAAAGTTTGTAAACCTGGCAACAGTGTGTGTGAAAGTGGCCCAGCACTTTTGGATTTTCGAAAAAAATGTTAATGAACCTAATTGTACTAGATTTGTGCCGTTGAAATTTTTCTTTTATTACATACTGTTCTCAAGATATTTCACAAAATGTGTTGTTCGAAACAGCCTAAAATTATCCATAAAATTAATTTATGACAGCTGAAATAGATTTTGGTATTCATGTACTGTGTTGTTTACTGAGTTGTGCAGTTCGAATTTTCCCAAAAGTATCTCTCATTCGCAAGAAAATTGAAATTAAAAAAAATCGTATTTCAGCAATTATGATTTTTCCCCTCCCGAATTTGTGACAAAAATTTGTGCTACATTCGTAGGGACTGGTGCCGGTGAAATTTTCAGAAAAACTTTTAATTTATTATACAAAAGGTGAAAATTGGATAAATCAGTATATTGTAGGTAAATTAGTACACATGGCAACAGATGGTTAAAACTACGAAATTCGTACAAACAGTCACATCCCGATCGGTCCTCTGAATTTGCACTGTTGCCATACTAAATTGAAGGAGGTCATATACACGACAATTTTGTTGTACGAATTTCGTAGTTCTAACCGTCCGTTGCCATGTGTACAGATTTACCTACAATATACTGATTTATCCAATTTTCACCTTTTGAGAATAAATTTGAAGTTTTTTTCTGAAAATTTCACCGGCACCAGGCACTACGAATGTAGCACAATTTTCTTCACAAATTCGGGAGGAGAAAAATTATAATTTCCGAAATACGATTTTCTGTAATTTCAATTTTCTTGCAAATAAGAGATACTTTTGGAAAAACTCGAACGGCACAACTCAGTACACAACACAGTACATGAATACCAAAATCTATTTCAGCTGTCAAAAATCAATTTCATGGAAAATTCTAGGCTGTTTCGAACAACACATTTTGTGAAATATCTTGAGAACCGTATGTAATGAAAATGAAAGAAAAATTTCAACGGCACAAATCAGCACAAATCTAGTACAATTAGGTTCATTAACATTTTTTCCGAAAATCCAAAAGTGCTGGGACAACTTCACACACACTGTTGCCAGGCTTACAAATTTTCCCTTATTCTACAGATTTTTCTCATTTCCTCCATTTGAGGAAAAATTGTGAATTTTCTCTGAGAATCTGACCGGCACAAGTTGGCACAATTGCGGCACAATCATATAAATCGATTTTCGTCAAAAAAAACGAAAATGCCGAACTAACTTTTTTCTAATTTCTTGGATTTTAGGATTAATTAGAGGGAAATTCGTGAAAATAAGAACGGCACAATTTTTCCGACGGTTAGCACAATTTTTTGAACATGTTTTCGTTGGAAAAAAAAGCAAAGTGTTGGGCTGACTTTTTTTTGATTTTTCTAATTTTTCGGGAAACCTAAAGAATTTTCGTGAAAAAATTTACGGCACAAGATAGCACAAATGTAGCACAAATTTTTCCATTCATTCGTGAAAAGAAAAAACGAAAGTGCTGGGCTAACTTTTTTTTTTAAATTTCGATTTTTCAGGAAACTAGAAGTTTTGGAAAAATTCGAATGGCACAACTCAGTAGATGGATAGCACAATTTTTTCCAGTCATTAGATTTCAATTTTTCAAGAAGTGCTGCGCTGGCTCATTTTTTCGGTTTTTGAAATATCTCGAGAACCACATGGAATTAAGAAAAAATTTGAACGGCACAAAGCAGCACAAACCTAGCACAATTCAGCACAACAACAAAAAATTTCGAAAATCCAAAAGTGCTGGGCCAACTTCACACACATGCTTATCTAGTTCCTTACGGAGGCCTCACCGACAACATTTTTGATACACAGATTAATTCAAAATAGTAATAATCGAAATAATTCCTAGGCTCACAGATCAGTTTATCAAGTCTCAATGCTACCAAACCCTAGTAAATAACGTTTTTCCTCATAAAGAACGAACTATATCGCGTGTCCTAAATACGTTGCCTAGTGTCATAGATAGGCACCTGATTTCTATTGAATATGCTTCTAGTTAAAAATGCCTGTGAAATGTTTTTGTTCTATATTTATAGGATCAGTAATGAAGAAGTTGTGAGGATTATTTTCAACCTTTTTTCAAATTTTTCCTATAGCTTGAAAGCAACTTGTAACGTTGCGGTTTTCACCAGATTATTATTATTATTATTATTATTTAGAGAGAAGAGTTTAGGCAATGCCTATAAACTCACTAAACAAAAAATTATAGGTACATAAAAATCCAAAAGAGTAACAAAAGAAAAAGAAAGTAAAAGTGGCCTAACAAGTGAAAGTTCATTACAAATTAACAAGCTGAAAAGTAATAACACTCATCTACATAGATGCCAATTATCATAATTGTTTTTGAATGAATTCACTGACACTGACTCAACTACAACCGAAGGTAGAGCATTCCACACCCCGAATACACGGTTCGTCAAAAAGTGTTGTCTTTGCACTGTCTTGAAGTCTTCCTTACGGAGCTTAAAAGCATGACCTCGCAAACGGCCATCGGTATTTAGCGTGAACAAATTACGCAAACTAACACCGAACATTTCATTCAGAGCTCGAAAAGTAATGATGAGGTCACCGCGAGTCCTGCGGTCCACAAAAGTAGGTAAATTCATTATTGAGAGTCTTTCACTATATGAAGGGCGCAAAATACCGTATGGTAAACGCGTAGCACGACGCTGAAGACCTTCAAGCAAAGCTAAATCCCGGCACAACGTCGGATGCCAAACAGGACCGGCGAATTCTATGATAGGCCGTATATAGGTTCGGTATAGAGCCGCGCACGTTATGGGGTCACACTTGCCAAATGCTTTCTGGATTAGAAATAAAACTCTCCTGGCCTTGCCGACAGCATGAAGAATATGATCGGACCAACTCAGGTTATCCGTCACTATAACACCCAAGTCACAATGACTGCTGGAAACAGGGATGACACTTCCATTGAGATAGTAGCTCCTACGCGGATTGTGAGCACCCATGTGGAGGACAACGCACTTTTCACCGTTAAGCGGCAACTGCCAGTCTTCGCACCACCGTGAGATGGAGTCTAGGTCACTTTGTATATTAGAGGAGCTACTGGCTGGGCTAAATATTTTGGTATCATCGGCGAACTGAGAACAGTGGGAGCTGACATGTTTTGGTAAGTCAGACACGTAGAGAAGGAACAGAACTGGTCCCAACACCGATCCCTGGGGTACCCCACTCAAAACGGCTCTCGGCGAAGAGAGAGAATCTCCAACACGGACCTGGAAGGAGCGGTCCGAAAGAAATGCCTCGATCCATGAGAGGAGGCGGCCACGAATTCCGATATGATCGAGCTTGAAGATGAGACGTTTATGAGGAACACGGTCAAAGGCACGAGAGAAGTCGAGGTAAATGACATCAACTGGGGTGCCTTTATCGAGAGACGACGACCAGAAGTTGACACATTCGAGGAGGTTGGTAATGACTGAGCGCCCCGGGAGAAACCCATGTTGGCAATCCGGAACTATGCCGTGACCAAGCGTGAAATGCATAATTTCATCCAGAACGATCCTTTCAAAAACCTTTGCAATTACTGGGACTAGGCTGATGGGGCGGTAGTTGTCAGCGCAACGCTTATCCCCCTTTTTGAAAATAGGCGTAACACATGCACTTCGCCAAGAGAAAGGGAGGAAGGAAGTCTCGAATGAGCGATTGAAGATAAAAGAAAGGGGGGAGCGCCAGGGAACGGGCACATTCCTTGAGAAGCTTAGCAGAAATTCCATCAGTACCAGGAGCACATTGTACACTTAAGGTGGAGAGCTTGGACTGCACGATAGATGGAGAAAAAGTGATGTCTCTGAGCTCGGCAGATATGCGAGGGGTGATTATAGCGGGAGGTCGACCAGTTTCTTGGGTGAAGGATTCCGAAAAAGAATCAGCTAAAACATTTGCAGACTCCTCAGGACCGGAGCACAGCCTGTTACTTCGATCATAAACCAGTGGAATATCAACTTTGGTGTTTAATGTAGACCTGACGTATTTAAAGAAAGCCTTACGGTCACTAGACCGCGTGAGCCTGAGTTCATAATCTGTTTTGGCTTTAGCAATTGTGTAGGATAGGTAATTCGAGAAGCTTCTATGGGCATCGTAGTCTCTTTGATCTCCTCGACGAATAAAACGCTGCCACAATGCTTTTTTATAACGAATCAGCTGGTAGATATTTGAATCGATCCACGGTTTAGACGGAATGAAAGGGATGTTTCTTCTTGATGTGCAACTGTCGATCAGCCGTTGCAATGTTCCAGCGAAAATGTTCCACATGACCTCCACATCAGCCGCCGGCTGAAGGAGAGATACCCAGTCGATCTCTTCTGCTAAATCATCAAGCTGACGGTAGTTCGTAGTTTTGATGGTTTTCAAAATTTTATCATTAGTGGAGGGAAAAATGAGCTGTAACTTAGAAAAAAGGACAATATGGTCTGATTTTCCCAGAGGTGGATGTTGTTCGATGTTAGACACAATGTCAGGATCATTGACCAGAACTAGGTCAAGGAGCGAAGGAGATTGTTGATTGCGATAGCGGGTCGGAAACTCAACCATTTGTGTGAAATTGTTATCGCGGATGGCGTCAACAAGAAGAGCGGAGGCAGTGTTATAGACTTTTGATGATAAAGGCCAATCTACCTCGGGCATATTGAAGTCACCCGCAATGTAAATATTCCGCTTGCTCGAAGAAAGTCTGCCGAGGAGATCAGAAAACTGAGGATCAGAAAGGCTAGGGCGAGGTCGATAGATGCAACCAATGGTGAAACAGCAGGATCCACCATTGTAGAGATCAACGAACAGACAATCTATTCCTGGCAGATCGGCATCAGAAGGGTGAAGCGTGAAGGAATTGAAGACGCCATCAGCCACATAAATGCACACACCACCATGACCAATCGTTGTTGTGCTGTCATGCCTATAGATGGAATAGTCCGGTAATGCTACCAAGCAGTCCGGGATTCCAGGATGGAGCCAGGATTCAGCTATAAGAATGAACGTTGGACGATAAGATTTAACGTAGGCTACCAATTCAATATATTTTGAACACAAAGACTGTGCATTCGTATAGAAGATGGACCATTCACAGGGCGCTTTTAGTTTTTTGGCTGTTTAGGAGCTGATATTTTTGTGATGATAGGAGTGCCAGATCGATATTTGATGTCGATATCAGTTTCTCCTGCGTTCATCCTGCGTTTGAGCTCTTCGCGCAACGTGTTCAATTCCCTGACTTGCATTGGTGTCTTATCATCCGTGACGCTGAAATTACGCCAGTCGGGTTTATTTTTTACCATTGTTTTATTTTTGAGAACCCTGGTAACAATCAATGGGTTGGAGAATGAGACTTTCAAAATTCTAGGACGGTTGGTAGATGGGGTACCAATTCTCATAACCGAGACTATGTGTGAGTTAGCGTTAGGAGCCACAACATCAAGAATCTGTGCAACAGAAGACGAATCTTCGGTGGGATCAGTCTCAGGCATACCACGAATCAAAACATTGTGGGACCTCCGAAGACGGTCAAGTAGTTCCGACGGTTGCAGGCTAAGATTGGGACCGACACCAGCGGAGGTAATCGGCCCTGACGCTTCGAATCTTGACAGTCTATCATTGGTGGAGTCAACAACTTCTTTCAGAGATTTGTGGCTCTCGGTCAAGAGATCGATCTTGGAGGAGCAGGAGGCAATAGCTGATTCATGCTGTTCAATAGCTTCGGAATGGGTGGCCAAAGTGGAGTTGTGACGAAGTAAATCAGACGAGTGCATTTCGAGAATGGTTTTACACTCCGTAACATCGGTCTGGAGCGTTTGTAGATTTTTTTTTATGACGGATATATCGTCACACAATTCACCTAGTTTTGCCATGAGGACAGTGAACTGACCAGGACTCATAGGAGCCATCGCAGGTTGCTGGGGATCGACCTGTACCGACCAAGAGGAGGATTTGCTACGAAGAGATCGACTCTCCATTTTACAATAGCTGCACACCCAATTCGCATCAACCAGGCTCAGTTCTTCAGCCGATAAGTTCAGACAGTCTAAGTGAAAAGAATTTTTACACCCAGAGCATCTCAAGCAGCGAGTAGATGATATTTGTTTCGCACATACATGACACTTTGCCATTTCAGCAACTGCAGTGAAAAACAGCGAAATATATCAGGAAGGAAAAAGGAGTTCACAGAATTTCACTCTCTTGGGCCGATAAGAGAGACTAAAACACAGACAGGGAGGGCCACGGAAGATAATAGGTAAGCAACAAAGGTAAGGATTGAGAAATAGGGATAGAGGGGAGTCTGCAGTACAGTGATCGCAAAATGCAAAATCACGTAAGAACGCGAGAATATCCTGTAATTATAGACTATATGTCCCACTCCAAGTTATGTGGAGTACTGAGAGAAATAATTTAAATGTCGGTTGTCGGTAGTCAACGTTCAACGCAGAGGTGGGAATAATGGTAGGGTGATCGACGCAATCGACGTGCGTATTGAATGTAAACAAAGATGAAATGAGATCCCAGCAAAATAGCAATAAAAAACAGAAGCAGGAAAATGACTGGAATAGGGGTTTTTACGTGAAAATTTCCTACCTTGAATGCACAGTATTAGCACTTGAGAAAATTGACAGTGCAGACGCAAATATTAACACAGAAAAATTTTAAATTCTGAGGAGGCACTTCCACATACGTGTTTACTCTCTGGATTTTCACAATGACAATGATTAATTCTATCGAACAAAAAATGTGCCGTTCATTTTGTTCTATCTCAAAGGGTTTTTGAGATCCCCTCACTAGACAACGGATTGGGACACCCGATATGTGGAGCAATGAACAATGATGTGAAGCATTTAGGTTTATTCTTCGGTCAACATATGAGCTCACATTTGGCTTATATGTTTTTCACAATTTGTGCTATCCAGTACATCTACTTTTCTGAGAGTTTAAGGCTCCTCACTTGTGTAGAGAGGATTGTTCGATGAAACACTTGAAGTATATTTTGAACATACAGTTCCAATTTATTATTCAGTTACCTCATGGAGTTTAGTTCCTCAAATTTGTAATGGAAAAAATACCTTCACGCATTTTATTACAGAAATCGTAAGAAGAGCATTCGAAAAGCGCAACTTACAAAATGTGTGGTCGAAGCGTACCGGCCTTTTGAAATAACTCAAAATTTTTTTGGATATAATTTATCTCAGGAATGGTGGGTTTTAGGAAAAAATTTAAAAGATATAATTTATTGGGGAGATGAAAAGTACAAAAAGATAGCACCAAAACGCGAATAAAACTATTTTTTTTCTTTTTGGGCTGGAAAATAATTTTTTTAGTGACAGTTGCACTGAAAAATAAAATTCATACAAAATTTTCTCTTGGCCGAGAAACCGTTAATCAGTTACGTCTCAAACATCTTCCCGTAACATGTGTTGTGAAGCACATCTTTAATACAAAATAAAAAGCCTGATTCAATCTAATCAAGTACAAGCTGTACTATTTGAAACTAATAATTTCAAAGTGATACTCAAAATTTGAATTTTTTCTTAATTATATTTGAATTAATAAGTTACTTTCATTGTAAAAAATTTCCACATGATAGTGATGAGCGCAACAAGCTAACAAAACTAGGTTTAATGTAAGTACAAATGAAAATTTTCATGAATGCAACGACTTCGATCGATTTACTAGTTTTACTTAAAACGAAGCAACGAGAGATATTATGAAAAAGATTCTTTTATTTGAAATGTTATATGACTGTACATGAAATTTTTTTGAATATCCTTCGGAATAATGAATTCATTCATTGAATTTTTTCTCGAATATTCACATAATGAGTAGTACCTAAAAATTGATTCCACCATAAGGAACACAATGGTCATAATATTGTAAATTTAACTGATGAACGTTTTTATCGGTAGAAAAAAAATTTTCAGACAAATTTTGTGTTTTTTGTTCTTTCCATCGCAGCAAGTCGACTCAATGAGAAAGTTTGCAAAACATGATATCCTCAATCATAGTTGTCGCTACAAATGGTTCTAAAAAAATTCCTGAGATAAATTAAATCAAAATTAAAAAAAAATTTATAGCTAATAAGGAATCGCAACTTTCGAGTTCTTGCAAGAAACCGGTTCGCTTCGACCCCATATTTTTTCAAGCTTTCTTAATGCTCTCCTAACGAATTCAGAATAACCTGAAACCATCATAGTTTGTGTATTATTGCAATAAAATGGTCATAAAACAGTTATAGGTATACCTTTGAATGCATTGTGCATCAGATGAGAAACAATAATATCAACCTCTAGCATAAATTTTCTACAGGATAGCGGTATGAACAATCACTGCATGTAAAGGCCGGTTCACAGTACTCGTGCTGATGTAACTCAGAAGGCTTGGGAGTAATGTGGACGATAGCTCAGGAAGAAAAAAGCGCGCTAGCCCTACTATAGCCTATGGCTTGAGTAGCTCCGTTTGTTGTCTGTATCATAATCATCAACTTTATATCATCACTCCATCTTGTTGGTGTTATATCCCTGCAGGGCCGCCGCCAGGGCCGGCAAACCGGGCAGTCTGCGGGGCGGCAAATTTTAGGGGCGGCAAAATCAGTTTCATCATACTAGATTTTTTTCCTTCGAAATCGAAAACCCGCCTGTTATTGAACGCGAAAGAGAAAACACGACCAAACTCAGGGGCGGCTTTTTGAGCCTGGTCAACCAAATATATCACACGTGTACACAAATAACCAGATAAAAATGCAATTAAACCAATACAAGAGTAATACTGGCAGTAATACTCATGAATAAAAATCCCTGTCAGATTGTAAATTTCGCCAACGCCTCAGCAGCCTCTCATCCTAGTTACACTCGCTTGTTTACGAGTTTATTATCAAGACGGTCGGTCCCTTTGATGAACATCTGGGACTGTAAAGTTTTTGGGAGGGTTTCTAGGATAATTCACTAATGATTCTTATTTTCAGTTTGCCTATCGGAAATCTAAATTTTGATATTCGGGAGGGGTTTATAATACTCGAGAAATAAGGGTTAGTACTCAGTGTCGTGTGACGTCACAATATTCAATATTTTTGCAAACCTATATGGTGCTACATAATAGAAATCTTTTATCTATCTTAGGAGTTGTGATTTTCGAACTGAATTACCCTGCAAAATTGAAGGTGAGTTCTATAATTCGGTATTTTTTTACCGTCGGATTTCACATTTAAACGATAATAAGTATAAAGCGCTCTTTGCTTATTAACAGTGATGCAGGTGATTTTTTTTGAGTCTTTCATCCATCGCCTCAGATACGCATATTATTCATAAAACCATACAGCGTCGTTTCAATAATTCGAAAAGGCGCCTTTAAATGAGTTGGAAATATGCCTCGCTGAAATTTGAGGCAGATTAGAATTCTTTATTTATTGGATAATGGTCATAGTAAAAGAATATTATTATAATAATATTCATTATTATAATAATCATTATTAGATACAGGTACTTAAGATATATATTGACCTCTTTTCATTTACTTAATCAGATGTTAGAGTTTAAGAACATTACAACAGGTAATAAATGTCATAAGGTCAAATCACAGAACGAAAACAGTAAGAATAACATGTACCTTATTGTGATCCGGATATCATCGTCTAGAATTTTCCTTACATACACACGAGATCTGTGTTGCCTTGGAATAAATAATTAGTAATAATGAAAATCCAAGGCGCTCAAATTTTTTTCCTTTAACATCAGTTCATTTAGTTTCGTACACTAAAAGCAGAGAGCGTTTTCATTATTTCTCGATATTTTGTATGTGAATGCATTTTAGAATTCTACATTTTTCTTTAACATATCGTATACAAATGCATTTGTACTTGAATCGATTAATTTATTTTATTATTATTATGATACCTTAACGCCTGATTGAAAATTTTTACATGCGCATTTATATTTATCGATATCGTGTATCGTAGAAACTGTCGTATAATGATTTTATTAAAAATGGAAAATACTTTTGGGATACTTTTGGCGAGAGAAGCTTTTGAAAGTTGAAAATGAAAAATTTTCTACGATCAACAATGGCCCAAGATAGATTATCTGATCTAGCCATTATTTCCATTGAACATGAGATAGTCAATAATCTCGATATATCTCAAAGAATTCATGACTTTTGCGAAATGAAGGAGAGAAGGAAGAAATTTATCTGAGTTAAAACATTCTAGTCTGATGGTTCTAGTTCACTTTTATACATGCGATGGCCGGTATATATGTTTTTTTTTTGTTATTTTCCATTTACTATATTTTTGTATAATACATATTCATAGTTATATTTTCTTAGTTTCTGAATTTTTTTGCCCCTTGATCAAATTGTGAAAGAGTTTGTTATGAGTCCTAAACTCAATATATCACAGCAATTTGGCGAAATATAATTTTCCGGGGGCGGCAAAATTTTATTTTGCCGGGGCGGCAAAATGTCTGGCGGCGGCCCTGATCCCTGCTCCTTCTGTCTGCTCTGGATACATGAGGACCGGAAAGTTTTTCCATACGCCTTCCATCTCATTTTTCCTGTTCCTTTTCGGTAACTGATCTGTCTGTTTATATTTCTATCGTAAGTATCACTATGCAATTATGAGATGACATTTCTAGTGTTGTTTCGATCTGGAAATATTTTTCATAACAGCAATGTCCTGTACATCCAAAGACTTAGTTGATTCTGAATGAGAGTGGGTTCTTCTAGACCAATATCCAAAATATGATATTTCCTTCAATAGTTCTTCATTATGCTGTTCCATTAATTTTTCAATGAGAATAATTACTGGAACCATCCGATCTACACATATCCAATGGCTACCAGTGCTATCGAATATAGTTCCTCCCCATATTCGAAGACAGTCTGCAACTTGGAATTCTTGGAATAAATTCAATTCATTTCCGGATTCTTTTCCGATACTTTCCTACGTTCCAGAAAATAGAATTCCAAGACTGAAATCTCGTAAACCTATTTGGTCGAATAACTTTCTGAATTCGAACTTCAGCTACAACGAAATCTGGAAATCCGAATGGGATGTATGTTCTTTATCTAATAAAGATCTAATATCTGATCCATCGAATAAAGTTCCTGGTTTTTAACCTTCCCAGGAGAATATGGTCCCTGCTTAATCGAATAAGAACAGGTCATGGTCGTACCAACAGCATGCTTTTCAAGTGGAATTCGGTTGATAGTCCTAATTGTGAATGTGGTGAATCAGAGGAAACAGTTGAACACTTAATTAATAATTGTTCGATTTATAAATTCCAAGATGGCATTAGAGCCATACACAATATATCAAACTCATTTTTGCAATGGGTTGAACATTTCAGATCAATTTGATGAAGTATACATTGAATTCTCTTTCTGTTCTGCCTTTTTTTATTTTCAGGTTGGAGTTTGTGTTTGGAAATCCTTCCTCCGAAGAGCCGTCCCGCTGATCGTGATGTCCTTCTATATAGAATATTCAGATACAACAATTTTATTTTATTTTTTTAACGGGGAGACAGGTTTTTTCGGCTGAGGTTTTTTCCCCTGGCTCTATAGTATCGTATGATACTGGTGATGATAGTATCGTATGATACTATAGTATCATACGAAGAATGTTGTGGTACCCCGTTCCTTTTTTTACCTCAGCTTAGGTTTTTTTTGTTTCAACATTTATTGTATTATTTTAGCTCTCTTATTCAAAAGAATATATATATATATATATATATATATATATATATATATATATATATATAAGGGTGCTCCGAATTCAAACACCTGCCACAATAGTTGGCTTCTTACTTTTCAAGAAGGTAATTATATCGGTGTCTCTCAAGTCAAAGTTCGGGGGTCGCCAGACAGATAATATATTGATTTCGCCACTTTGTGTTTTGATACTTCCCCTGTTTCCTCGATTCTTGTATCTACTACTGCTGATGCTATGGTTCATTCTTAGCTTGACAAAGACAGCTGTGCTTCCTCCTCCTCCGTTTTTTCAATAGCTTCTGAATAACTCGTAATTTTTTTTGTTATTACTTCAGTCACAGGTACTACAGCTATTTTGTGTTTTTGCAGGAATAAAGTCAGTTCTTGCTTTTCATTCAATATAGAATGAGCTTTCCAGACCGCAATTTTTCACTGTCAGACGGTATATTCGATTTGGGTTTCTTACGTTTTCTTCGTTGTCCTGTGTCATTTCTTTTCCGTTTGTCTTCATATCTTCCTGTTACACTGATTCACAATCACTCAAAAGTTCGGATGAGTTTTATATTTCAATCATTTCACTTCCCATAGGTTTGACACTCCGTTTGCTGATCTTTCTCGACTTTTTGAGAGCTGGACTTCCATTTCTTGTTGATTCACTTCAACTTCCATAGTTTTCAGATTTCCACTTGGAAGTTTAACTATCACTTCGCTGAATACGTCTTTCATATCGTAGGCGTTTTTGGACAAAATCTCCGCGAGAGCAACATATTGCTCTCTACGCAATAGATATGACGGTAGGCGAATTCTCACTTCACACAAGGATTCGTTGTTACACGATATGTATGCTATCGTAGATTCGTTCCTTAGTTCCTTTACTTCACAATAGGAACTTCAATCTGGTACGTCACAACTCAATCATGTCCTGTACCCCTATCTTTGTGTAATTTAGGTTTTCTTATACGATCTTTGATCCTAATACCTAGCATGGATCTCTTCATCGAAGAATATAGAGAGCCATGCTGGGTACACCGGTTTTTGGTCGGCCGGTTTCATACCGGTGGTCCAAATCGAACGCTGATTGGTGCCGGCGTGAATGCAAGGTCCCATTCACCAATCAGCGTGCGATTTGGATGACCGGCACGAAACCGGCCGACCAGAACCGGTGTGTGTGTATTGAGACTAACTTCTCTACGGTGCCCTTGGTCGAGGTGGGCCTTTCAGCGCCATAAGTTATCACCGGCTTGTATGCACTTCTATTGTTACTCGTTAATCGAATGAATCATATATTATTATTATCGATATCTCGGAACAGGTACACGACAAAATGACTAAAATCGAATGCTTTTCAAAGAGTAACTTATAAGTTTACATAACAATCGCATACCTTAAACGCCAATGTGTTGGATACAAACCAAAAAAATGAACATTTAACAAAGAAGAATTGTTCATATTCCCTATTTTATATGAAAACTAGCTGGCCCGGCGAACTTTGTTTCGCCTCAGAGATACATAAAGTTGTATCAACAAAACATTGGTATTTTGTCAAGTAGGAGGTATATTAGGCGAAATTAAAGTACAAAATATACAAAAAATTTAATTATATTGAAATATTTTTGGAACATAGATTAATTCAAAATAGTTATCATCGAAATGAATACCATTTTCAATTCCCAGGCTCAGTGAATTGAAAATGGTATTCATTTCGATGATTACTATTTTGAATTCATCTATGTTTCGAAAATGTTTTCTGTGTGGCCTCCGTAAAGGCAAAGAATGTTTTTGTTTACCGATTTATTTTTTTTCTTAAATACATTGAAATAGGTAGGTATGTACATTGTTATTTACATGAAAAGACTTCACTTTATTTAAGCGGTAACTTATTATTATTTAAAAAATGTCTCATTGTAGTACCTTTTTTTCCCGGGTGCGAGAATAATAAGAGCAGAAGGTTTGCCGACTCGTGAACACACAACATACAACTGGCCATGAGAAAAACAACTATTTTCTAGATTTATGCCACACACACTCAAAGATTGGCCTTGGGATTTGATAATTGAACGGTCGGCTGGAACAACGTTGGATGTTACACTAAAAAATGATACACATCCAACGTTGCTCCAGCCGACCATACAATTGTCATAGCAAACGAATTGGAAATTGAATTATCCTTAACTCAAATGGCATATCTGTTGGGATCATCGGAATTATGGGAATAAGAACTTCCTCACCTTCATATTTTCCTTTGAGTATTGTGCAATGTGCAACTATCTGTTCTGGTCGAATTCTTTCTACTGACCAGATGAGAATGTGTGCATGTGGCAGGCCACTTTTTTGCCATTCAATTGAATACATCCAGTATCGAGTTTCCCCGAAGACATGTTTTGTAATAAAATTCATTAGTGACTTCACTTTTTGTTTGAATACTCGTGCAGTGATGTCATTGATGTTTGTCCGGGAAGAAGCAGTCGAGTGATTTCTTCCTATTTTGGATTGCACCCTTTGTCTGCAAATGAATCTAAAAATCTTTCTTTCCATTTACCCCAACCTGCTTGTATTGTCAACTTTGTCATTGTTGCCAAGTACGTTTCCGAGCATGATCTGTCTATAAATAACCTTAAAATCTCAATCTTTGTACTCTCTTCCCCTATTTCAAATCTCTCACATTCTTTCTCAAATGCTTCGAGCCATTGCCTCGCATTTGAGTGGTTACACTTGAATTTTTCTACCACAAACCTTTCTGCGATGTTTTTGAGATCCAGTTAATTTTGTTTCTTCTCCATGGACTCCAATAAATGTGATTGGATTACCTCTTCTTCTTCCAACTGTTGCAAATAAGTATCTTTGAAAATTATATTATCATCTTCATCAAAATAAACACTTTTCATTTCCTCCGTTAATGTTATCCAAACTGTTTTTTCTTGTCCTCTCTGGTTCAGACTTTTCTTCACTTTCTTGAAATGTTCTGTTTTCACCAATTCATCATGCTCACTCACGTATATATCTTCTTCTGAGAGTATATATTTTACCTTGTTTTCCGTTGTAATATAAGATATTGCAACTACATTTGTCTTTGTATCCCTTGGAGATACTACTAATTTGAAAGTGAATTGGATTCTTTTTGCCATGATAACAAAATATTGTCGTTTTGTAAGATTATTTTTATCAGATGAAATTGAAACCAAATGTGTTTCTCTGTAAACAAAACTTTCAATTTTATTCAACATTTCTACTTATCTACAATATCTAGAATCTTACCTGTAAACAAAGAAACGACAATATAAGTTTCTTATACTATTTTAAATTGAACTAAATATCAAACACTTCTTCCAATATCTGAACATAAATTCTTCTCAAACAACACTCATGACAATCAGCGTCAGGACATTGACATTGACAATGGAGTCTTATCTCCTTACATATATTAAGAAGAAGAAAAAGATCATGGCGACATCTATTGGTGTTATTCGCAAGAAGGAAAATTATTTCCTACTTTTTGTTTTTTTATCATCAAGTTTTTCATAGTTTTATTGTATTTTATGTTAACCCCACTGTAGAAGAATCCAACAATAAACTTTCATAAAAAACAGTTCATCCAATCTTGAGTTATAAATGGTGTAACCAACAATATGGCCGACTGAGTTTTATATATTAAGATGGTGAATATCACAATTCTTTACTCTGTAATTATTAATTAGCTATTTTGTTGACGGGTAGTATGAATTATGGAAGATTCCAGTGCATGTAGACAAGATGATCTTGTGAAAATGACAGAAGACATCGAATACAAACATTCGCTATCGATAGTAAAAATTCCTGACTCAAAATCAAGAAAAGTCGTGTTCTAAAATCCTTGATATTTTATCATTCTACGATGTGTTTAGACCATCAGATGACGACATGTCTTTTTCTATTATATTTTATTGGAAAATGCTCTAAACATGTGGTGGGGATCAATATAATTTGAAAATACCCTGTGAAATCGCCCAGTTTTTGGATTTGTCTGATGTTAAATTGGATACAGGCCATAGTTTTCATTGCTTCCCCTTAATTAATGAAGAAGGTCGTGATCATCCAACTGAAACGTCATGAAGGTTGAAAAAGTTTCTCTATATCCGGGGATATATTGGAGAAAGCATTTAAAACAAAATTTAATCGGCACAGAAAATCTTGGGTAGTCTGAGCTGCAAATTATTGAATTAGTAGCAACATACAATTTCAGAGTTATCTAGATTTTTTGCAACGTTGTAAAAACTTTTCATTTTTTTTAATCGAATAAAATAAATTTTCGGAAATATGTAGACTGCTCGATTGTAGATTAGTCTTGTGTGTAATGTAGAGCAAATTCATTGTCGATGTACAGAAATTTTCAAGCGACGACAATATCGCATCTTTCTCTCTCAATACAAAAATAGTATTTTTCAATTTTTTTCAATATATGCTTTATTGCTCACTTTTTTATTTTAATGTTAGCTCAGAACAAATACTGCCTCACGATAAGCCGTCACTGCGAATAAAATTATGGAGGTCGAGGTCATCTCTAATTGAATTGAAAAGACATGTGAGCACTACTACTAGTGAATGAAGATGTGCTTTCTCTCAGTTTTCTTCTTAGTTCACAACCTCATCAGAACGAGTTGTTCTAATTCTATTTCTTAGATTGCTCTTATTTTGAAACTCTTATTCCTGAATATGCTTCGTAAGAAATTTGAATGTAGAGCTTATTTGATGATGAACCTTGATATTGATCTCGTTTGCAGAGCATTATGGCAGTATTCATTCTGCTTGTTCGAGGGGATGAAACGTTCTCTTTCCAGAAGTTCCGGGGACCTGTAAGTGGAGAAGTTTACCAAGTATTGACGAAAAACCAGAACGTCGATTATGCGGTAAGTTTATAAAACCTTAACATTAACACAAAAATAAGCTACATTTTCGTATATCCTACCACCAGCAGTTGCAAGTAACAGTCTTGTTATCATTATAATCAGATTGGTTGGTCAGTGGTATTTATAACAATATTCACTCAACAATTTTGTCACACTGGGGTACAAAGTGATACAAAGTTTCACTTAAGGTAGAAAATAATTATCAGAGAAATGGGAGAATTAATCCAAACCTATTATTCTCTTTCTGCTTTTTCTCTATTTTCCAATTGTAACTTGATCAACCTCTTTCGAGAAGAATCTTTTCACTAGATCTTTTTTCATGTTCACGTGTTCTCATCATATTGTAATCTCCAATGAAATTATCATCAGAAAATATGTTGCTAGACGCTCCCGTACCCTTTCTTCTAATGAATAATTAAATAATTTATATGCTGTTCACTAAAAGGAATTAATTCGTAACTCGTTAATTACCTGATTTAAAACTTTATTTCATTTATTAACATATGAGTTAACTTTGAAAAAGAATAACACTTTCTGACTGAACCTCCGTTACTTCAGTGGGTTACATAAAATATCTATTGCCGGAGGACCCTCGTTGAAACTACTCGCCATCTCGAAGATCGTTTGTGAATCTTTTGGAATATTATAATGAAAACATAATTTCCAAGAATTCCCAAGTCGGTGGTATAATATACAGGGTGAATATTTGCCTTGTACATATATTTTAAAGGAAGACTCCTGAGGTAAAAAAACACTTCTGTTTACCATTTCTCCCGATTCAGCTCAGTCGCAGACATGCTATTGAAATAAAAAAAAATTTTGCTAATGTATCTCGTGAATTATTTTATAGAATGAACTAATTATCGGCATACATATGTTTTTATTGATGTGGTGAATCTTCTATGAACACAAAATTCCACTCACATGTTTTATTTTTTTAATTATGGCCAGGATATACCTAGGTACCATTACATGCTATAATTATACCAGAAATTGAAAGGACCCAAATCTTGAAAATAAGTTGAATGTTATTCAATGAATGAGCAATTTTGGGAAATGAGAATATCAATCGTAAAATCTCGAGAAATGCGCATTTTCGAGTAACTTATCATTTGAAAAAATATGAAATAATCAGTTAATTAGGCTGAATGCAATTCCGTTCATAAGATTCACAAAATTAAATTCCTACCTATTTTTTTCGAAGGTCAAACTGGTTAATCTAATGCTCGGAAAAACTTTAGCGGGACTATTTATTTTTATCAGGTCTGAATCAGAAAAATTGTATACGAAAAAATAGTTTCTGTTGACCTCTTTTTATGGTCAGAGACTCAACCTCAAGCTAATTTTCCCTACTGTTCAGAACAGAGAGATTTTTATAGTTTTTTGTTTGTAAGAGGTTGGTGAAAGATTAATTTCGAATTGAGGTGGCACTAAAATGACATCCCGAATTCTTCTTGACTTTGGGTGATATAAAATTAAACTCGAAAACAATTTTTGTTCGCAAAAATATCATAATTGAAATTCTGTCGCGTTCTTCCTTTCGAAAATAGCTAAAACTTCTCATTTCTCGAAATAAATGTCAGTTAATTTGAACAGAATCGGAACATATATCCACCAATCGATAAAAATTCATGATGAAGGCAAGAAGGTCATTCATATTATATTAAATCAAGCACAAGATTACAATCATTACAATTCCGCCTATTCCCTATTCAGTGATGATTTTTTGTTAATCAGTATCAATCATTTCACCACTTTACATCATGATAATATATATCATATTATTATATATTATATTTTAATATTTTTCTTTCATTTCATGTTACATGTTAATATTGTTGGGTTACATCGGTTAGGCTAAACCTGACTACTCATTTTCTTATGGCGTCCAAGATCCTGCAAGTGGTAATTCCCAAATCCACCAAGAATCGAGAGATGGTGGAGCAGTCCACGGTGAATACAGGGTGTTACAGTCTGACGGTATCGTAAGGATAGTCAGGTACACCGCTGATCCAGAAAATGGATTTCAAGCAACAGTTGAATATGAAGCGAATCAATCGTAAAAAATTGGATGAAAGGAACGAGTTGCGATAATTGCAAAACATAATATAAAATCTTCGATATGAGTAACTGATTCTTTCAGAACTTATATAACTAACATGTTAAATTTAAGGTATTTTCTTATCTGTGATCAACTTTGTTTTATATCGATTCTGATGATCATGAGTGTACAACTTAGTCGCCTAGACGCAAAACCCGACAAGTCACACTTTTTTTAATACAATTTTAAAAAAAGTTTTTTTTTTTTAATTTGATACCAATATTTTTATATTATCTAACATTTAATTCACGAAGTTGACTGTTTCCCTTGCATAAATAAATAATCTGTTATTTTTTCATATTCATATATCATTTAATTTGAGTGGATTTGCCGGCTTTGCATCTGGTTGCCTGATTTCATGTTGCTCGGTTGTGAATCCAGATTCATCAGTAGATATGTGAATTTGACTGGATATGATATGTTTTTTTATGATAAATACCAATAATAATGATAATGATAGTATGTTAATTTTTTCTACCTATGCAAAAAAAATCCTTCAGAACAGAAACCATCAAAAAGGATCGCCCGAGCAGGGACTTGAACCCTGGACCCTTGGATTAAAAGTCCAATGCTCTACCGACTGAGCTACCCGGGCTCGTTGTTGTTTCGTGATTTTCAACCTCATTCAAAGGGAGGTATACCTAGATTAAAAAATAATATTCAAATTTTACTAAATTGCTGCTCAGATTTGAAGGAAGTTATCAAACAGATTTTATAAAAAAAAAGCGGAATTTCAACATTTCTGATATCAAATAAATTGAAACTTGAATTTTCTTAATTAATCAGAGTATATGCGAAGCTTGGATTTATATCTGAACTAGCAGGCCCGCGCAACTTCGTCTACCTAAATCGGCTATTAAAATTATTGTTATTATTATTAGTCCAATATTATCTTCAAACATGAAAAATCTTGAAGAAGCCTAGATCCTGATTGCCACACCGCCTACAAAATGCAATTGTATTTCCCCTCGTATTTCCCTTACTTTTCATATACAGGGTGAGTCGGGAGGAACGGACCAAACCTCAGGTCTGTATTCTGCAGGTCGAAATAATTCCAAAAAACTCATATGTTGTTATCCGATTCTCATTTGTTTTCAAACTATTGGGTAATTAGAATATTTAAATAAGGTCAACCAATATTCAGATCAAGAGTTTCTCGGACTATGGATTGGTCGCTGTGGTCGTATTAGTTGGCCTCCAAGATCTTCAAACCTCACACCATGGAACTATTGTTTGTGGGGCTGGTTCAAGAACGAGGTATACAAAGTTAAAGTTGACACTCGGGATGCTCTAATTCGACGCATTAGAAATACGGCATTGCTTATTAAAGAAAAGCACGAATCAATCAAAAAATCATCGAGAGCCCTTCGCAGACGAATGTGTTTCGAGGTTAATGGCGGGATTTTCGTGTATTTATTAAAATAATGCTATAAATGAAACCATTTTAATATAGAAAATGTTGTTTTTTATAATGACGCTATAGTTTGATAACAAATGAAAATCGGATAACAACATATGAGTTTTTTGGAATTATTTCGACCTGCAGAATACAGACCTGAGGTTTGGTCCGTTCCTATCGACTCACCCTGTATATGAAAAGTAAGGGAAAAACGAGGGGAAATACAATTGCAGTTTGTAGGCGGTGTGGCAATCAGGATCTAGGCTGAGTTTTTTTATATTATTCCGAGCTATAGAATACACATCTGAAGTTTGGTCCGTTCCTCCCGACTCACCCTGTATATACGTCCTATACCTAAATTACTAAAACTATATTCCTATAATCCAATAATCAGTCAACCCCCTCAATCTATGGGGTTGACGCGGTTTCTTTTATCAGGTTTTCCTTTTCTTGGCATTTCAAATTGAAATAATTAATCAAGTTGACAAAAAAGTTCGCGCACACTTTGAGGCATGGGCGCCTGCAGGGGGGGGGGAACCAGGGGGGCCATGGCCCTCCCCGAAATTTTGATCCCCTTCTTGTTTTTGAGCAAAACCTAATAGTAATTTTGCCTGCGCCTCATCAAATCATTATTTGACCCCCCTGAGAAAAAATTCTGCGGGCGCCTATGCTTTGAGGTAAGTTGTATCTATCACAAAAGATCCAATGCAAAAAGAGGGTGTAACATTGGTGTTTTGTGAAAACTTTGCGTCGTCCTCGCTTGAAAAAATTATTGAAATCGAGAAAAAGATGTTTTAAACGGGTCCGTCAAGTTGGCCCGTTAGTTGTGGCATTTTTACAAAATTTTTTGTTTATTGCTACTGCTAGGTAAGTGCTGGTGAGTGCTGAAAAAAAAAATCGGAAAATCTTTTATGGTATTCGTAAAAATTTGCAATTGAATTTTCCGGGCCAACTTGATGCTGTCCGAAAAAATCAGAATTTTTCATTGAAATTTTGAAGGAAGTTAATATTAGTGAAGTGCTGAAAAACAATTTCAAAAATTTGTCATGGGAAGAAGAAACATAAGGAGTTAATTTTGCGTAGCCATTTTGCGAGGCAACGAATAGCAGCCCACAGAAAAAGGTTTTTTTTATCCAGCATATAACAAATATGAGAGTCCTTATTATTGTCATTGTTGACAAATTACACACTAGTATATTATAATCCATGACGCATTAGTGACTTATGGATTTTAACCCAGTTTCATATTTAGAGTTGTATTCTATTTATCCATAACTAGCTGGCCCGCGCAACTTCGTCTGCCCAAATCGGCTATTGAAATTATTGTGATTATTATTGATTATTAATCCAATATCATCCTCAAATACGAAAAATCAAGAAGAAGCCTAGATCCTTATTGCTACACCGCCTACCAGATCCAATTGTTTTTCCCTAACTTTTCGTTTATATACGTCTAACCTCTAACCTATACCTAAATAACTGAAACTACAATACTATAATCAAATAATCAGTCAATTTTGTCAACGTATGGGCCCTTCCGTGATGCGGTTTCTTCGGGGGTACGTTACGCAAGATATTATTCGTACACATCAGTTCTACAACAGCTGTCAATAGTATTGCTTGGTTGACGTACTTCGATATTTCACAGTTTTACCTAGTTGCCTAGAATCGATCGAGGCTAAGGGTCATTTTTGCATATCACCGTAAGAATAACATGGGTGATTCGCGACTACGCGACGTATGTACTTTGACGAATGGCCCTTATAGCTCTGAGAAGCAGGCATTTTTTGACTCGCTTGATATTTTCCCAATGTTTTATGCTGAAATAACACAAAATTTTTATAAATTATGTTATTCGGATAGATAAACTATATTGATGTGAAGTAGTTCTCACGTGAAAGAGTAACAAACATCTTCACATCCTCACAAACTTTCACATTTATAATCTTAGTAGGATTATTACAAGCTGAATTAATATGTACTGATATTAAAATTTAAGAACGCCAACGGTTTATTCTAATTTGGAGTTATTGTTAACTACGTTGGTTCATTGGAACCAGTCGCTACCCTTTGGGTAAAGCTGCTGATAGTGCTGGAAGACGGTGACGCATTACAACCTTGCAATTTGTACCGATTCCTAAAGGTATCGGGCGTGACGTTTCAAACTAGTGATATTGCCCCTGCATTGATTCCTCTAATTTCCCACACATTAGCTGGTACACCTCCAGTTTTTGTGAGAAAAAAGAAAGTGGCTGGTCTCAAAGACATGTATTATTCCACGAATTGATCGGGTTGACTGAAAAGGGTGGAATTTCTAAATTTCTTTGTTTTAGCGTCTGGCGGCACTACGCTTAAATATTTTAATTCGCATTGGTTGGGGCTTTTACAGTCATCGTTCAATTATTGTTTTTTCGAGAATTTCAGCCGTCGTCATAGATTCATTCTTGACGTTTCGCTATTTCTAGTGTCTGGCATCATCAGGAGTTATATTTCAGGAGATGTTACCACCACCGCATACTACCACAGGCAACTGAAATTCATAAACATAAAACGAATTTCAATAGATCAGAAGAAACTTTAAAATCAACAGGATATGGGTGAAGAGCACGATTGTCACTATGGTATCCCCATATGATACTCGACCTTTTCTATTCCTATTCATATGGTCGATGTAGAATAAAGACAATTATTATTATTATTATCGCACGAATCATCATATTTTCCCACTTTCCACCCAAATCATGAAGAATAGGTTTGAATGATAGTGCTTGCAAGTGGCGAAGAAAAAATTTAATATATTTCCAGTAATAATAAGAAACGACATTTGAATTTTTCGGGATAACGTATATCCATCGCCAAAAATGAACATTTTGTTTGTCGAAACCCTGGAACAAGTGAATATGAGCTGATTTCTGGTAAAAACTGAAACCGAAAATTTTGAAATGGATATTCAACTCGATAATATTCTTCGTCTACTCATATTCAATTGTGTATTAGTTTGAAATTCTTTGAGAAATTAATGATTGATGAATGTCACCGAATCCAGAGAAATTTATTCACTTAAACCGTCTGAAATTTCCTGGGCATGCTCGGGGAACATGCTCATATACTTTTTTCCACTTCCCTAGATATGTGAACTACGTGTTTCTTTGGTCACCTACTTACCCAATTCCCTTCACATGCGCACAGTTCATTAAAAGAAACATTATTAGAGTTGTTGTAGTTTCTGAAAGTTTTGATTATAATTGAAAATAATAAACAAAATAATGGAAATATTATTGTGGGAATAGGACAATTACAATATGTCAGAGTGTCTAATACATATATTTGGCGACGTTTCGCAAATTCACATTTGCTTCCTCAGGCCTACAAAATTAAAATCATTAACAACATTTTCCTTCTCTTACACAGATAGAAGGAAAATGTTGTTAATGATTTTAATTTTGTAGGCCTGAGGAAGCAAATGTGAATTTGCGAAACGTCGCCAAATATATGTATTAGACACTCTGACATATTGTAATTGTCCTATTCCCACAATAATATTTCCATTATTAAATCTTGGAGGACACTAAGCAATATTTTAGTTATAATAAACAAAGTGTCAGGTATGTAATTTTTTGTATTCCTTTGATGAGAAATGTTTTTTTCATATTTCACCGTCCATATCGATTTTATGAATATTTTGAATAGTAACTTTATGTGATGTACTTTTGCTTCAGTTTCAATTTTATCATTGGCGACAAATTGAGTATCTAATAATAAGTTCATAAAGCTTATGAGTTAAATTCAGGTATGTTTCCAAATATAATTCTGGGTAAACCTGCAGAATCTACAAGAGACCTTGAGCTATTGTTTGAGAAACATTGCTTGATGGATTTTTTTTCCGAAAAATATCCTAATATTGAAGAAAATATTCTTCATATACTGTTCATGAATTTTTCACCAATAGAATACATTTCTGCGTAATCAATATTGCACACACTGATACGAAATGAATCCTGTTTCGCTCAACACAAATTGCGAGCAGATTCTATCTAAATAAATGATTGATTGTTTATTTTTGAATGTATCAGAAGCTAAGATGATAGCTCTGTTGCTTTGCTTCGTTATAGAGGGCGTCCGGAAGTCGGCGTCAAGCCAGAATGAGGAATGTTCACATTTTTCAATTTCTACATATTCCTATTCTCCGTAGAAAATGAAAATATTGTGTCCAAAAATTATTTGAATACTTCAAATAGCGCCCGAGATATCGAGTTATAAACATGAGTTCGATAGATCCGTGTGACGTCACTTTACATCCAACGACTTGCGAGGTTCAGTACGTAGCCGGGTCCAATATAAGGGCTTCTCGTCTCACGGAGTGCGATTTGCGAATGTAGTATGACGTCACATCGCCGCGAGGAATTGAATATTCACGGGGTTGTAAAATCCGAACTACTAGGTCTTTTCGACTGAAACAACAAATAATGATTTCATATACATATAGGTTATACTGTGACGAAGTTTCGATCGATTTTGCATACCTGTGAACATTCCTCATTGAGTAATAGGCTGAGTCATAGTGGTCATCAGAGAAATATTCGAAAAAATCTAAAAGTGAATTTTTTGAGTTATGTTGCATTTTCTGTTATTCGAGAAAATACCCAACCTGTGATGATTCTTGAACAAGTGATGTTGAAATTTTCACTTTTTTTTAATTTTATTTTTTCTATTAACCCGAATAGTGCTTCTGTGACCTGTTTTCTTAGATTCTAAGCCAATTGTTCCACCTCAAAAAATAATGCCAGTTTTTGTAGAACCAAACATTCCAAATGAAATATGAAAAATTTCCTTTCAGTTTTTTTTCCTCGAAATTCATCTGTATTGGATTCATTCAAATTTTTCCTGACAAATTTCATCGTTAATTTTCTTCATTTCATTTATCTTTCCTACAGCTTTCTCCAGATACCAACTATGTAGATACATTTTCTCTTCAGAATGTCAATACAGAATGCTGTTATTTTCGGAAGACATGAGTTGTACCGGAAATTTAAATCGAAATTTCTTTTTCTGTTATCGAAAATTTTTAATTGTTCAGGTAATTACTCGCTAGAATCGAACTAGTACTCGCTAGAATCGAACAAGTTTCCGACAAAAAAACGTTTTTTTGAGGGCAGTCATAGGTTATCCCGCAAAATGGCTACGCAAAATTCACTACTCCATTTTTTTTGTTTCCATGGCAGATTTTAAAAATTCAAGATTTCAATGAAAAATTCCGATTTTATCGGGCAGCATCAAGTTGGCCCGGAAAATTCAACTGCAAATTTTTCCACTCCTGAGTGAGATTTTCAAATTTTTTCTTCAGCATTCGCGAGCACTTGGCTAGCATTAACTTTTTTCGAAATTTCGTTGAAAAATGCTGAGTTTTCCGGGCTGCATAAAGTTGACCCGGAAAAGTCAATTGCAAATTTTTCCACTGCTGAGTGAGTATTTCAAATTTTTTCTTCAGCACTCACCAGCACTTGGCTAGCATTAACTTTTTTCGAAATTTTGATGAAAAATGCTGGGTTTTCCGGGCTGCATAAAGTTGGCCCGGAAAATTTAATTGCAAATTTTTCCCCTCATGAGTGAGATTTTCCAATTTTTTCTTCAGCACTCGCCAGTACTTAGCTAGCATTGAGTTTTTTCAAGCTCTCGATGAAAAATGCTGGTTTTTCCGGGCTGCATACAAGTTGGCACGCAAAATTGAATTTTCATTTTTACGAGTACCATCGAAGATTTTGCAGTTTTTTTTCAGCACTCGCCAGCACTTACCTAGCATTAGCAATAAACAAAAAATTTTGTAAAAATGCCAACTTGACGGACCCGTTTTAAACGTAGATATTTAATTGTCAAACGTCCATCGAAATCATCGAAAATCAATGATAATCCATTACCTCTATTTCTAAGGAAACACCATATTGAATACCTTGCATTTTTATATTTCCTCACCTTTTAAACCTTCCCTGGAATTCCACGAATAAGTCAAGACCAAAATTAGCCATTTTTTATATATACAGAAGGGAAAAAAATCATAGCAGTTGACTCAAAAATCAAGATTTTGTAGATATACTCATTGTTTCCATGAAAAATTATGTTTACAATAAAGGTGGATGCGCTTATAGGCAGATAGGTGTTCAGAAATGTGGATGAGCTTAATTCTATGTTTATTGTTATATGCGATAGAAGCGCTGTGCATAGTTTTGAAATGAGACATCTGGTGGTGTGCATTTGTATTTAAAGGACAATGGGAATTATGAATTATTCAAATTTTTAAAGATTAACTTCAATCATTTCCATAAAGGAGGAGGCGTAGGTATTGCTGGAATTTCTGGACATTGAATGTAAATACACCTATATGGGTACATCTCCAATTGTGTCCAGTGTAAATGAAGAAAATTTTCTTAGATGTTTCGCTTTCAAATTTTGAAATATAATAAATTTTTCATCTCATTCACTTTTCGTTGTTGACGAGATTAAAAATTATTATTTGAAAAGTTTTGCTTTCATGAATTATGCATTTTTATGAAAAACGAAAATAATTAATTTCTTAGATGTTTTGCTTCCAAATTTTGAAATATGATATATTTTGAATGTGAGGTTCATCTCATTCATTTTTCGTTTTTGACGAGATAAAAAGTTAATATTTGAAAAATAGTTCTAGTCTTTTCTCAGATTGTGAAAAAATAATTATCCTCGTAATATCAACCATGGGCTACAGATTCTAGCATCTGATGATTCCAGATTTTGAGAGATACATTGAATGTTTCAATTAAGTAACTGCGGGTCACCTTTTCATCAAATTACAAATTATGACAGATTCTTGGTAATTTATTCCAATATTTTAATATATCCTCCTTTTCAAATGAGAATCAATTATTGTCTTCTTGACATTTTCATTTTCATGATTTTGGTGCAAGAGTATCACACACATATTTAGCCAGAATGCTGTACTTTTTTTGTGTGAACAGTCTGGGAAACCAGACGGAAATATGTAGGTTTCTACTACTCAAGGTAAGTTATCAATATTTTCAAACGAGGAATGAATTGATTTAGTAGGTACTCAACACATTTCGAAACTGAAACTATAATGATTAATTTGATTGGAATGAGTTCATATGGCCGGACCAGGAGGGGAGGGGCGGCACTCGCTACGCCCCTTCCGTTTAGGTACCTATTCTTATTTGGGTATTTTCTTTCATTTTGAAATATTTTTATGGGAATAACCTGTTTTGTTATTTGGCCATTTTATCATTGTCCATTCAATTCGAACGAGATCTGTTTATGTGTGATTTTTTTTTGTCAGAGTACATTTTACATTTGTTTCTTCCGGTTTTGCCGGTACCTCCTTTTTATTAATTAATGTAGGTACTTCAAATTAACAAGAGTTATCGACCGATCGAGCACTATTGACTATCCCTGAATATATTATTTTGAAAGATCCGAAGATAGGAAAAAAATTGTTTCTCCTTTTTATTTTTCCAGTATATTAAGATGAAGAATCGATACTTGCTGAATATTATTTGTCAAGAAAACCACACATTTTGTAATGTTTTCTTCCCCGGAATATGCTTAGTACCTACCTAGAGTTTGAAAAAGTCAATCCCTAAAATATCTTTTCTTAAAATTTTTTTTATGAAATTCTTAAGTTTACAAAAAAACTTGTATAGACAAAAAAGTAAGTAAATGATTTTGGCTTTTCAGCCATGTTTTTTAAAAAGAATAGTTTCATCTGAAAAGAAAGATGTAAGAAAAACTATCTTAGAGATTGACTTTTTCAACCCGTCCTCAGCATACTGTAAGGAAGGAAAAATTTTTAAATGTGTAGTTTTATCGACAAATACTATTTACTAAGTTACGTGTCATGTGTCATTAGCTTTATACACAGGAGAAATAAATAGGAAAAAAGTTGCTGTTAATCTCCGGAAGAGTGTATAACTTTTCTGGGAAGAGGTTTTTCAAAAAAGTTTAACCCAAATAACCACCTTGATTTTCATCAAAGAATCATGCCTCATATTTTTCGGTGTTATTTATATACAACACTCTGTATATGTATGGAACATTTCGTAGACATGTACGAATAGACATGAATATCAGTAGGTTCCTAGTAAAAGCTTTAATGAAGAGGTACATCCAATATCCCACTCACTACCAGGTCGAGTTCTTTATAAATGCGCTCAATATTGTATGTTTCCAGTTCAGTGAAATTATACTAGCTTGATTGTTGCTGTAAATCAACCAACTAAACATAATGTTGAAGGTATCATCAATCAAGAATTTTGGTGGTATAAAATTGTATAGTATCCGGCTTGCAAGATTAAATGTCATTGAAAAGTTCTGAAATTATGAATTATGCCTTTATGAAAACCGAAAATAATTTTTTCATCACCTTTTTAGTATCTTCCTAACTAGTTCTTTGCTCCCCAGAAAATTCTCATTCTGACGGTATTGTTGAAGTCCATTTCCTGTATAACTGTGAAATATGATCAATCCATTCAAAAAGATGTTAAGGACGAACCAACTGTAAGTATATCATTTTTATAAATCGATAATTATATTGCATTTTCCAAAATCTAAACACTTATTAGGGCAGTGCAAGACGAGGAAACAATACTATGAATATGTCTGTCATTTATTTACATGTGTCAAATTTCATAGGTACGGAAGAGTGTTTGGACCAAGTGGAAGTGGATGATGAAGTTATACATTTTAGTTTCTTTTAAATATTCACGATGTCCAAATTTTAAAATCAATTAATGAAATTAGAAGAATCATAACTGCACAATTGGCCTAGCTTAATAGGTTCCTGATTATCATCATTTTCTATAAAACCTTTGAACGGCGTTCTAGATGTTATTCATCATGAAATCAATCCAAACGTGAACGTCCTTATAGACATTTCGGATAATTGAACCTAAACCAAAGTAAAACAATGTGAATTATTTGAGGTCTAGGAATGCTTTTTTACATCGTATTACAAATACCAACCACTACTGTTTCTAAAAAAGCAATAAACATCATCATAACTTGATCATAATAACATAATTTAAAATGAAATCTCATTAGAAATTTTTATGAATACCTAAATATCTTATTTCCTTTGAAATCGTTTCTCTGGCAATCACTGTTTATTCATTATTATCATAAATCTTAGAGATCATTAATTAGTCGTTTTAATATCTTCTGTTCCTAAATAATATTTCGAAACATCTAAATGGATAATGATGCTGATGCTTCAAATGCCTCTGAAAATTCAATTTCAATCACAGAATATTTTGATTACAATTCTCAATGATGAAACTAACGAACCAAAATCATCGGTTGTGATAAACGAAATGATATGTTTTTTGTTAAAATGTATGTAGAATAATTTCCAGAAAGTTTTTCAAGGAGCAGCTTTCTCTTTGATACTCATTAGGTTGCAGGCCAGTGTGACCATTGTCCTCGACGGTTCTGCTACTTTTGGTTAATGCTTACAGCTTACATCATATCATAGGTTTGGTCGTTTTGATTAACGAAGATTATATTGAGAGATCTTTAACAAATAATGTAGACATAACAGATACATTCAAAGGAGAAACTGATTTCTCAAAAATGACTCTTGAAGTAGAATATATTGGATAATTATTCAAACTCTTATATAAATAATTTACAAAAAAGACAAAAAAGTTATAACGGAATTTGCACATGTGTAAATATAATATGCATATGCACATCCAATGGAGAAAGTGAATCAAAAAATGATTCTTCAAGTACAATTCAGCATTTTTTGAATGGTCATACAAACTCTAATCTCTAATCATGATAAAGTAGGCTTCTTGAAGGGTTTCAAAATAATTAATTTATTCCTGAGGAATACCAAATTTTTAAATGTTTTGTCTCAATATATACATCAATGATACCAATAGGCACAGTAGAATAAAGAATGATGATTATATCAATTTTTCATTAAGTGGAGCAGCCGTTATGGCCAGTTCTATAATCGAAAGTAAAAACGCCTTTTCCGTGAGAAGCGTCCTTTACAAATGAAATCGGTCCCATAAAGCAATTTAAGGATTTTAGAACCGCTTGCCACTACGCTATATTCGGAACCGGAACTAATTCAAGCTCTTAGTCCTAAATCAGATGCGTGCGCATAATATTATCTCGCATTTATTATGCGTGCGCATCTGATTTAGGATTAAGAGCTTGAATTAGTTCCGAATTTAGCGTAGTGGCAAGCGGCCCTTACTTAAGATTGTAGAGAGTTGAAGTGCCTCCACGAACGTAGACGTAGACGTTATAATTGACATATACACATGCGCATTCGTCAGTTTTTAACGTTAACGGTAGCGTCAGCTTAACGGCCGACGTACACTAGCGTCCTTTCACGTTACCTTAAAAGCCAACGTACGTTACCCGAACGTTAAACGAATCTTCCCGATGAGTTGCGAACGTTTGAATTTTGACATAACTTTCTCCTAACCTGGTTAGCTTTGCTAGTTCGTAGTCTAGCTTTTACATGGCGGCACTTCAACTCTCTTTTCACCGCAGCACGTGAACGTTATATTTGACGTTATTTCTCACGTCAACGTTCACGTTCGGGCTTACGTGCTGTGCGCACTTCAACTCTCTATTGCTCTTCATGACACTTTCATTAGAGGTGGCTTCTTCGAAAAGCGGATTTTACCAAAAGGAGCCGTTGCGCATGGCTTGTTTAAAATATCTATTATAAGCAGTTTGCGAAGGGCCTGAGAAATAGTAACTTCTTCAAAAAAGTGAACATTTTCGTTTTCGTCCCTCATGTCAGGAACCAAATTAGTTGAAATGTTTCAGTTTGTGGCTTCAAAACTTTCACAACAAAGTGATACAGGATCGTGAAAACCACAATAATAGCTGAGATACGGCACAGTCTCATTCAAAATCGGACGTATCTACTCACAAATTGTAAATTATTTTTCCTGATTTTTCAATAAAAATCGTCACCACCCATTCTATTTTTCCTCATCGCAGAATTGGTAATCAAATGACCTTTCATTTGATGTATCACAATGTATTTGAAAAAATTAAGTAGGGGGGCGTAGGGGGTGAGAAATATCAAAATAAAAAAAGCAGACGATAAATTGCTCTTTAAATTGTGAAAGTGTTCATGTTCCTTTATATATACTAGACATTTATATATAAATAAACAAGGGAGTGTCAAAATTTCATATTTAATGAAAAATAATGATTTATTTTATGTTGTTCTTGACTAATATATTATATTATTATATTATATTATATGCTTATAATCATTAGATGGCAATTTTTTTTCATTATCATGGTCGTAGTTGACCTATCTTCGAAACGTCCTAACAATCGTTCTATTTCGATTATGACCACTCCTTAGAAGTACTTTTTATTGAATCTTGTACTTCAAAGGAGGGATAAATAATAAAACAAACTCAGATGATGATATAAAGGTGAAATCCTTTAAAATTCAAAACTATTTTTAATCATGTTAGCTGCCGTAAAGGTACCCATTGTGCTCGTGTTATTATTGCCTGGAGGGTGCCTCAAATCAGTGTCTCCAGTCTAGCCAGACCGGGCCTGATCAGACAAGATCGTGAGATGTACATAATCCTGGAATGCCGAGTTTGATCGGATAACATACTTATTCAGTAAAACGTTATACTTGGTAGAATTATCGCAATATAACCAAATAAGATTCAAATTATTCAATGTAATCTCATTTACATTTGTCGAATTTAGATTTTGCGCATGAGCAGATCGTTGAATCGACCATAGGACATGGCAACTAGATTGCTTCAACTTCATTTTTCACGGGAGCAGTATAGAGTCTAATAGGTTTATTATATTATGTGTCGAATTTGTCAGAAGGATAACATTTCTAACAATCGACATTTTTTAATGCAAAAATTACTAAACGATATTCATGGAAATATTTTATTTATTTCAATATAAATTCAGTGAATTGAAGAAAATAACTTATCCTATTCGTACAGAAGGCTGAAGTTTGAACTCGTGGAAGGATATGAGTGCCCCCTGCACTAGTATAACGAATATTTCAATTGAAAAGCGATGGAAACCTCCGATATAATTACATGTCTAACGTAAAACACGTCCTTTTCTGGAACGAATCCGACAAATTTCTTCTATACGATTTCACATCGCTCCTTCCTAGTATCGATGGAGATTTTTTTACCAAATACGGTTGGAATAAACAACACTTTCTAGGTTTTACCAAAACGGTGAAAAAACTACTGGTATCATTCAGAGTGATTCGAAAATTCGATAGTTGATATTATATGCGGCATTAAATGGATTCCATTCCAGTTGTTCTTGATAATTCAATGAATTCTTACAGACATGCTCGGACATGGCGACCTCATCATCATTATTCAAGCGATCTCACCAAGACAAAATAACGACTTACCCAAACACCGAACAACGCCGAGGTATGTTTTCAATCAATACCTGAAAATTTAAATGCTCAAACTTGTGAATGAATATACATTATCTCTATTTTTCGAAGAATATATGGAATTTCCCTTCAACTTTTCAGCTGCCAGCAATAATGTCTGGTTTTATTTGCATATTACTGTATTATTCAGGATTTTGAAACTATTACCGTCAGTTCCAAGATGATTCAGTTTAATTTGATCGTTCATTAACCTTTTTACCCCACATTAAACTGGGAATTCGATTGGCGATAGCCATGAATACTTTTTGTGCGATTAAAAAGACTTACGTAAATTGGAACCAATCGAATCACTCGTTTTGAAATTTCAACGAATCGCGGTGGCTCCAATTAATTCAACGGTACAATCAAAGTTTTGTTTAACCCACCCCAGGCGTTTTACTTTTTAGACATTGATTGAAAAAACATAAATTTCAGTTCATAATTGAGGCTTGCCCTGAATAGAAAATCTCCATTCGATCAAAACTCATTATTTCCATTCAGGTCGAAGGTGCACAAAATGAAAATTTCTCATGACATATATCTTATCTCCGTCGGTAATGTGACACACCTAAAAATACATTATTTTACACAAGAGAATAAATAAAATTTATTGGTTCAAAATAATCAGTTCCTAGTGGAAAAATTTTTATTGATGCTCTTATATCATTAATTGCTCTATTGAGTTATATACTCTTACTTTCGCTGTAACCATCTTCTATTTCTGCCCTCTGAAATTCAAATTACGTATTTCTATATCTAGTTCAAATTGTCGCTAATCAAAATGAAAATGACATTTATAAGAATCAAATTGGCATGAATCAAAACAAATTGACAATAATCCAAATCACATTGGCACTAGTTGACTTCATATAAAACAAAAATCAAATGGGCGCTTATCACTTTCAAATAAATTAAATTCAGTTGAAACTGGCAGTTGGAACTACGTGAGTGGCCGGCCTTAAGGTGTTTGAGATAATTATCCTGAAATAATTTCATGCATATCCAATGCAGCAGGAATGAATCTTTGGATTTGTGTAATGAAATTCGTAGAATTTGTTAACTTGCCACGATCAGGATCTACCAAAATGTTATTCAGCATTTCAGCCGTGTCTGATTTTATATTCCATAGCCTTAAATACAGACCATGCTTGTGCTCGCTCAATTAGAGGGACATTATATTTATATTATACGGTCGTGGTATTTTGCGTTTAGCACTGCCTCACAAATTCGTTGTATTCAGGCTTCTTCGGAGAACCCATTCTCTGTTCGAAGTGAATAAGCCTGATAGAGTTATTGTTCCGATGCTTTCCTGCTGATATACCTGTGCAAAAACTTCATTGTTTTGAAAGGACCTGCGTCGACGAAATGAATTGAAGTTCATTTCGTTCATTTTTTAATCTGAAAGAGTGAAAATCGGAGACCATTGCATAAAGTTATGTCGCAGACACTCTTTCTAACAACAATAGTTGTCATACATCGAATATAATGGCGAAAGCATCGCGAAACCTTTCAGATATAATATTATTTATTACTGAAAATGATTCTGAATTATCTGTAAAATCAGCATTCATTTAGAAGAGAATGGAAATGGGAAGAGAGACTAGAAAATTTTCACATGATTTTGTTGACCATAAGTTTGAAAATTGTACCATGAATATTGATAAAATATAAATCGACAATGGACTATTCTGATCATGTCATGGCCCATGAATAAGGTATGAATTATCATTTTTTTCATAAACTATAAAGATCTTACTTCGCTATTGAAGTAAGTTTTTTCTTATACATCCTTGTCGTTAGTAACCCAAGGAATCTCAGTAGGTAGTTGAATCAAATCAATATTGCAACAGACTACTGCTACATCAGTAGTAGGAAAAAAAAATTTTCTATCAATTCGGTTCATTCTTTCCCAAAAATAATGAACTTGAGAATAATAAAAACATTTTTTTTCAGTCTTACCCAAAGTACCATTTCGAATACGGTGTAAAAGACGGAAACACCGGAGATATCAAGGAGCAAACAGAAGAGCGTGATGGCGAAGCAGTCAAAGGTGAATATTCCCTACTTGAGCCTGACGGTACCATCAGGAGGGTCCAATATCATGATGATGGTCACAGCGGCTTCAATGCCATCGTCACTAAGACAGGCCATGCTGTTCATCCCGCGGAACAACCTGCCCCCTTGCATTATAGGGATATGCTCATTAGTATTTAGAAAATTAAATTGAATATTGTTTCTTTGATTTTCAGGTATGATTTTGAGTTTTGTACTTTGTATGAGGTGATAAATAAACTCTCATTTTCAGAGATGCCATTCTCTTAGTTGTTCTGCAATACTCTTTCCTGAGAACATTGACATTATAAAACACCATTCTAGTTCATATCATAAAAGTGGAAAAGCTATAGTTCGATTTCAGGATATCTCCAGAAGATTCTAAAACAAATGTTCTCTGCATAACTTCGATTGAAACAGTTGATGGCAGTGACGGCTCTTCTGGGTATTCAGGGTATGCCGGGCCGACCCAAAAATAATCGAGAAATAGAAGAGAATTATAAAAATTTTATTTCGAAGTCCTTCCCCGTCTCATCCTTCCTACCAGTGAATCGGACGACCCTCCATATTATCCCACAATTTATGAATTTATGGTAACTACGACGCATACAGTTCCGACTGAATAGAATGGTACAATACCTTGATATATACAGAGTGCCAAAAAAGTAATGTAAATTGTTAATAATTTTTGTTCGAACAATTGATGAGGGAAATCCTAGCACCCGTCGATTTTTAATTTCGAAAGCAATTTTTTGTATGCAGGGCCGCCGCCAGATATTTTGCCGCCCCGGCAAAATAAAATTTCGCCGCCCCGGGAAAATTATATTTTGTCACCTTGCTGTGATATATTGAGTTTGGGATTCATAAAAAACTCTTTTACAATTTGATCAAGGGGAAAAAATTCAGAAACGTTCGTTTCAGAATTTTTTATCCCCAGAAACGTTCGTTTCTGAATTTTTTTCCCCTTGATTCAATTGTAAATAATTTCTATTGGAGATGACTTCTCTTGTATAATCACATGAACTTGCTAAAACATAAATAAAACTCAACATATCATTTCAGGAACTGGAAAGTGTAAATAGAAAATATAACTTTAAATATGTATCATACAAAAAATATATTAAATAAAAAATAACAAAAAAAATCATATATACCGGCTATCGTATGTATAAAGGTGAACTAGAACCCTCAGACTAAAATATTCCAACTCAAATAAATTTGTTCCTTCTTACCTTCATCTCGCAGTCATGAATTATTTGAAATATATCGAGAATATTGACTCTCTCATATTCAATGGATATAATGACTAGATCAGATAATCTATCTTGGGCCATTGTTGAGCGTAGAAAATTTTTTATTAGTTTCAACTCTGAAAAGCTTCTCTAGCCAAAATTAAGTATCCCAAAAGTATTTCCATATTTAATAAAATCATTATACGACAGTTTCTACGATACACGAAACCGATAAATGTAAATGCGTATGTAAAAATTCTCAATCAGGCGGTAAGGTATCATAATAATAATAAAATCGATTCAAGTACAAATGCATTTGTATAAGATATGTCAAATAAATATTCAGAATTTCAAATTGCATTAACATACAAAATATCGAAACAATGAAAACGCTCTCTGCTTTGAGTGTACGAAGCTAAATGATCTCATGTTAAAGGAAAAAAAATTACATTTTTTGATAATTCTTAATTCCAAGGCAATGACATTCGGATCAGAATAAGGTATCTACATAACCCTATTACATTTGTTACCTGTTGCGATGTTCTTAAACTGGCATCTGATTAAGTAAATGAAAAGAGGTCAATATAATCCTAAGTATTCACTATATCTTATAATGATTATTATAATAATATTGATATATTCTTCTACTATGACCATTATCCAATAAATCAAGAACACTAATCTGCCTCAAATTTCAGGGAGGCATATTTTCAACTCAATCAAAGACGCCTTTCCGAATTATTGAAACGACGCTTTATGATTAATATGCGTATCTGAGGCGATCGTTGAAAGACTAAAAAAAAAATCACCTACATCTTTGTTAATAAGTAGAGAGCGCCTTATACTTATTATCGTTTAAATGTGAAATCCGACGGTAAAAAAATACGGAATTATAAAACTCACCTTCAATTTTGTAGGGTAATTCAGTTCGAAAATCAGAACTCCGAAGAAGATGAAAGATTTCTATTATGTAGCACTATATAGTGTTGCAAAAATATTGAATATTTTGACGACACTGAGGACTAACGAGTTGATACCCTTATTATTTCTCGAGTATTATAAACCCCTCCCGAATATTAAAATTTAGAAATCCGATTGGTAAACTGAAAATAAGAATCATTGCTGAATTATCCCAGAAACCCTTCCAAAAACTTTAGTCCCAGATGTTCATCAAAGGGACCGACCGTCTTGGTAATAAACTCGTAAACAAGGGAGTGTAACTAGGATGAGAGGCCGCTGAGTAGAGGCATTGGCGAAATTTACAACCTGACAGAGATATTTATTTATGAGTAGAATGCTGGATCTTCGATCGTATTACTCTTTTATTGGTTTAATTACATTTTTATCTGGTTATTTGGGTACAAGTGTGATGTATTTGGTTGACCAGACTCAAAAAGCCGCCTCTGAGTCTGGTCGTGCTTTTCACTTTCAATAACAGGCGGGTTTTCGATTTCAAAGGAAAAAAAATCTAGTATGACGAAACTGATTTTGCCGCCCCTAGAATTTGCCGCCCCGGCAGACTGCCCGTTTGCCGGCCCTGGCGGCGGCCCTGTTTGTATGCTTTGTTTAATTTGATATTTCTCACTCCCTACACCCCGCACCTCACTACTTTATTTTTTCAAACGAAAATATATGGATTGTGATACATCAAATGAAAGATAATTTGATTAGGTACCTATTCAGGGATGTGGCTGAAAGTAGAATTCGTTGTGCCGTTATTTTGTAATGAAAAACTAGGAAATAATATACAATTTGTGCAGTGGCGGCTTTAGGGGGTGGCGAACGGGGCAATCGCCCGGGGCCTCGCTCTTGGTGGGGCCTCGCGCGCAACAACCCGAGCAAATTTTGATATTGATTTAGATCCCTAATTATTTATAAAAGTTTGAACATAAGGGTAAATTCGAAAAATGTTAGTTAACCAATACATTCATTCAGAGCAAAATTGAAGAAACCATTTTGTAGTTTTTGAATATTGCTCTTTGTTGGAACGTCCGATTGGGTAATTGAGGCACCAGATGTCCGATCCACCAGATCAGTAGGTAGAATAGAATGCACACAACACAATTAGGGTGAAGATTATCTAAGTATTTGGGTACAATGTTTACTTATCCCAGTAGTTGGAACCTCATAAAATATTTATAGCCCTGTTGACCGTTCTTTGGCGGTCCCTTTGAAATATTCGTTGAAATATCGTCTTATGAATGAATTCATTCCATTGTAGAGAATTACGAAAGGAGGAGAGCGAAATCTGTTTTTTTTTTTCAAATCTAGTGATTAGGGATATAAATATTGGGTTCAGTTTTGTTATATTCTATTTTTTCTGATGGAAAACTTCCATTGTTTTTGGTTCTTCATTTACATTCAGAGGTCCTATTCACATTTTTCGAATAAATTAAAATTTTTCTTGTCATTGAATTGAGAAATTAATTCAATTCGTTAGTTTCTCGAGCCATTCTTTTCAGTGTGGCTCTTGTAATTATAAATTTGGATACCAACTATCCAATGAATTTATCCAATACATAATATAATATGTATATCGGATACTCAAGTATCCAAGTTGCACAACACTACCACGAACTGCTCTGAGCTTTAGAACTTGATACAACTGGGACTTCACGCCCTCAATCAAACTCATAATTAGTGGCTCTTCTATCGCTCGGACAATCCCAGGAAAAGTCATATATGGTGGATTTTGTAGAGAAATTTTCGATAGAAATATCGTAAAAAACCACTGTTTCCAATAGAAATATGCATTCAAGATGGTGCCATTTCTCATGAAACTTTCTATTTTGTTCATCTGGATCATAAAAATAAGAATAGATATTTGTGAGAATTGGTCGAGGCTTCCGCAGCCATTGTTCAATGTCACTTGTTGTTTCGAGTATTTCGGCCATCGTCGTGGATTAATTCTCGATGTTTCGCCAGTTTGAGTGTCTGGCATCTTCAGGACTTATACATTCAGGAGATGTTCTCGCTGAAATGAGCTGCCTGATTATGACGAGGACGCAGATTGTACGTCCTTATAACCTCGGTCGGGGGGCGTGTCCTTGGGGGAGTTTAAATGGTCTTTCATCTTCTTCGAAGGTTTGAATATTGTCTTGATGTTGTGTTTCCACAGAATTCCTATTCTATATGTTTCCCGTGGGACAAACGGCAAGTGCTTTTATCGGCGACTCTTGACGACGTGATACATTATCGGTGTTGTTTTCAGGCCTACGTTTGATGTATCTATTGATGTCGTTTTCAGTGTAGCCGTTAGCCATGGGGGCGCGCTTCAAGTGTTCTAGTTCAGTTGCTATAAATGTTTTGGCTCACACATTCTTCCCGCTCTGTCGACTAGTGTTTTTATTATTCCCTTACGATGATTTGAGGTGTTATCTGTCCGAGTGTAGGCTTTCGGTATACAGTGTGTCCTAGTGTACTTTCTTTCCGTGTGATAAGTGCATCAAGGAAAGTCAGATTTCTATTTTCATCTCCTAATTCCATTGTCAAGTGAATACTTGGGTGTATGTTATTTATGTGTGCCAGAAACTCATTGAGCTTTTCTCTTTCATGACTCGATATGTCATCTACGTATCGAAACCATACTTTCGCCTTGAGAGGTGCGGTATTCAGTGGTTTCTCTTAAAATTTTTCCATGAAGGAGTTCGCTACTACTGAGGCTAGTGCGTTGCCCATTGTTATTCCATCAGTTTGTTCGTATATTTCATGGTTGAAGTTGAACTAAGATGATGTAAGGCATATTTTAAACATCTCGCTGATGGAACTTGGAAACTTCTGATGTATCTCTACCACTGCTTCATTCAGTGGGACTCTTGTGAAAAGTGAAATCACATCGAAGCTTACCAGGATATCATTGGCTTAGACTTTTGATCTTCTCGCTGAAGTGAGCGGAGTCTCTTATGTACGTGGTTGTTTTTCCGATGTCTGAATGAAGGATAGTGACTAGATGTTTTGCTAGGTTGTATGTTGGAGAACCTATTGTGCGGAGAGGTATATGTCTTTTTTATGGATTTTAGGTTATCCATGACATCTTGGAAGCGAGGACTCGATCCGGCATAATCTTTCCTGTAGTGATTCCTAAAGCGTAGATGCCTTGATCAATTTGTTGACTTTTCTGAGGGTCACCTGTGTTGGGTCTTTTTGCAGTATTCTGTATACTGGGGATTCCAAGATCCCGCTGATCTTCTTGTTGTAGTCGCCCTTTTCATGACTACCGTGGTGTTCCCTTTGTCGGCACATTATTTCAATATGCTATCGTCATTGTAGAGTTCTTCGATAGCAAGTACCTCCTTAGCTGAGATGTTTGGCTTAGATGGTTTTCTCTAGATTTGAGAGGATTCCGTGCGTATTTTTTCGGCTACATGGGTTTTTTGTTGAGTCCATGTTTTTTGACTTAACAATCAGAAATATCACGGATAAATTCAAGATAGAAAAATTTAATTGGAAAGCGGATCAATGGATTGTCTGCTTCGGGATGCTAAAGATTCTATTATCCTATTATGGGAATAGGATACCTCTGTTTGTTGTATACAGTAATATTATTGTAATACTGTCCTAAGTTCACATTAGCATTTAATTCTATTTAGTTATGCACAGATAATCAAATTCATGTAATTGGTTATCTCTGTAACATACAGTTTCTGTTTATTGAATGTATGAATTGTTCAATAAACATTATTATTATTATTATTATTAGTATTATAAATATGTGCGGAAATGAAAAAAAATTCAGATCTTAAAATCTTTCTTGGATAAAAGTGGACGCCTCAATGGTCGTTATAAGAGACAGAACGGTGTGCTATAGGATGAGCATTCTCGGAGATGATTCATAGGCCGAGCAGCTACTGGTGTAGACATTATATTGATGAGAGTTAGATACAGTTTCAACATGGCTGGCTCTGCTGGATGCTTCATTAACTGCATCTGGATGCCCAGCCACACTATGTATGTATAAACAGGGTGTCTCATAATTATACCGACAAACTCCTAGTGGATTTTCTAGACATTATTTTAGACATTTTCAGCCCAAACCATAAAATACAAAAATGGTTCCTTGAGGAGCTAGAGCCCCCTGAAGATGACTCATGTGTGACACCGCCCAGTTGCACCGGTTTTTAGAAAAATCGATTCGAAATTTCTCTTGGTTCACAACTCAATGCTCGTTATGTGGAGAGTCATAATGCGGGTGAAATATTATGTTCTTCTACTTAATTTCAATAATCTTATGAAAGTCCCGCGTCATAAAACAGTTTGTTAAATAATTAATTAAGTCATCTCCGAGGGCTGTTGCTTTTTAAGGAAGCATTTCTGCATTATATGATTTGGGTTGAAAGTGTCCAAAACAGGGATGGGCCCAAGGGGGGGATGGGGGGTGAGGATGATCCCCCCCAATGTAGACTGAAGTTGGCAAATTTTCAGAGCAGTTGGAAAAATTTCAAAGCGGTTGGAAAAATTCCGAAGCAGTTGGAAAAAATTTCAAAGCAGTTGGTAAAATTCCAAAGCAGTTGGAAAAAAAGTTCAAAGTAGTTGGTAAAATTTCGAAGCAGTTGAAATACATGATTCCGGGAGAGTTATGAAATACAAAAGAATCTGAAATAGAAAAAACAAGTTTGCAATCAGTACTTGGCAATATATGTATAGACGGCAATAAATGATATTTAACCCAATATTTTTAACATCAAGTGTTGGAAGAGGGGAGAGATGCGGCTTTAAAAAGTAGGTACCTAGTTGTAAATTTTTTAGTTACGTCGCATGGACTGTTACATAAAAAAAACCATATGGTATCATAATTTTAAGGTGTTACTTTCGGATGTAACAAGTGCGACGGCCTATTTGGCGTTTCTGGAGAACTAGACTTATTTTAATCTGAAAATGGGGACAATATTATATATTATATATAAATATATATATATAATATATATATATATATATATATATATATATATATATATATATATATATATATATATATATACAGGGTATACCAAGTTCGACGGCCTATTAGGCGTTTCTGGAGAACTGGACCTATTTGAAATCTGTAAATTGGGATTATATTATTGTTTGACATTAACTACCGATCTAAAATGTTCTTGGAGCCTGACCACTTTCAGTTATTCAGGGAGTGAAAAAAAAATTTTCAAAAATTTTTTTTTTCTGTTTTTTTGTTTTCGAATTTGATAGAATATGCAGTTGTAAATACATTCGTACTCAAATCATTGCATTCGTCGAAATACTTTTCAAAATATCGAGAAAAAACTGGAGAAAAAAGGGAGATAAGTGTATTCGGTATTATGTTTGTTTTTCCTAACCTAGATATCGTAAGCACAAACTGTTTTCACATTTTTGAAGGCGAAGACTGTGGAAATATTGTACAATTTCAGAATTTTGAATAACCCGTCACAAGGTGTTCCAAATGTTGGTTCAAAAATTGGGATCAAAATTGGCTCATAACTTTCGGTTTTCAAATTAGAACCCTATTTTTTTATGATTGCGTTGGATTCTGCGAAGAAAAATGATGAAAATATTCCAACATGTTGATGCTCCTAAAATTACTAATTCTTGAGTTATTTAGGATTTTCTGTTTCTATTCATGAAATCTGTTTACATCAACAATGATAAATGAATTCAGAAAAGGGGAAGTCACTAGTGAGTTATTTGAGTAATTTATCTTCTATGACCAAGGTCATTGTTGATATGAAATAGATTCTATGAATTTGACGCTACGTACGACATGAAATTAGGAAATTCTGAATAACTCAAGAATTATTAATTTTAGGAGTATTAACATGTTGAATTATAATCATCATTTTTCTTCGCGCAATCATAAAAATTAGGGTTCTAATTTGAAAAACGAAAGTTATGGGCCAATTTTGATCCAAATTTTTGACCCAACATAAGATATCTAGATCAGGAATAACAAACATAATACTGAATACTCTTATCTCCCTTTTTTCTTAAGTTTTTTCTCGATATTTTGAAAAGTATTTCGACGAATGCAAGGATTTGAAAACGGATGTATTCAGAATTGCATACTCTAACAAACTCGAAAAACAAATAAACAGAAAAAAAAATTTTGAAAATTTTTTTTTTCACTCCCTGTATAACTGAAAGTGGTCAGGCTCCAAGAATATTTTAGATCGGTAGATAATGTCAAACAATAATATAAGCCCAATTTTCAGATTTCAAATAGGTCCAGTTCTCCAGAAACGCCTAATAGGCCGTCGAACTTGGTACATCCTGTATATATACAGGTTCTTAATTTATTGGGAATAGCAGCAGTTGAATCAAATAATACTCTTTTTTCTTCACTCGAGCTGCTATTCCCAATAAATTAAGAACCTGTATCTAAATAGTCACCAATAATACCTTCAACATATATATATATATATATATATATATATATATATATATATATATATATATATATATATATATCCACAAAAGAGATAACTCCACTTAAAAATTGATATTCAAAATTTTTTAACGGGATAGGTGGAAATTAAAGGGCTAGTTATTTGTGTCCCACATTTATTCTCTGTCAACGTTTCGGACCATTACTGATCCTTCTTCAGGACTCTGAAATTCATGATAAGATACAAATAGAAAAAATCAGAATATGAAATCATGGAGCTTACCGAATAGGTGAGGTTAAAGAATAAACTGCGATATCCAAATCAAGAAACAGAACCGGTTATTTACGCATCTCTTCCTCTGATACCTAGTTTAACGAATAAAATTGTAAACGTATTAAGAGACACCAAGATGAAAGTTGCGATAAGAAGCCAATTCAACATTGGAAGACTATTCTCAAGGATGAAGGACAAGATGAAGAAAACAAGTATGACTGAAGTTGTATACAACATCCCATGTGCCTCATGTGATCTCAAATACATCGGCCAGACTTCACAACAACTAAAAAGAAGGATTATACAACATAAGAGCGACATCAAAAACCCTAAGAAAGTTTGTGCGTTAGCAGAGCATTGCCGCAGGACGGACCATGTTATGGATTGGGAATCGACAGAAATACTTGAATTTGAAAAGAACTTGAAGAAGAGATCATTCCTTGAAATGTTTCATATAAAAAAAACTAAAAAAACAATGAACTCGAGAAGAGATATAGAAAATATTAGCAATATCTACAGTTATCTGATTTCATTTGAACATAATAGAGTAATCCGATAAAAAAGAAGATTTATCGATGTCACTTTTCATAGTTTTTTTTTATTTGTATGTCAGATTCTGAAGTTTTGTTGATTCGAAAATTGTAGAAGTTTTTGATTTTGTACATGTCAAGTTGTGTTTTCAAACATTTGAATTTTCTTGTTATAATTACCCATAATACTTTCTTGCATTCTTCATTGATTTGGATATCGCAGTTTATTCTTTAACCTCACCTATTCGGTAAGCTCCATGATTTCATATTCTGATTTTTTCTATTTGTATCTTATCATGAATTTCAGAGTCCTGAAGAAGGATCAGTAATGGTCCGAAACGTTGACAGAGAATAAATGTAGGACACAAATAACTAGCCCTTTAATTTCCACCTATCCCGTTAAAAAATTTTGAATATCAATTTTTAAGTGGAGTTATCTCTTTTGTGGATCTATTAGCATGGGATTTTATGCTGACATACGAAGGCGTTTTGGAGATGAAACTACCAGAATGCTGAAGTCATGGGCATCTATTAACATCAAACTAGCGTCTTCCAGAAATAGAAGAATCTTTTTGTTAGAGTGCAAAAGACAGAATTTAAAGCCAAATCACATAGTGAATAATTTACGTTACTTATTTTCATCAGTGACAGATGAAAACTCTTCTCGTATAGCAGAAAAAATAAGAATTCGAATAATAAAACAGACTTTATCTTCAGAAATCAGAATAACTAATATGTTGGTGGAGAAACTTGAGAGTCAGTCGATGATTTTATGGCAGAGACTTGATGAGTCCCTTCCAGGACATATTTTGAATAATTTCAGGAGAAATCAGAACAGTCGTTACAATAGAAAATTCATTGAGATGAAGCTTAGTAATTTGAATAAAATTAATAATTTGAAAGACAAATATGTACAGGCAGCAAGTTATCAACCACATTGGATCAAGAATATCAGTACATTTCAGATTCCAGAGAGGGTTTCTAGGTTTCTTGCATTGGGTCCAAAATTTTGTATAGATATTCCGAAAAAGGAGGTATCCATCCAAAAACTTCTTGCCGATGTTGAATACATGGTACAGTCCAAGGAAGTTTCTGGTGAAGAAGAAAAAAAACATTTTGAGATCATTAACAACCAATGTCATAACCAACTACATCAGAAATCCTACTATTGTGAGTAATCCTTTCCAAAAAGAATACTATTATTGCAAAAAGTTTCTGAAAGAACACCCTGAATTGCTTGTCTTACAATCTGACAAGGGTAATGTTACAGTATTAATTGATAAAGAGCAATACCTACGTCTGTCTTACGAATTACTTAACGATGAAAGGTATTATAAACTTTTACGAAGAGATCCGACTTTAACAATTCAAAAAAAAGCTAATGCTTTCGTTAAAAATTTAGTTGAAAAAAGTACATCACTCCAGAACTAGGAAAGAAGCTTCATAATTATAATTGTGTTCCAGCCCGTTTTTATAGATTACCAAAGATTCATAAACCTTCTCTTTCCTTGAGACCAATAGTATCCTGTATTAACACTCCAACAACAGAACTTTCTTCTTTCTTAACGTCAATTTTATCACAAACAGTAGATTATGAAGATGATAGATATTTCGTAAAGGACAGTTTTCAGTTTGCAACCCAAGTTAATGGTTTACAATTGCCATCACAGTATGTCTTGATAAGTTTAGACGTGGTATCGTTATTCAGCAACATACCTTCTGATTTAGCCATAGAAGCTATAAAAATTAACTGGGATAAGATTTCAACATTCACTTGTATCCCAGAAAAAAGAATTCATTACTATGATCAGATTCCTCTTTGATTCCAACTATTTTATATTTGATGGAAAGATTTACAAACAGATTTTTGGCTCGCCAATGGGCTCTTCAGTCAGTCCCATAGTGGCAAAATTGGTGATGGATTATTTGCTTGACAAAATACTTGATACAATTCCTTTTGAGATTCCTATTATAAAAAAATACGTTGATGATATATTCTGTTCTGTACCAGAAGACCAAACTGAATTTGTGTTAGAAAAGTTCAATAGTTATAATGAATATATAAAATTTACCTTAGAAGAAGAAACTAACAATTCTGTCCCTTTCTTGGACACAAAGGTTATCCGAACTGATGATAATAGATTAATAGTTGACTGGTATAGAAAGAATATGAACTCAGGAAGATATATAGACTATCTTTCAAACCATCCCATGAAACAAAAGGTTAATATGATTTTGGGGATGAAGCAGAGAATAAAAAAATTTTCCCACCCTACGTTTTTAACAAAAAATTTCAAACTTTTGCAAGGAATTCTATAGAACAATGGCTACCCAAAACATTTACTCAGTAGGTTGCTTTTCAACACAATGGATAGGAATCGTCTAACTGAGGATGGTAATACTGTAGCTACTAGATCTGATATTATAAACGGCGGATTACAAGAAGAAACAGAACCGGTTATTTACGCATCTCTTCCTCTGATACCTAGTTTAACGAATAAAATTGTAAACGTATTAAGAGATACCAAGATGAAAGTTGCGATAAGAAACCAATTCAACATTGGAAGACTATTCTCAAGGGTGAAGGACAAGATGAAGAAAACAAGTATGACTGAAGTTGTATACAACATCCCATGTGCCTCATGTGATCTCAAATACATCGGCCAGACTTCACAACAACTAAAAAGAAGGATTATACAACATAAGAGCGACATCAAAAACCCTAAGAAAGTTTGTGCGTTAGCAGAGCATTGCCGCAGGACGGACCATGTTATGGATTGGGAATCGACAGAAATACTTGAATTTGAAAAGAACTTGAAGAAGAGATCATTCCTTGAAATGTTTCATATAAAAAAAACTAAAAAAAACAATGAACTCGAGAAGAGATATAGAAAATATTAGCAATATCTACAGTCATCTGATTTCATTTGAACATAATAGAGTAATCCGATAAAAAAGAAGATTTATCGATGTCACTTTTCATAGTTTTTTTGATTTGTATGTCAGATTCTGAAGTTTTGTTGATTCGAAAATTGTAGAAGTTTTTGATTTTGTACATGTTAAGTTGTGTTTTCAAACATTTGAATTTTCTTGTTATAATTACCCATAATACTTTCTTGCATTCTTCATTGATTTGGATATCGCAGTTTATTCTTTAACCTCACCTATTCGGTAAGCTCCATGATTTCATATTCTGATTTTTTCTATTTGTATCTTATCATGAATTTCAGAGTCCTGAGAAGGATCAGTAATGGTCCGAAACGTTGACAGAGAATAAATGTAGGACACAAATAACTAGCCCTTTAATTTCCACCTATCCCGTTGAAAAATTTGAATATATATATATATTATATATATATATATATATATATATATATATATATATATATATATATATATATATTCTTCTGAATGAGAGCTAAAATAATACAATAAATGTTGAAACAAAAAGAACCTAAGCTGAGGTAAAAAAAGGAACGGGGTACCATACCATTCTTCGTATGATACTATAGTATTATAGTATCATACGATACTATCATCACTAGCATCATACGATACTAAAGAGCCAGGGGAGAAAACCTCAGCCGAAAAAACCTGTCTCCCCGTTAAAAAAAATAAAATAAAATTTTTGTATCTGAATATTCTTTATAGAAGGACATCACGATTAGCGGAACGGCTCTTCGGAGGAAGGATTTCCAAACACAAACTCCAACCTGGAAATAAAAAAAGACAGAACAGCAAGAGAATTCAATTTATACTTCATTAAATTGATCTGAAATATTATGATAATATATAATGATATTGTTCGACATCATCTACCGAGCTAGAATATTCTTGCAGCCTGACAACTTCCAGGGGATGAAAACAGAAATTTCAAAAATGTTTTTTCTATTTTTTTGTTTTCCATTTCGATAGAGTATTCAATTGTGGATACATTCGTATTCAAATCGTTGTATTCGTCATAATAATTTCCAAATATCGAGAAAAACTGAAGAAAAAAGGTGAATAAGAGTAGTCGGTATTATGTTTGTTTTTCTTAATCTATATATCTTAAGCACAAAACCGTTTTCACATTTTTGAAGTCGAAGACTGTGGAAAATATTGTACATTTTTAAAATTTTGAAAAACTCGTCACAGGGTGTTCCAAGTGTTGGGTCAAAAATTGGGATCAAGATTGCCCCATAACTTTCATTTTTCAAATTGGTTCCCTATTTTGGATTGTGCGAAGAAAAATTAAGATAATGTTCGAACATATCAATTCTCCTAAAATTAATTATTCTTGAGGTATTCAGGATTTCCTGATTTCATGTCGTACGTAGCGTCAAATTCATAGAATTTGTTTCATGTCAGCTATGATCTTGGTCATAGAAGATTAATTATTCCAATAACTCACTAGTGACACTCCTCTTTTCTGAATTGATTTATCATTGTTGATATGGAACAGATTATATGAATTTGAAGCTACGTACGACAGAATTCCTAAATAACTGAAGAATTATTAAATTTAGGAGCATCAACATTATAGTACATTATCATAATTTTTCTTCGCACACTCCAACGCAATCTTCAAAAAATAGGGTTCCAATTTGAAAAAAGAAAGTTATGGGTTCATCTTGATCCCAATTTTTGACCCAACATTTAGAACACCCTGTGACGAATTTTTCGAAATTCAGCAAATGTACAATATTTCTACAATCTTCGACTTCGATAATGTGAGAACGGTTTGTGCTCAAGATATTTTTAGAGTAGGAATAACAAATATGATACCGAATCCTCTTATCTCTTGTTTTTTCTTCAGTTTTTTCTCGATATTTTGGAAACTATTTTGACGAATTCAACTATACGAGTACGAATGTATTCAAGATTGCATACTCTATCAAATTAGAAAACTAAAAAACAGAAAAAAAAAATTTTTGAATTTTTTTTTCACTCCCTGTATAACTGAAAGTGGTCAGACCCCAATAATATTATAATCCCAATTTTCAGATTTCAAATAGGTCCAGTTCTCCAGAAACGTCTAATAGGCCGTCTCTTCGTACATTGTGTTATAGTTTTGCGAATAAACAATATGTGTAAATAAATTTGGATAATGAACCAAAAAAGATTCAAAGTGAAGTTAGAGTTATGTGGTGCCTTATAAAAATTACTAAAAAAAATTTTATGAACAGAAAATGCACGAAGGACCAGTGTGAGAGAAAATTATGGGTATAGTGACCACTGTATTCTGTTCAACTGCAGCAAACCTTAATAAGTTAAGGTCAACACACCTAGGAAACCCTACACCCAATTTTTCCATGGTGAGAGGGACCCCTCCCCTTGCTTTTTTTCGTGAAAACTATCTTGTTTTATGATGCTTGAAATTTTGAGATACACCAAAGAATGAAACTGAACTAAATTAAAGAATGAAACAAAAAGTGTGTCTCAAAGTTTCAAACATACTTCAAGGTGTTCCTCACAAAAAAAACGATTCCATAAAATAGAAAACTCACATTATTGAATATTGGGAAATTGCAAAATTAACATTAATTTCTCATGACTTTGATTGCCAATATTTACTCCTTCCACGGAATAAAAAGAATAGATTTTTCAGAAAAAATATTTTCTCTGATGAAAATTAGCCATGCTCCCGCTTCCAGATTCCATGAAATAAAAAATATACAAAAATGAAGAAACAAACAAGTAGTGTTTCTCAAAGTTTCAAGCAACATCAAGATACTCTTCATGAAAAAAACAAACTTTTTTTGCCGAAACAAATATAATACCATAATATGTATAACGGTTTCCTGTTAATTCAATGTCCAGTTGGAAAATTTTCGATGGATCCTCAGCACCATCAGTACTTGTACAAACGGAAGTACAATATTCGATGAAGATGATCCAAAATCTGTTGAGGTTGAGAGAATTTTTTCAGCAACGATATTTCTATATGCAATGGAATGATATCAGTAATATTTGCTCCGTATTCTGCTAGCAATGAAGCGAAGGATCTTCGAAAACAGTGTCCTGTATATTGTTTTGGTTCTGGCAGTTTGAGGAATTCGGCAACAATAGATGTTTGATGACAGAAGGGCGCAGTGCAAAGTACTTATGAAAATAGTCTACATACTTCCCAATAATACTGAAAAAATATAATAATAAGAGTAAATTTATTTGCAGAAATTGTACACGCTACAAATAAAAAGAATTCTCACAAAGGCGTAGCCTGTCTGTGAGGCGAACAACCAAATTGAATTTTCTACACTATAAGGTAACACTAAATAACAAAATTAATGTGATATCTTAACATAACTGGACATTTTTCTATGATACTTTCCATTATTCATATCTCGAGACCGGAATCTTTCCGAAATCATTGAAATATGGAATAATATCCCAGATCCACAAAGGTGGTGCTAAGACAGATATAACTAATTACAGACCAATAACGGTGATATCGGTTATTGCAAAGATTGTTGAAAAAATAATTGCAGCGAGAATGCATGGTTTCATGGTGAAGTGTGGCCTGCTGTCTTCGGTGCAGTTTGGGTTTCAATGTGGCAAATCAGCGGAAGGCGCAATTAGAGGATTAGCGGACCGCATTTATAAATGTCTGGATAAGGGGAAGCCGTCTTTGTGTGTGTTTGTTGATTTGCGAAAAGCATTTGACACAGTTAGTCACGAGATCCTATTGGACAATCTTCATAGATATGGCTTCAGAGGAAATTGTTTTGATTTATTAAAAAACTACCTCTCCAACAGAGAACAAAGAGTGAAGCTTGGCGATTTTGTCAGTGATTCGACAACTGTAACATACGGAGTACCACAGGGGACAATACTGGGTCCAGTACTTTTTCATACTCTACGTCAATTCACTGTTCAAGTTAGGCCTGAAAGCGATAACAACCCAGCTATGCAGATGATACAGCACTATTTTACAAGGGTGAGACTTGGACAGAAGTGAGAGAAGATGCCGAATAAGACCTAGAGAAACTTAAAAAGTGGTTTCGATTCAATAAATTGACATTGAATTAAACTAAATCAGCGTACATGCCATTCACGTCGTACAAAAGATACTTACCAATTTGGGCCCCCTCATCTTGAACCAGGAGGTGAAAATAAATGAAGCAACATCGACAAATTATCTAGGTGTCATCTAGGATAGGCAATTCAGATGGGATTTGCAGATAAAGCATGTGACATCTAAGTTGAGAACCCTGCTAGGACGGTTTATGTATTTGAGAAAAACACCGGAAATGGAACAACTCAAAACACTTTATCATGCCTTAATAGAACCACATTTGCAGTATGGCATTGAGGCTTGGGGCGGAGCTTACAACATTCCTTAAATCGGCTGAACATCGTGCAAAAGTGGACAATAAAAATAATTATGGGAAAAATAAAAACTTACCCTACGGTCAAATTATTTGACGAATCAAAGCTTCTGGACTTGAGACAACTGTATGTCCTCAAGATTATCACTATCCTGAAAAATGGAAGGAAGCTGGAATTGAGAAGTTTGGATTACGATTTCAGAGACGTGGATAGGAAATATCTTACCTTGAGAGCTAGCATGACCATAGGCTATAGATGCTTTCAATATATAGGACCAAGACTTTTTTCAATGCTTCCTGAAAAAATAAAAACTATTAGACCATTGGAAAGTTTTAGATCGGAAACCAAACGATGGATCCAGGAAATGGTAGAGGAATATTTAACGAAATACTGAATTAAACTAATTTCTATTCCCAGCATATTATACCTACCTAACTATATCGTTTTGGCACCTGCTGGGTCGGATCTACGATGGCACGAAGCTGACACTGCACCGGGATTTCTGACGTAAATACCCGATTCCGACAAAACAACCCGATTTTTGGACACTAAATCAAGATTATCTTTACTTTTTTGAGAAATTTACACGATTGCACTCTAACGCTCACATTTCAAAGCAAATTTTTGAATATTTAGTAAAATACAGGCAGTTTCCAATTGGGAATTTCCTCTTGTCCCTTTATTTTGCAAATTGATCATGAGATATATATTAATTTTGATTATTTTTCATTGTATCATTTGTTATGGCAAAATATATTATTATTATTATTATATTGGGAAGGCAGGTTCAAACAAGATGAAAAAACGAGATTCAACTTAATCTGAGAAGGCTGGCTTTCTATGCCTCTGCTGGTCAACTAGAAAGAGTTTAACTTTTCTCTTGAAAATCGGTGCAGAAACCGAATTCCTTACATCCAATGGAAGATAATTATAGAGTCTATCCGCCAAGTATTCAGAGTACCGCTGGGTTATCGTTTTGGATGCGTATTGGGTTCGTTTTTTGCCAAAAGTATCAACTACCGATTTTAGAAAATACAGTTGCCTCATATCCAATATCTTAGATTCCCTGTATAATTCATCAGATGGATACATAATCGACTTGCCCATGATGATTTCCAAATTTTTTTTTGTATTTGGAAGTTGTATAACCAATGATTTATTTGTTATTTCGATGTCTTCCACTGATAAATAACACAATTCTTCACGCCGACAGGCTCCAAATAATCCGAAAATAGTTGCAATCTTAAAATCATCAATTATTTCCCATCTGGTGCCTCCTTTATGAACTTTTCAACTTGTTCACGAGTGAGAATTTTCGATTTTTTGGGACGATATCCTTCAATTTTCTGTTTTAAATATGCTTTTACCTTAAATATTCACTAACATCCACACCATTCTTTTAACAAGGGCGCTTGACTTAATCATTGAAAATTTGCTCCACAAAGTTGATGAACTCCATATTTTTTATTTTTCTTCTAAGTGTGCCAGGAAAACAGTTTCACTGAAGTTCCCTTCTACATTTCGCAATTTACACCAGGCCAGGAATCGTACTGCTGAACAGATTTTTTTAGGAAGGAGTTCCAGATTTGCTCTTCTTGCAGACTCTTCAATATCCAGAGGAACAACCAAATCGTCACTTTTATAAATAATTGGACTCTCGACAAACATATTGAGCAGTTAAAAGCCCAAGACGAAAATTGGACAGGAACGAAATTCAAATGACAGCGTCTTTTCTCATTTGTTAGTAATCATAACGTTTGCAACGTTTGCCATTCACAACAACCTTTTGATTATTTGAATAGTAAAATGCATTTTGAAGTTTATTGTCATTGCAAATTCGCCCATTTCATTATCAAATTAGGGCAGTTGTAAAAAAAACCTTGTATGGTATTTGTGTTGAAAGTGATTTTATTTTGTTCGTGAAATTGTTCAATTCGCTCCGCTCATTTCACAAACTTTTTCACTCACAAAATAAAACGTCACTATTAACTCATATCATAAATAACTATTTTTGCAATTATCTAGGTTTCCAAGGTAGCAATCATTTCGACACTCATTAGGAAAAGTAAAGATAAATGAATTTGCCACAACATTTCTCTTTTTTTTGCTATGTGTCCAACCCTTTTCGAAATAGAGGTCAGAGAGCACCCAGCGCTCAGACGCTCTGACCCTGGATCTGGAAGAATTAAAAGACTACTATGAAGACTGGGCTCATAATCTAGCCCTCTCGAATGAAGGACAGCAATTCGAGAATAGGCTTGTTTGAAGAGCAGAAGACGAAGAAGAAGTAGGTAATAAATAAATGTTTCACACAGTAACGAATCGTTTCAATATGACATTGATTATTTATTAATTAATGAATTCAATTCGACTGTGATTATTTCAATTAAAAATTTATTATTCTTTGTTTGTTTGTTTAGGGTATTGAAAAGATATAGAATCTATATCAGACTCGATCAAGTGTGACGATTATCAGGAGCTAAACGATATCATCAGATTGAGTGTACCACCCGTGAAAAAACATTCTGAATGCAACTATTTGTGAGAAATAAAAAATTTATTCGAAGTGTACTCATCTTCAACTAGAAATTTCGTCTACATTCAGTTTCCTCAGCGGAGGAAAGAACTCGTTCAACACCTCCCGAAATGTTTGTACGCTGACTTTTTCCGAACCTTCTCGATCCATTCCAATTTTCCAAATTTTTGCGAAATGCTCGTCGCTCAGTTCATATCCAATTTTCCGGAAAAGCGACTTGATGAAATCCTGGTCGCGCGGCTGGAATAAAATAAAGTTAGATCAGAAAATAATTTATTCTGGTTGGAAAGTACTCACGCAGAGAAAATCACGATGAGATAGAGAATATTGAGTAAAAATGCTCGGCTGTAGACATGCTTTCATATTAGTGTAATCCGATAATTGTGAATATTTATCCGTGTACGGATTTGCAGGTTTCCTTTCGTCTAATCTGTGAGTTGGAATTCCGGCTTTGCGTTCACCTTGAATAAAAGAAGTAGCATCTTATGTATCTTAACCCTAAATGCACTATGTTGCCATTTGGCAACATACCAATTTTCAGCTTGTACCTTCAATACAGAAGACTATTTATTCGTTTTTTCGCTATGTTGTCGAATGGCAACACAGTGCTGGCCTGTAATTATAGCCGCGGCTTGTCTCTAGTGTTCTGCAACTTGAAAATCGCGAAAACTGCAAAGACATTTACGCATGCGTTGAAGTTAGAGTGATTCGTGAATTATTTGAAAGTGCGAAAAATGTGGTGTTGCTCTTTGCTTGAATAAAAACAATAATTGTTTCAAAAATTTCCACAACCACTGATCCCTATATTTTCATGTTCATGTTTTGTTCAAACCAAATTTGTGCAATGTAGCCATCTGGCCACAAACCGAACTTTTTAACATAGTAAATGAAATTTTATAGTTGGATTTTTTTTATTATTTTTCTGTTATTTCCCACTGATTTACGAGGAGAATGAGCTTTTCGGACCCAAAAATAAAAAATCGTGCATTTAAGATTATCTGCAAACCAATGTTCATTTGGGAAAAGTTAAAAGATGGTGTGAAGTAATGCAGATATTTTCAATGCAGCAGTCTCTCATTTTATTTCATCTCATTATCTTCAGTTTTCCACTTCAAATTGAATTTGCATAGTTCTTGTATATTGATGTCAGACTAACATGAAATTGATACATTCATGAAATTAGAAGTAAAATACTGCTGATAGGTATTCTGATACACTGATAGTAGTTCTGTTTTATTTATAAATCCTTTGAGATTTCATAGAAATATTCATTTTATCTAGAAAACTTAATATCGATAGGAGTACCGCAAGTAAGTGCTTCTTCAACCCTTCGAACAAGCTAAAACATGCGGAAATTACATTTGAATACAATATGGGAATAAATAAAATTCAATTGATGGGGGATCAGTACAATGAAGAAATGCAATGTAGGTACAGGGTGGTTCACTTATCTTGGTAACCCCAAATTTCTCGAAAACGCTTAAATATTTTTTGTCACTGTTGAATTGAGATGCTCATAAACATCTGCGAACTAAATGAAGACGCCAGGCGTCGCGGCGCTGTCAAAAATTTTTTTCTAGGAACATACCTTTTTTATCATGTCATCCGAAAGATAAATTCCTTATAATGAAATAGGGAAATGATGTAGCTTATGTATTTATCATAATGGCTAGAAGACCTAGATATGATTTTGTTGCGTGAAATGAAGGAGGCTTTGTAACAAACTATTTCTCTATTATTATATTATTTTTATTTTTCAAATGGTCCAAGTTATTAGAATCAGTTTGGTATACCATATTTTTCAGGGTACCCCTAAGAAGCTAATCCATGAGCGTTAGGTTTTGCGATATCTGATAGGTTCATTGGTTCCTATCCATTTATTATCGAATTCTTGATATGCATATTTCTTCACAATGACAGCATTGTGACGTGAAGCCCCATCTTGCTGTAGCCACGCGTTTCATCTTATTTAACGATTCACATTGACTGGAAAACTAGTCTTCTTGAATTCAAAACACAAAATCATATCTATGCCTCTAAATAAAGGCATACTACTACAATGCAGAAAAAATAAATGGAATAGAATTAACATAAAACACGTTGCAGATCGCTGACGGTTACAAATGGATAAAAATTGTATTCGAGAAAAAAATTCAGAATGGAATTATATTTCGAATGCTTTGATAAAAAAATATTCCTATGTAGTTCCCCTACCAACATTTGTTGAAGAATAAATCCGGAAGGTTCTACGTATTTATTCTCAGATACTGTACAGGGTATCTCTAATTGCTCGTTTCTAACTTGAACTTTTTACAGGCACTTTTTCACTGGAAAAAGACACTGTATTAATTTTTTTATCTCGTGATCTACGGGTGGAAAAACAACTTTTTCATTTTGAATATTTTTTATTTCAAATTATTTTTGAATGATATATGAGGAAAAAAATGCGTATTAATCCTCATATATCATACAAAAACAATTTGAGATACAAAAAACTGAATATAGTGCATTATTCCTAGTGAAAAAAGGCTTGTAATCGTTTTTAGATACTTTCGAAAATAGAAAAGTTATAGCATATCTTCGAAATCGAAATCGATGAATTATCAAAATTTTGTTATATCTTCAAAACAAAAGAAGATATCGTGAAACGGTTTCTGCTACTGGTGTTTTCACGAAAATAGGGCCCAGAACTCTTTTCAACGTTTTAACCTATCTAGCCTAAAAGTACCAGAAACAGGCAAAAACATGCAATTTGAGTTAAACCCAGTACAGCATTTGCATAACATTTTTTAGGTGAAAGGACATTTTTCGTTTCAAAGTTGTATTCTAAATTCATGTGACGACATAATGATAATCTATTAGCTTTACTAAATTGAATAATTTTCGAGGGTTTTTCCTCTCGTCCTTTTGATCCAATTACATACTTACAAATATTTTCATCTGGAAGTAACGAGTAACAGCATGATGCCTGATATGATGATAACAAATGAGAAAGCATTTCCGGGTATACCTGAAATGATAAATTCAATGAAGTTACTTCGATGATTCCAAAACAATATTTTTGGCTTAAGACCGAATCTGATTAATTTCTTCTGAATTTTCGAGAACGAATTATGACACTTTTTCTTAGATGTGAGCTATCGAGATAATTCGCTGCAGATTTAATGTCTGAAAAATAATAAGAAATAGATAAACTGAAAAAAATTCTCTGCCTTCTTGGAAGCCACACCGAATGAATGAATATAGATGTTTTTCTATTGAGATTTTGTCCCTGAGCGATATGGGATACTGATGATTTCAAATAAGGCTGCAACCGGTATGAATATATCTCTTCTCTTAATGACAAAATCTCATATCATTTCTCCAACCTCATCATGAAAGATCTGTGCGCCTAGGAATTGAAAATGATATTCATTTCGATGATTACTATGTATTTTGAATTCATCTATGTTTCAGAAATGTTTTCGGTGTGGCCTTCTAAGAGGCAAAGAATATTTTGTTTCTCGATTTATTCTTTTTCTTGAAAACACATGCATATCCAGTCATAATAAGTATGTACCTACGTATGATTCAGGAATTTTCTAAAATGAAAAATGAAAGAGATCAAAATTAAAACTTTAGTATGGGACAGCCAGCAACGATATGGTGTATAGTTTCACTGGAAGATCGGCAGGGTCTGCAATTTTGGTTTGTGCCGGTTTTCATAATTTTTGCTTTCATGTGATTCGTTGCTTGATCTTGGCGCGTTGTTCTTAAAGCTTCTGTTTCCAATTTTAAACTCGTATGAGTGATCCAAGTCCATGTGTTTCTCTGATCGATAGTTGCTTTAGGTACTTCTTTCGCAATTTTTCCATGCATTGGTTTACTTTTCCACTTTGTGATTCGTTCCTCTTTCAGTTGCTGTTTCAGGTGTTGTTTCATTTCTTTTACTTTTTTTGTTTCAGACAGTCCTGGGTTTACGTTTACTTGTCTTCTTCCTTCTCTACTTTTTCTTACTCATCTGCGTCTGCTGTAATTTCTTCTTTTTCATCTGTACTATCGTCATTATAAATGTGTTTGGTTGTTGGTGTCGATAGACCATTCCCAAGTACTTATCTTTTCCTTTTTTAAGCTTTAGGTAGTTGTGTATCCTTTTTTTGGCAATTTTCTGGATTGTTTCAAAAATAACCATACCTCTGCCTCCTTCTTTTCTAGGTATCTACAGCTGGTCAATGTCGGCACGCGGATGGAGTGCACCGTACATTGTCAGGCGTTTCCGTGTTTGGGTATCTAATTTACGGATCTCGGTTTGGGTCCATTTGATGATTTCCAGACTGTATTGGATGACAGGAATAGCAAAGGATGTAATTGCCATCATCTTGTTCTTAGCGTTTAATTCTGTTCTGAGGATCAGTCTTGTTCTGCGGTAGTACTCTTTCTTTAGTTTGGTCTTCATTTTCTTGTGCTAATCCTATCATGCTCGTCTATTCCCAGGTATTTGTACACCTCCAGTTGGTCGAGGGCTTGGATTGTAGTAAAGTTGTCCATTTTAATATTTTCTTTTCTTTTTAATCGGCCTTTGATGAGAATGGCTTTTGCGCATTTGTCGAGTCCGAATTCCATCTTTATATCGTCATTGAATTCCTTTACAGCTGTAAGGTGTTCGGTAAGTTCTTCGTCCGATTTCGCGATTAGTTTCAGGTCGTCAACATGAAGCAGGTGACTTACTTTGTCGTTTTCATTCCTACATCGGTAACCCCCCTCTAAATTGTTAGGATTGGAGCTCAAAGAGAACAGGCTGACACAAAACAGAAGAGGGAAAAGGGAATCTCCCTGATATATACCACTTTTTATCTGTATGTTTTGAATTACCGTGTTGTTTGCTTCATTGTTTCTACGTCTAGGTTCCGAGATTAGGTGTAGATCGGCGTTCCACATGTTTATTGTTTTACTGATAAAGGATAAAAGGGTTGATGATGTTCTGTATATTTTTAGTGCTTCGATTTTCCAGGTGTGCGGGACTTTTTCGAACGCCTTTTTGTAGTCAATCCAGGCAATAGACATGTTCTTCTTTCTTTCCTTGCAGTCTTTCTGTAACATCTTACTTGTGAGGAAGTGATCTTTGCAGCCATACGTGTTTTTAGCGCACCCCTTTCGTTCTGCCAGAAACAGGTTGTTAGTTGTTAGATGGTGGTATAGCCTTTCTGCTATTATTTTTGTAAGAAGCTTGTATGTGTTATTTAGGCAGGTGATAGATCTAAAATTTTTTGCTAGTTTTGTATTTTCACTTTTGGGTATTAGGAAACTCCTTCCTATTGTTAACTAGGATGGAATGCTTTGGACATCATTCACCAATTCTTTGAATGAGGCTGTTAGATTTTTGTGGGCTGCAGTTAGTTTCTTGAGCCAGAAGTTGGAGATGCCATCTTGATGGCATTTGCAGCAGAGTTGATAGATGTTCTGAGTTCTGTGTCCGTGATTTCCCTCCATTCCATTCTGTCGATGTTAGCAATTTTTTCATATTCTCGTTGGATCCATGGGGCTGTTGTATTATGGACTGTATCTTGTTCCCACATGTCCTTCCAGAAGGCTTCGATCTCTCGGTTGGGTGGCGTTTCTTTTATAGTTTGAGTCTTACCCATGATTGTAGAATCGAGTAGTATTTTCAAGGTATAGCTTATTTTGTTGGTATTGAGTACTTCTTTCGCTGTATCTTTTATCCTACAAGTTTTTGCAGCTCCCTTTTGTTTGAATTGCTGAGCTATTTGTGTGTGATCTTTCTGTGACTCAATTTTATACTTCTCGTAGAGCTTTATCTTTTGCATTACCATTTTGCTACTTAGTTGTGGTTGTTGCGCTTCCTTGAGTATTGAGATGTCTCGTCTAAACTCTCCTATCTGCTGTTGTATTCTTTTTTTCCATGGTGGTCACGATGGTGGTTCATCAGAATGCGGTTTATTCTGTTTGGTCACCGCTCTTGGTGGTGGTAGTAGTTTGTCTTGTATAGTTTTTGCTACTGCTGACACAATACTATACCATATACTAGTTTATTCAGTGTTGTTAAGTTTCGATATGCTTCTGGTTATTTCATATGATTTCTTCTACAGCTCTATTACCCTTGACTATTTCCTTTCTCAGTTCGGGATTATCCTTTAATTTCTTGAGTGGTTGCCTGCTAATCTGTTCATGGATCTCTCCTCAATTTCCCCTATTAATTCTTTTATCTGTCTCATTGTTTTTATCTTCGAGTTCAGATGTCATTGTGTACTCTGGTGTGTTTTTCATGTCTTGAAGTTTCACGTTAAGATTTTCCGAATACGGGGCTATAACAACTTCTTATTCTTTATTTGGGATTTCAACTTCTTGTTCCTCTGTTTTCTGACTTAGTAAAGATTTTGCCGTTTCCTTAATCTCATCTATTTTTGGTTGGGTCAGTTTTTGGTTGTTTAAAATGAATCGACCCTGTGTTGCCATTAAATTAGATGTTAGGTCATGGCTGGAGGGCGGGTTCCTCTCTTTCCACTTGATGTATGTTTTTTTTAAGATTGGCTGAATCAGTTCTTTCAACCGTATTTCTTTTCTTCTGCAGACAATGGTGCTTTTTTTTTGGTTTGATACCTTCGATTTGGTGTTTTTGCTGTTATTTTGGTTTTCCAGAGTTATCTCATTTTCATTATTATTTTCAGTTTCACCTTTTGTTTCCTTTTGGAGTGCTCTCCCTCATTGGTCCAGGTTTTCGACTTGGGTGTTCGGTATTGTTTATTCTGCTGCTAATGTTTTGGTAAGAAAAAGAAAATTCTTTGCCTTTACGGAGGCCACATCGAGAACATTTTTTAAACTTAGATGAATCCAAAATAGTAATCATCGAAATGAATACCATTTTCAATTCCCAGGCTCAGAGATCTTTTATCATGAGGTTGGAGAAATGATATTATATTTTGTCACTGAGATGAGAGATATACCGGTTTCGGCCTTGTTGGGCCTCATCAGTATCCCGTACATTTCAGGACAAAATCTTCATAAAAAACTTCGAAATTTGAAGCAATTGGTTGTGAAGTAATGAGTAAAATATTACAAAGTACTAAGGTGGTGACATCCAATTGCGTCAAAATGAAGTTTCACATCTCCAATCAAATGCAAAAACAGAAATCTGTACTTCCTCTTTCACTGAATGAGATTTTAGCAGTGGCTCTATTCAGGGCTGCTTGCTAGTTTCTCAAAGTGATGGAAAACGCCCAATTCTTTTTGTGACTGTGAAGCCAGATGTTTTTAAGATCTCTGAGCCTGGGAATTGAAAATGGTATTCATTTCGATGATTACTATTTTGAATTCATCTAAGTTTCAATAATGTTTTGGTGTTGCTGAATCATCTTATCTTTCTGTTTTCAGTTTTTTTTTTGCTTCTGTCGGCCCGAAGCTTTTATTTGATTGTGGCATTTCTGGTTCGAGCCTGATTCCATTGTGATGTTGTTTTGACGCTAATGAGGTGTGTCATTCTTTATCAGTTCGAAATGTCCACTCTCCGTGTTTCCAGAAAGTAGCAGATTGATGCTGTTTTGGTTCGTTGACTTTTCGATTACCGTGGGAGTTTTACTTGTGTGTATGTGGCTTCTTTAATTGTTCTGTCTTTGAAGTAGATTACAAATCTTAGTCCGAGTATTTCTGACAACGCCAAGATTTCAATGCTTGTACCATATGTTCCAGACTGCCTCATCCTGTAACAATGACTTCTTTCGTCTATTGTCTCAGTAGAACCTGTCACAAGATGGTCTTTAAGGTTGTTCCAGTTTCGTCTTATATATCTGACAGCCCTCAATCTGAGCTCCATATGCTTACTTTCTGTGTTGTATAGGTACTGGCTGACACATCTGAACAAGCAGTCTCCTCCTTGGTTTCGTCGTATGGTGAAGGATGTAGTTGAAGTCTGGTCTCGAGCACTAATTGTTGGGTGAGGGTTTCGCATGATGACGGTGTGGGACACCTCAAATCTCTTACCTTACGCAGGGACAGGTACTGCACTGGACTCGTTTACGTTGTTTGTTTCTGAGTCTTTATAACTCTTTATTTTGCAGCACTTTCATAGTTTTCCGGTTTTGTTCCACGGCGGGTATTTTATTTCCCCGCTACCCTCTCCAGTTACCTGGGAGAGGGCATCCTCCATTCGCAGGAAACCGCGCTTTATTATTATTATCATTAACAACGAGTAGCAGATCAGTATCGCGTGAAATTAAAAAACAGGCAGATACAAACAATTAGAATTGAAGCTATGAAAAAAGAAATTCACTGTCAACTAGTAACAGGGACAAAAACCAACACTTCAAATGTAATTCAACTACTTCAATAACCCGAAGAAGATGAAAATGATGGCGAAAATCAGCCTCATAACATCAAGCAAAACACCAGGAAAATAGAAAAAATCTATCGAAAATGAATGGGAGATGAGAAGATTTATGGCTGGATTTGAACTCCACACTCCACAGAATAAAACCTCCTGCATTCAACTCATTCGGAATACTTGCACTTGTAATTGAAGTGATTCCCAAGTAGTTACACAACAAAACCAATTTAAAATATAAAACCCAATATTTATTCCCATGACCCAAGTACCTACAGAACAGAACAAACTCAGAACAAGAGCTGAAGTCTTAGGAGAACAAATTAACAATACGGAACAACAGAACATACAGAAACTCCTTCAGAACAAAATAGAATCACTACGAAGAGACCTTGGATATTTGAAAGAATTTTTGAAGGGAAACCGATGAGCAGAAATTGAAAAGGCAGTCGTTGAAATCATCACTAGGAACCGAATACTAGGGTGGTTCAAATATAAAAAATGCTCTGACACGTTTATTTACTATCCTATCGTGAAAGTTTAAAAAAATTCCCAGTTCTTTCAGGTCGTTCTCTTTACTATTTACAAATTTTGTCCATCTTTCCAGAAGCTTTTTGATTCCGGTATCGAAAGCATTCCTTGGAGAAATCGGACAGTCATATGCACTCAAATTCTCTACCCCGTCGGTACCTTTCAGTGGTCCAAATATGTGGTAGTCACAAGGTGATAAATCCGGACTGAAGAGAGGGTGTTCCAATACCTTCCACCCCAATTCGATATTAACGAGCGATATAAGGGCGTGCGGCGTTATTCTGTAGATGAATCGCACTTCACATTGGAATGCTCCTCCGTTTAGAGCGATAAACTGGTTTCACGTGTGTTTTCAGAAAGTTCGAGTAGTATGCAGCTTTGATGGTAGGTTGGATTTGCAGAAGGAGTGTTGGTTATACACGTTTTAAAATTGAGTTTGTAAGAGCCACATCACTTTTGTACTCAAGCGGTACAGTTTACCACTTCAAATGAGACGAGGCGTTCCGGCGTTCATGACGCGATAAGGAGTCGGGACAAAATTTGTTCTACTACATACTGTGTCACTGTGTAGCAGGTGAGCCGATGCAAAAGGGGGAAGTTGAAGTTGAAGCGATGGGGAAGGATCAAATTTAGAATGCGTATTGATTATTGGAATTGAAAATAGAAAGACGGTGAGCGGGTGAGGAAGGTCGCTTAGTATTTATACGATTCAGATTACATCGAATATGAGGGTATATAGTTACCGTATAACAAAAGGAGGCTAACGTCGTTAGTCGGTAGAGTTGAAGTTGGAGCGATGGGGAAGGCACAAATTACAGGCTATAAACATTTGGGATTTTATGGTCTTTTTTGAGACTGCATTATTCCGACGAGGTTTTCTTGTCTAATTTGAGATACCTTATTCAGAAATAACTCGTCTTAATTCTCAATTTCAACAATTATGAGGGTTGTTTTACAATAATTTCTTCTTCTATAAATAAACAATATTCTCATTGCAGTTCGAATTCCCTGTATATTCGGTCGGTATGAACGATCAAGGGGGCCGCCTCAAAGAAAACCAACCCCTTATTCTGTTATGAGGAATCACGACAAATCCGATAATATATGACATCTGCGTAATAACAAGACACACTTGTGAAAAGGAAAGAGGGAACTACCTTCTATCAACATGAAAGCAATTAAATATAGGGTAACTTTATTTTCAATACTTCAGTTGGCGTTCGGCAAAACTCATCCCTAACATTGCATCTACTAATCTACCGACCGAGTGGTAAGTCTCGAGTCTTGGGAGTTTATCGCCTCTTTCGAGTCACCCGTAATTGTAATTCGTAATTCCTTACCTTAATGGGACATTCGAATTGAGGTGGTACGGTGTTTTAATGGGCTTTTTTCGGATTTTTCGGGCTTTTGGGAATTTTCATTTTTTGTTTTGGATTTGATATACTTATAGTTTCAGTTTTTTTGCCGAACCAAAAGAATTGTCGCCACTGTAAAAAAATATCACTTACTGTTTTTGGGTCCCAGATTACGAAAATGAAAAAGAGATTTCCTCAATCCGCCTAGTCTGAAAAAAATGGTGAAGTTTGCTTGTGGAAGGTAAGGTTGGTTCGAGTTTCAGCTATTTTGTCTCTGATTTCTTAATAGATGGGTGTCAGAATTATAATTACTTGGGACATAGAGGATACACTGTGTTAAGTTCCATCGCATACTTATTTCTATGAGGTGATGAGAATATGCTTGTATTGAAGCTGAAGGCGGTCATTTCCACTTCCAACATTTATTATAATTGTATTGTCCATATTCGACATTTTTTGTTTAATGTTTGTTCCCTATTGTTTCAGCATTAGAAGTGTCAGCCTGGTAGAATTATAATATTCAAGGAAAATTTTCTGCAAATTAAAGTTGTTAGAAAAATATGTCTGTTTTTCTATTTTAACCCTTTCTGGCCATACTTCAGGGTTGAAAAATTTCATTCAAAAATGATGTTTACCAAGTTTCGTGTCTTCATTTCATAATACAGGAACAAAATATACGTTTAATATGGCTGTAACTTTTCTGGGAAGGGGTTTACCAAAAAATTTTATACCAAATACCCACTTTAATTTTTTCGAGGTTATTCAGATAAACCTCCGACTGAAGAGGACATGGCCTGAGGATCTTCCACAATACTAAAACAGTGCAAGATGAGTAGAAAAGTCAGTGGATATATTACTCGTGCAGTTTTTCACTAAACACAATTACTTAGTACCTTTTGTAGAGTAGATTGTATGAAGCAATAAATGACAAAAAAAATGTGTTTTTAAATTTCTTGTTATAAATAGATATATTAAAATTGTTTTTAAAAGTTTTTGTTAAAAAATGCTTCGTTCCATTGAGACCAATAGGAATGTTGACTATCCTTTGGAATTGATTCTAATTGCTGCCTAGGCTGGAAAAGTCACACTTTCCTGAGTGTCTGCAAAATTTGTGGGTATTTGCTTTCAGTGGAGAATTGGAATTATTTACTCCACACTCCAACATAGTGCACATATTTTCGAAAACTGCAACATCGGTATTTGATAGCACTTTTGTACTTGCAATTACTATGTATTATTTTATGTCATTTCTTTTTGCTTCGAATTAATGTTTTACAAAAACTGTCAATTTTTCATTTGATTGCAGATTTAATATTAAATTAAAATCTGAACTTAATACCTATCATTTCTTGCATCTTGAGTTGAGCAATTTTTGTCAGTAGGTACCAAAGTACCTCTGTTATAAATACGAAAAACGTGCACGTATTTGGATACGTTGATTTGATTTGGGTTTCGCCCACCTATTTTGTTGACGAAAGTTCTACAACGCAAGGCACAAAAATAACGTAAATTACGATAACGTGCTCCGTTAAACCTCCGTAAATATCGTAATGCGGTAACGTTAATAGCTCCCGCTATTCTCAAATTCGATATACGCATGCATCGTACCGTAAATAACGCCTAACGATAATAGCGCACGACGTTAAAGTTTATCCCATATACCTCTAATAGCAGAAAAATGTCCGTTTTTTGACGCCTTTCCACAATATAAAACGAATGACCATATGTTGATCAACGGCGGTGGCCACTTGACGTTCACTTATGATCGTTAGCACGCGCGTGGACATACATTCCCGACGAAAACTATACCAGAGCGTTCGTAAAGGACCAAGCCATCATATACTCAAGCCACGACCTTCAAAATATACATGCACACCACCATTTTCAGCATTTGTCTCGATCATATTTGAACCACCCTCGTACATACGAAACAACAACAATGGCTAAGACCTTAGTCTCTTTCGTTTCAAAGAAGAATGAAAAATTCATTCTTACGACCTGACTATTCATGTATGTATTTATAAAAACTTCGATAAAAAATGGCGTTGTTTCCTACTACAGAGGCAGTTTTTCTCTGAGAGAGGCATAACAGCACACTTAGTTCTCAATTGAAATGATTCTAATGATGAGTGCATGTTATTCAATTGCTTATTTCTGGAGGAAAATATTGTTGAATAATTGGATATTGCCAATCTCTGGTAAAATTCTGGAGGGAGGGGTTTTTATAGGTAATTCAGTAAGTTTATTATCATAATCTGAAGTTACGTTTTTACAACGAAGAAACAAGCAAAATTTCCATCTAGATTTATTCGGAACTTTTTCAACTTACTCATTTTCTGCAGTTCCAAACTTCCTTTCAAAGCTTCCACAAATTTTAGGTAATCCACTCTATCCATGAATATCATTCCCAGATATTCCATCAGATACGTTACGTTTTTTATGTTGAAAAATATTTCGTTGCACCTCATCACTTGAAGGAAATCCCCAAACATTATCGAACCACTTCCATCCTAGAAAATTTTCATAGTTAAAAAAATTTTACAAGTAGTACAAAAATCCACATTTTTACCTTGTCGAAGAATTGCAACTTTTCGCGGAGAATGTTGTAGTCAAAAGTTGGTGTAATCTTCTTATCGATAGCCATCTTGAGACGATTCCAAGACCCAAGCCAAATGCGAATGTCCCTAATGGCTGTTGATATAGGAATGTTAGGTTCTTTCAAAAGTTCGGGAACTCCATACATTTCTCTTCGATAGGGTCTGCCGAATGTATGACCGTCAGGGAGGTTCTGAAGAACTTGGTTCCTGTAAATGAAGAAATTCAGTTGCGGGCCAATTAAGTTTGGTTTGTAATACGGTTCGTGTGCTTTGCCAAGTTTTTGATGGTTCCTTTCCATAAAGCTACCTTGTATCTCGCTTACAATGGTTACTGGATGGTTGTTGTACCACTCTAGACAGCATTTTGTTTTCAGTCCTCTCTTGTCGTAGCCGCAATGTTTACCGAAGGCTTGAGATGAACAGAATGGTGGTGACTCATACCTAAACAAAAAAAAAAAACACTTAACAACTTTCTCGTATTTTACAATGAGAAAAGTCCCGGAAAACATTCCAAAGCTTGGTGCGATTCTATTCAACTTTCATGAGATTCATTTCACATGCATCGTTTACTCGATCGTTTATGTAAAAGTATGGCAAAATTTGAATGGGTTATACCTACCCCCTATCGATGCGCTCACTCGGGTTATAGCTCCCGTAAACCTTTTTGTATGCATCGTGATTTATCTGGCTTTCCCACAAGACTTGGTATGGTGTTTTGGGAGGCTGTATGAGATCTTTCACAGAAGTTTCTGTAAGTGAATTCAAGGAGTCATGAAATAAAAATAAATTCTTACTCAACTTGCTGTAGAAGTGTTGTTCTACTTCACTTTCACAATCCAAAGTCGATGATCAAGTGTATAAAAAAAATTCGGGAATTGAAATTAACAGACTCATTACCATAGGCCTTCAAAATGATATTAATGTTACAAGTGCAAAAAGTATTGACATTCTTACATGAGTCCAAAACTCAAAAACGAGCAAAGGAGTGACGAGTTTTTTAAATGAACAAGTTTTAGAATGAGCTTTCTGAAGGAGTATCATACATTATTTTCTCTTATTTCCAGAATTATCATTTAGTGAATTTTGCACTGAAGAAAATTGATTGAAACAACTGTTTTCTCTCTTATAATTTTTTTAGATAATAAATAAATCCGTGGCAGGAGGGCAGGAGGACAACATGTAATGAATAAATATTAGATGCCATGAAAACTGGGCTAAACTGAAATATTTTCGCATGATTTTGTTCTAAAAGTTATGGCAGAATGACCGGATGTAACATTTAGAGAAATTTCGTTTTAGATTTTCACAGTTATTCCTCAAAGAAATAGCATTTCTCAATATTTTCGGAGAAATTTGGAGCAGTATTACCCTTCGGATCTCTTCGGAAACTGCACTTACTTATTTATCATGCAGGTAGCCTTATGATATTTTACATGAACACGAATCTTTCTGAATTAGCTTCATTTCACCCGTTTACATTATGATAATATGCAGGGTGTTTCATTCGTAAATGAACATACGGTAACCTGAGCTAGAGCTACCCTAGGCGAGCCCAAAAAACCGATACATGATAGGTCTAATCAATTCCATAACCGAGATAGAGGGTGGTTCATATATTCTCCAAGCTTCAGGGAAAGATCCAATTGAATATTGGAATTTCACTAAATTTTCAGAAAAATTTGTGATTTAATTGAATTTTTTTTCCACTAATGGCACATTCGTATTTACTAATATTCAGAGAAATAATTTCAATGTATTTTCGGAAGAACATTATTGATGAGAAAAATTCATTTGAAGTCAACAACGATGAATAAATAAATAAAGAAGCATAAAATTTCAACGTGATCTACAAAAGGTTCTCGAAAGTAACACCGTTTTTTCTCCATATATATTCTTTTCCGCTTCAAAATATGTCTGATACTTTTTTGATCATGTCTGGATTATTACGTATTTTATTAGGTACAGGCGACTTCGATAACTCCTCACTTCTTTTTTCAGGTGGATATCTTAAACATCTCAAATAACTCCAAATGAAATTATAAACAGCCCTGCCTATCCACAGATTTGGAAAGTAATGATACCAAAAATATCTGAAAATTAGATACTCTGAAATAGGGTGGAGTTCCATCGTGCTGAAATGCATTCCTACAATGTGCGTACCTTCGAGTAATACAAGAAGATGATTTTGGAGGAAATCTAAGTAGGACGTGCACTCTAATCAATCGATTTTTATAAACGCCATACCGTACCTACGTTTTTCGAGAATTTCTTTTGGATATCGTATGCCTGACCACATACGGATTCTTTTCAGCGCATTCTTGCGAATTCCTTCTATTGAAGTTACCAGTTGTAAAAATTTATTTTATAGAAATTGTCGTAGTCTACTCGAAACAACCCTTATAGGATACAATACATGCAATAAAATTTTTCTCAATCAAACCTTTTATATTTTATCAGTTCGAGAAGAAATTGTTTGAATTTGAATAAACGAAACTAGATTCCGACGAAATGATTGGATCTTAACTGAATATACCAGTTGGTTCAAAAGTTATGAGATATTAAAATTTTCAGTGAATACATGAACCACATTGTATATCAATCACGAAATTGATTGGACCTATTATATATCGGTGTTTTGGACTCACCTAGTGTATCTGTAGCTGAGGTTACTGTATGTTCATTTTGGTGCTGACTACACACTCAACAACAAAAACCAAAAGTTTTAAATTCCAATGAAATTAATATGCCAATATTCAGTGCCTATTAGTGCTTTTGGAACCAATGAAAAAAAATCCTTTCAAGCCAACTTCACGCTCAGCACCAAAAGTTTCAAATTACCATGAAATTCATATGCCAATATTAAGTGCCTAATTGGTGCCGTTGAAACGGCTGCGATATCATTTTCAGTTTAATAGTAATCGAGTGTTGTTTTTCTGCAAGTGTGAAGTTGGAAGCACTAATTCTGAAACTATGTCAAACATTTAGTACCTTAATAGTGCTAATTGGTGCCGTATAAATCTTTGATAGCACCATTATACTTTTTTAGTTGTTAGCAATTATATGTTTAATAACTTCGTAGCAGTCATAGCCATCTATTGAGCGGAATGCGAAATGCCAGTCAGACGAAGTCGGCTCGAACATCTTCGCGTAAATATCGAATTTAAAGTGGTCCTCAGACGATGAAAAATATCCGTATATAATGATTATCAGGTGTCAGTTTGAATTTTCTTGAGCAGTGTGAGCTCACAATGTCTATGTCTATCTGGGAGAATGAAGAGCTTGTGTGGAAATGAGAATCTGCCCAAGCGAAAAAAATATACGAACGCATTAAATGGTATTTCGATTTGAAATTTTTATTTTAACGTCAGCAGAAACGCATTATTAACCGAGTTGGTTCCCAATGCGACTTTGTGTTTGTATAATTTTCTTTTATGTTCGTTACCTCTCAAAATCCTGTGTAACAGACAAAGCTACATTCTCATATCATATTGCTTTGTTGTGATAACCTTTCTGACGTAACATACCTTTCATAAAAATCTGTTCAGTGTCAATATAAATTTTGCAATTCGTTCCAGGTTTCCAAACCTTTTATTGACAATCTTCGAATTGAATGTTTCCTTCTTCTGTATTTTTGTGATACAATGTGATATATCTAACATAATTAAGTCATTTTAATTGATTTTTGTTAGGAAGCAAGGATAAAATATGTCGATTTGGTGATGGTGATTAAAAAAAATATCACCAACTGGAATATTTTTTGTTGAATCCAATGATGCTTTTCAGAATTACACTGCGCAAAAAAATTAACGGACATTATGGAAATCTCAAATTTATTCTACAACTGAAGGTGTTCACAATGATAATTATTTTTATCAGAATTATGCAAGCATATGTTATCCACTTTCAACGTTTTTCTTCAATACAGATGTTTTTTTCCCAGCAGGAATAAAAAGAGATGATATTATCAGATTTTGAATGTATTGGCTCCATTCTAAAATCAGTTGTTCTCGATCAATTCTAGTGATCAATCGCTATGCAAAGCGAAACACGCAATTTGACCAAAGAGGAATGTGCCCAAGTTTTGCGAGAAGAAGGGTGTACATACACAAGAATTGCAGAAGGACTTGGAGTTTTCCATACAAGTGTGTCCAGAATGTTGCAGCGATTCAGGGAGATAGGTATGAATGTCCGAAGACCAGGAAAGGGTAGATAACGGGTAACAACTGCCATTCAAGAACGTTACTTGAGAGTTTCTTCGTTGAGACAACGGTTTGCAACCGCTCGCCTCCTTCAAAATCAGCTTGAGCAAACTCATGGTGTGCAAATTAGCACTCAGACAATCAGAAATCGCCTCAGAGAATATAATTTCAGGCCTCGTGTCGCGGCAAGAGGCCCAGTTCTTACCCCAGCCCATCGAAGGGCGTGTTTGGATTTTGCGAGAGAGCATATCCATTGGGAAGAGGCCGATTGGGAAAGAGTTCTCTTCACAGATAAGTCTAGATTCTGCCTCTACCATTGTGATGGACGTTCACATGAAAGATATGCTCAGTGCAATTTCCTGAATACTACTGGTTTCGGAGGAGGATCGATTATGGTATGGGGTGGAATACCTTTGACTGCTCGCACTTATCTAGTGGTCGTTAATAATGGAGCTATGAATGCTGATAAGTATATAAGGAACATTCTTGAAGATCATGTTATGCCATTTATCCCATACATTGGTGAAAATTTCATTTTTATGGACGATAATGCCAGACCCCATCGTGCGCGCATCGTTCAGGAGTACCTTGAAGAGGATGAAGTCTCTCGAATGGAATTTATTTATTTATTTATTTATTTATTTAAACAGGAACCTCAACAGAAAACCCAATAATAGAGGTTCACAAATTTTGAATTAAATTAAAATAACAAAATATATGTGGTTTCTTAACATCTAACAAAATTAATATTTGCAAAGTTGACAAACTCTCTCTATCGCCAATGAGTGAAACGGACCATTATTCATACATCACATCCTCACTCTCAACAATATGATGATTTCAATTATCTTATCACCGATTTTTTGAAACAATCCATGCTGACGTTGAAGACGTCTATGTTGCTTATATGCCAGTTATAAAAACGCATGATTCTAAGAAACACTGAATGATATCGGCCATTTGTCGCAGACTTCGTTATATAAAAGAGTACTCTTCGACGATCCGAATACTGGGGAATATTAAAGGTGATGAAATTTATCAACGGATAGTCAAAATAATTATTCAGAATCCGATACAGAAAGGTGCAATCGAAGAAAACTCTTCTTTGCTGCAGACTCAGTATATTATACTTCTTCAAATTTTCTTTGTATTGAATTGCAGGCTGATGGTTACTGCTGATGGTTAAGACTTTTGAAGAATTTTTTATGCACCCTTTCGATTTTATCTATGTACTTGTAATAATGTTGTGACCAGATAGAGGTAGTATACTCCATATTACTTCTCACAAGGGAGAAATATAAAGTTTTCAAAGCTGAAATACTCGTGAATTCTTTCGTCACTCGTAAGACGAAGCCAAGCATTTTAAAACTTTTTGTGACTATGCTATCAATGTGGAGACTGAAAGAAAGCTTAGAGTCTAAAATAATTCCTAGATCCCTCACATGGTCAACCGTCACCAAGGTATACCCATTAAGCGATAAGGGATATCTAACACATTGATATCCCGCGTGAACGTAATATGAAGACATTTTTCCAGATTCAGAACAAGGTATCTTTCCGCACAAAACCCACTCAATCGGTTCAAATCCTCCTGCAAATATAAAAGATCTTGGTCACTTCGAACATTCTTATAAATTTTGAGATCATCCGCATACATTTCGAATAGAGCATACAGAAAACAATCTGAGATGTTATCTATGGCCAGCAAGAAGTCCAGATCTCAATCCGATTGAGCAGGTTTGGGACAACCTCAATCGAAGGCTGAGAAGTTCAGAAAATCATCCAGCTACTCTTCATAAAGAGTCATTACTTAGGAATCCAACTCGGAGAAATCTGGGAAGGATTAGATCAGAACATTTTAAGATCACTCATATTGAGTATGAACCGTCGTTGCCGAGCTGTAATTAACGCAAGGGGTGGAAATTCCAAGTATTAAATCACTTATCAGCATTTCAGTATTTTGAAAATTGTTCATTCCTCTTCTTTCACATAAGATTCGGTGAAATCCTGAATTTTTCTTCTATTTAATGTGTCTTGTTTCGTTTAAAACCTTCCCGAGAGAACATAAAAAATAAGTTATAAAGTCAATGTAGAGTTAACTTTCATTCAAATTGAGATTTTCAGAATGTGCGTTAATTTTTTTGCGCAACAATATTTGTCCCACAAAATCCATGGCCGATCCTAGGGTATTGGCCGCCCTCGTACAGAATCCTCATTTGCCGCCCCAAGGACATATAAAAAATTTATGTTTTTTTTTAAGAAAAAAATATCGTGTATTTCTCTTTGGTGCCACCCCCGAGCCACCCTTTTTAATTAATAGGAAAAAAATGTAAATATTAGATTTAGGTGGGGGCGGGATAACCCGTTACATTTCCCTCAAATATTTGCCTGATGCCCCTGCCCTCTGACGTCTACTCTAAAGATATTTGTGTTACAGTTCTTACACCATCATATTTGAAGTCAAGCATATAGGTATATTCTTACCTACTATCATTGAGTTTTAATATAATTATATTTATACTCCATGCTACTATTGAGATTATCTACTATATGAAGTAATTTTTCTTAGATAAATAACACATCCATTTTAACAAAATTAAAGAACCGAATAAAAAACTCAATAGTCAAGATTATCGTTTCTTATGGTAGTGAGGTAAGGCAATTGAAACAAAAAGGAATGAATTCACTAGAAGCCACAGAAATGGACTATTAGAGACGAGTAGGGGGTAGATCTTAACTGGAAAGATTAAGGAACGAGAGAATCCGCGAAATTATGGGTATAACACAGACCATAGTCGAAGAAGTATGAATGAAGCAGCTGAAATGGTATGGACACATCCAAAGAATGACATCAGAAAGGCTACCAAAACAAATATTGGACTGGATACCTGAGGAAAGAGGAAGAGAGGAAGACCAAGAAAAATTTGCAGAGAAAAAATCGATAGAGAAATGAAAAGAAAACATTCAATACAAAAATTTAAAACAGAAAACACGAACTCAACTTTACATTTCTGGTTGGTATTAGAAATTGGTTTATCGCTGCCCTCATGAAATTAAATGAGCCACCTTTCCTTTTGGGTTTTGGGATGGGAAAGCTTGGATAACTTTCTGAGTCGTTGGTTGAAAATGTTGCTGAATAAATAATTATGTTGTAAAATTAATCATTTTCTTGAATTTTCTGAATCTTTTATGACCTCTGCAAAACTTAATTTAGGGTTTTGCCGCATTTTACCTGAAATGTCTATTTTTGTTAATAAGTCATACCAAATTTACATTGAGCATAGACTCTTAAATGTTTTTATGTATTTTGTTAGAGGCTTAGCTACAATTTTTATCCTATTATTTCATGTTGAATCTTCAATTGGACCATTTAAAATTTAAAGCTTCCACGATATTTTTCAAATTTTGTTTCAGAGGTGTTATGGCATTTATGCGACTCTCCCACGGTATGTCGCTCAAGGGTTTCTAAGTTAAACCCTTGACATATTTTTTAAATTTATCCCATTGATATAGAAACCTAGAAATGTAATAAAGTTCTTGCACTACTTCGAAAAAACCAGAAATTTCCCCGCTAGGAGTAGCAGCATCATTAAGATTTAATGTTTGAGCCGGACATGGAACAAAAAATACTCTAGGATTAATGTTCATTATCCCTTTTTGAAGTCCTACATTTTTGCTTTCATGTTCGCTTCGTTATCATGGCCTAAACTCTGATCATCATGAACGTCAAGCTGGAGGCTGGGTATCAGCTTTTCTGACAATTACAAAGACCTTCCCCAGTTGCATAAGTCACTATAAAACGCCTATCAAGTACTCTGAAATGTCTATTTTACTATTCGATACCTATTCCACAAATAATCACAAATGATATTTGTTCGGTGTGAATAATGTCAGGTGTATAATGATGGTTCAGATTTTTTGACAACGCGTGTCATCTCTTTACAAATAGATTCGGCTAAAATATTGATAATTTCGTTTTGAAAATGCTGCCTTAGTAGAGGGGAATACGTTTCACGTCCTTATATATAGTAATATTGCTAATGTGTTCCTATATAATTGGATCAAATGTAGCCAACATACCTACTGCTTTCCAAAAAATTCCGTTATCTCTATGATATAATTGTGAACTAGTTCCCTTAATTGCAAAATTTTGACGTTCGTGACGCCATGAGCATAGATTTCTGGAAATGGCAATCCTCGGGTGGAGGCCTACGGCCGCCCCTTGCATTTGGCCGCCCGCGTGCGGGGCACGCGCTTCACACCGGTTAGGATCGGCCCTGACATAATCTCTGGTTTGATCGGAGAGTCCCCTCCTTCCAACATGTATCGATAATGAGGTCAACAAAAATGATAACCAACCAGCTTTTTTTAGTTTTCATTTTTAATTTTAATTTATATAATTTAACAGTCCCATTATCCTATACATTGTGTGGTACGTTATCCCTGACCTACGAAATTGTTAACACCAGAAGACCATTTTTCTTCTATTTCAAATTCAAAACGATTCATGATTCAGAAATATTTAACTAATCAGTGGCGTAGCAGAGGGCCCCGCAGACCCCGCAGCGAGGGGCCATTAGTTATTATTCTCGAAAAATATTCCTGAATTATATTCAAAACAAATATAAGGTTTAAAGTTATTCCATTCGACATATCACTCAATCACACCTTGTGCTACCCTATGTTTAAGAGCTTTTTATGTAGCGTTAAGCTTTTCGGTATTTCTCTTCGAACGTCGCTACATGATCGTTTTATTGGGGGCTCAGCGGCTTATTTGACGTGTTGCTGAGCAGAGTAGGTGATCCTTTAATTTCTTCGAAAATTCGATCGAGTGAAACGAAAAATCGACTGGCTGGATTGATTTGGCTCTTGGTAGGGTTTTTGTGAACATAATGAACTGTGAAAGACACACTTTATATGTTCGATCGAGCACTTGATTTTCCATAAGAACACAAGAAGCCCCCTTTTCGTTGCATTTTCAAATTCATGTGAAAAAGACAAGAAAAATATTCTCGAAAAAGCAATAAAAAGCCGTTGAAGGAAATTCATCAAGGTTCTCAAAACCCACCGATAACTTTCCGCGTGATCATTGGTTGCTGAAATATCGATAATCAAAGACAAAAGAATCATTTTTCATTTGAAGGCCGATATCTCCATGTGAATTGGACGTATCAAGATCTGAAAAGGAAATTAAAGCTAAATGCATATTTATTTTATTTTTTTCATTTTGACATTCGGATTGTGGCTTCTTTCGGTGAAAACTTACTGTTTTCCTGTTTAAAAAAAAAAACACGATCATTAGTACTCAAAATGAAATTTCAGTTTCGATAGGTAGTAACCTTGTAATATTTGAAGAAGGTTTTTATAAGAGTTAGAGATGTCGTTCAATATAGATTACTCCAGCTTTTTCGTGAACAGTTTAATCACTTTACAAGTCACGATACATCACAAGAAGAAAGGTTTTGGTTTGCTGATTAGTACTTTTCATGAGGGTTTCTATATTATCAAACGCATTGATTATTGTTTGCCACTCTCAGCTTGAATTCTCACACAAATGATGATGTATTGTTTTGAAATTCTAATGTGTTGTAATATGTATTCTACTCTGCAACAGAATATGCTCTAACGTACCATATTTATATCGATCACCAAAAGTGATTTCCTCAACTTTCATATCTTCAGGAAAGGCCGGAGTTGAATCTGGAGTTGCACCAAGTTTCTTTTTCCAATAGCCTGGGTATGTTGTTTCTTTCAAATCATTTATCAGCTGAAGATATCTTGTTGAAGGTGGTGGTCTCAATATTTCTCTACTCTGGAAAATTTTCGTGTTCAAATTTTAGATTTGATAATTTCATAGTTTCTGACTCATCTGATGAGCAAGATCTACTGAACTCGAAGCAGTCACCTTGATAAAAATTTATGGTGCTACCTTTCCTATTCTGATCCTCATAGTAAACTTATAAAATTTGACTTTCTGCGTTGTATAAGGAAATTATAAAAAAATTCATTTTTCAAATTGAAAGTTATAACATATTATCTTCGTGATCATCTGAATCCGTTGAAAGCTTATAGTGGCTCAATTATAAGCTTTGTTTTGAATTTCATCTTGAAGAATAAATGGAGTAATAACGAGTTCCGAACTAGTCACAGGGTGTGCAATTTGGAGGTCCAGTCATATTCCGTGTTACCAAGTCATAGGTGCTCACGTGCGTCGAGTTGGTGACTCACTAGTGGAATTTTTATATGGAAATATTTTGGGTATTAAGAGCACATTTTGTGCCGTTTGTTATGAATTTTGTGCCCATTTCGTTTCCGAGATATTTCGAGTTTTCACTTATGTCACCAACTTGACGATGTGACTCATATATGGAATTTTAGAAAAATTTTATTTTCGATAAATTGTGCCGATTTTGTGCCGTTAGTTACAAATTTTGTGCACATTCAGTTTTCGAGAAATTTCGAGTTTTCACTATGAGTCATCAACTTGACGCAGTGACTCACATATGAAATTTTATTCTTTCGATAAATTGTGCGATAAATTGTCAATTTTCATTATGTTAAGGTATTTCATTGGTATCTAGGATGAATACCTGTTTAGACGTTTCGAGATGTACGTGCAACAGAGATTAAAAATTTTTTGGAAGTCATTTATTATTTGGTAGTTTTTAGCTCAAAATCATTATCAGCAAATCATAGCAATCTGCTGAAGTTAGTATGTATGACCCGCTCATTTTAAGCCTGTTTTGGTTAACAGTTTCAGGAGGTTCCCAACAATGAAACGACCGACACTATAAAATTTCAGTTCAACGAAGAATCTTACAATCTAGGTATAGGATATCATATAACATTTCAATTCGCTTTCAGTAATTCTCAAAATATACATGGCCTTCCATTTGAGAAAATGCACTTTCAATCGCTTTTGTATGTATTTCGTAACACGTACAAGATGCAGAGGATCTTGGCATTCTGCATACGAAATTTCAGCTTCATAACATTTATAATATGGAAGCTACTCAAAAACCGCTGAAGATAAGTATCAGAAAGTGATACCAAAATAATCGTGTTACTACGATGAATAGAAAAATGCAATAATATACAGACAGCGTGTGCCATTTGAAATAACAAAGTAGTTACTACTTTTTGACAAAAGCAGCAACACCGGAGCACTGAAAATATTATAGATCGATAGAGCATCTGTTGTTGTCTGAGAAACCAAATTTTCAATGAATTCTTGCTTACCGTTTTCCGTAAACGTCTAACGTACCATCGACATGGATCACCCTGTATGTTCTTGATATTGTCTAAGGAAAGTCTATTGAAGAATGAAGCACACTATGTTTTGTACTAAAATCCTTTTTATTGCTCTGAAATTTGATGTGGCCCTCAAAGTTCTGTAGGACTGATAAGTACTGGAAAAATGGCCCTGATGATGTGTTTATTTCAAGAGCACTACAGTTGAGTAGTACTGCGGAAATTATAGCGAATTATTATAATAGGACCAACTTCAAAATCACTCTGCAACACGGAAATTAGCACAGTATCTGTATTAGGAAATGTACCACAGTACATAGCCAAATGAGCCATGAGCCACTGATTGTAAATTGATGAAATGTCGGAGTACCCTTTCCACTTCATACGGAGGGAAGGAAATCATCTACCACAGCGCGGCCTACGATATTTAACAGGCCAGAATGTTGCTTTAAAATGCGACGTTGCCGGAACCCCTCTAACGGGCTGTACTAGGCTCAGAGTGGTACGAGTGTACGAGCTTGCCATAGTTCGGTTTCAAGCGTGATATAGTTCGCATCAGAAATTCGTGTAAAAAGGTGTGTGTTTTTTTTCGTGTTCGTAAGGTCGGTTTTTCAATCTATAAATAAAGTGAAAATAAGTGTTGCAGTTGCAAGATTCGTGTTTGTGATCGAATTTTTCGTTCAGTGTTGATATCAGGAAGGATCGAGGAAAGGATATTCTGCAATAAGGTTTTTCATTGTAATATTTATTGAAATTTCATTTGGAAATCTTCGTTTTGAGCACTATGCCTCTTACTTGTGCACAAGGGCGCCGGCAGGATTTTATTCAGGGGGGTGCAGAAAGACTGTTTCCACCAACCCCCCCCCCCCCGCGTAACTTTTTTTACGAAAAATAACGAATTACATTTCTAAACTACAATCAGTGGTGTGTTTATTTAATTAAAATACACTGAGAGAACAGTTTATTTGATAAATAATATAAGTCAAAATAAAAAATATTGTCACGAATCTAGAAAGATCTCGAAAACTCGACCAGGAAGTGATAACGTCACGTTATTTCTTCGAAAAAATGATAAAGTGTAAACTGATAATTTCTCTGGAATGTTCCTTTTGATATTCATTCTCTGAAGGAGCATGATTCATCGTTAAGTAGGTCATGTTCTAGAGTGAATTTTTTTTTTCAAAAGCCAGGGGGGTGCATGTGCACCTCCTTGCACCCCCCTCCGGCGCCCATGCTTGTGCAGTGCCCGGTTGCAAAAGCAATTATAAATCTACTAATGAGAAGGTGTCGGTATTTAGATTTCCGAAAGATCCCGCGAGGAGAAGAAAATGGCTTAACGCAATTCATAGAGAAAGTAGTTTTAAAGTCAACGATAACAGTGCAGTTTGTATTTTGTAGATTCCCATATTTTGAGAAATAATTCTTATCCAACCGCGGAAGGTTCAGTTATTAATATACCCCGAAAAATCCCTAAATTAACTGATGATGCATTTCCTTCAATTTTTCCAAATTAACCGAGTTATATGACGTCTTCAGTTACTCCGAAAAGAACAGATCCTGAAGAGCGAAGACAAAAATTAGTTGTCCATTATGACAATGTTTATACCGATTGGGACAAACAAGATCAGATCGATTCATTTTCCGACTTTTGTTGTCATTTCAAAGACAAGGCAATTTTCAACTTCTTTTCCAACGTTAAAGAAAATGACTTTGTTCAGTTCTATAATATAAATTTCGGGGGGGCATTTCCAAAAATATCATCGGGGTTCAAGATCTTGAGTAATTTTAGAATCGAAGTTGTATTTAGAGACGAAGTAAAAGTAGCAAATTCTAATTTCAAGTGGTTATTAGGTGACAGGTATATTTGTGACAGGTGGTCTAAATTTGAAAACCTAATTGCGCAATTGAATAAGACCGATTTAGAATTAGAATCCACAGCTGATGCCAGCAGTTCTCCAAGTCATTGTGTTTTAGATAAAGTTAAAGAAGAAATCAAAAACATTTGTAGCTGCCTCAAAAGTTGTATCCAAAAACTGGATGACATTTGCGCAGACGACTTAGACACTTCTAAAATTATAAAAAAACTAACGTTCTTAAATCAACAATTAAAATTAGCCGTTTCACCGAAGCCCATTTATTCTACAGACTCGTTTCTGTGGGCATCTTTAATTCATTTCCAATTTCCAGGTTCTTATAGGTTAATTAGAGACTCTCATTCACTAACTCTTCCTCATCCTAAATATTTAAGTAGCATAACATCAGATATTAAATGTACTGTAGGAATTAAAGATAGTCAGATATCATATTTGAAAAAAAATGTCAAAATTTAGAACCTCATGAGAGGATAATTAATGTTTTATTTGACGAAATTTATATTAAGCCTAAAATTGAATATCGGGGAGGTCGTCTGTTGGGTATAACAAATGATAATGAGGTAGCTACAAAAATGCAGGCATTTATGATAACATCGCTTTTTCCTAAAAACCGAGATGTTGTTGCACTTTTTCCTTTTAGAACGTCTACATCTCTTGTTCTCAAAGATATGACAGTCAAAATTATCGAAATCCTGAATAATGTTGGTTTTAAAATTGTTTCTCTGATTTGCGATAACCACCGGATGAATAGATCGATGTATTTTTTGTTAGCAGAAGAATTTGGCAGAAATGAACCATCTACCACAAATATACTCTGCAAAACCTTGAGCCCATTCATTATCAATCCTTTCAAGTCGGATGAAAAGATATTTTTATTGTTTGATACGGTTCACTTGTTTAAATCAATAAGAAACAACTGGCTCAATCAAGCGAATGCTGAGGAATCTTTGATTTTTCCACATTTTAATGATTTCAATTTAATTTTGCGTGCTGATTGAACTGATTTAAAGAAAATTTATTCCAAAGAATGTAATAATATTTGCCGACAAGCTCCCGCCTTATCCAAGAAAGTTCTATATCCTTCTTCATTAGAACTTCAAAATGTGTCTTTAGTAGTAAAATTATTCGATGAAAAAAATATTGCTGCCTTCCAGATGAGCAATGGGGGCAGTTCCACCCAAAATGATATTGTTGGAACAGCAGAATTCATCAAATTGATTTTATCTTGGTGGAAAATCGTAAATATCCGCTCTCCGAAAGCGGGTTATTTCTTGAAAGATCCTCTCAGAATTCCTATCAACAACCCTTCGCATGAAAGCCTTTTGTTTCTTTCCAAATTTGCGGATTTATTGGATGTTTGGCAAAATAATAACTACAGCAGTTTGACTCAAAAAGGACACACCGGTAAGCTAACCACAGATACGTTTTTTGCTCTGAAACATACTTGCAGAGCAACAGTTCTTCTTTCGAATTATATGTTTTCAAAATTTGCGGATATAAAATATATTTTATTGGGAAAATTTCAAACGGACAAACTTGAAGAACGATTTGGTATTTATAGGCAATATAGCGGCTCCAATTATCATGTGTCCGTCAGTCAGATTCTTGAATCAGAAAAGAGGTTGAAAATTTTAAGTCTTCTCAAATTAAAATCTGCGAAATTTGGATCATTTTCTCTGAAAAATTTTTGTAATTTAGATTCCGAAGAAAGCACTTCCACTAACGCATCCGCACGTGCTCGCGATATCGGTCCGTTCGAAAATATTTTAAATACCTTCAGTTGTAATCAAATAGAAAGTAGCGAATTAACGTCTTTATTTTTCGTCGCCGGTTACTGTACTCATATTTTCATTAAATTCTTGAATAACTGTCCACACTGTACCGAGTTGGTGAGCTCAAAAGAAGATTTCCAAGTTGAATTACCAGATCAAGACGTCTCTGTAAGTGATTATCTTCTTCACTTAACACGCGGTTCATTGAAGAGTCTTTCACAATTTTTATTTGAATGTGCGATAGATTGTTACCAAATTTTCAACACTATTCTTACTGCCGAATATGAAGTGAAGTTTGGTGAAGTGGATAATCAAAGAGACGTTTTGAAATGTTTATTCATGACATATTTCCAGCGTACTTGGGATGTCTATCACGACAAATGTTCACTATGTCAGCAGCCTTCTGAAATTATCTTGAGAAAATTTTCCCAAATTTTAAGTAATATTTTCCTTAATAATTATTCTAAAATGGTTAGTGATAGAATCCCAAGAACTGCTCTTTCCGATAGGAAATTACTTACTTTTAGCCGTTAGATATCAGAATTGTTTTTGTTTATTCAGAGTTTATTTTTAGTTTTATATAACCTATTTTAAATTCGAATTAAGAGTTTTTATTTATGCAGAGTTTATTCTTGTTGAATTTCTGTTTCATAGGATTTATTTTAAGTTTAAAGATCAGCAGTCAGAATGTAATCGTTTTCGACAGCGAAATAATACTCTTTTTTTCCCTTTTTTCTGTTCATTCACCTACTTTATTAGCCTCAGAAAGTAAAATAATTTTCATTCTGATTGTGATCTTGTGGAACTCAAAACAACAGCTACCTCCTCGTGGTGAGTTCTGGATTATTTGCTATAAAATATTAAGAAATTATTCGCAGATAAACGAAATGCTGTTTTGTTTTCCTCCCTACAGTTCTTTATTTAATTGTGAATTGAAAAAAATTCGAACTTATATCGAAAACAGTGCGAATTGCCCAAGAAAACCGTATAATTTCTATATCTACTACGCCTGCCACTATGCCCGTTGCTGGTAACAACGGCAACGTCTAACCTTCCGGCCTGTTAGACTTAGTAGGCCGTGACCACAGCAATGCTCTGGGTGCTGGGTGGGATGGGATCAAGAGTTGCGTTGTCCTCAGCTGCTACACAAAAAAGCTGATTTTTTCTGCCTTCATTGAACAGAGCCAAAAGATAAGAAGTTAATTCATATGCCAAAAGCTCTCCTACATCGCTGTCGTTTTTTTGTCAGGGGGTTAACAGTTAATTTCTCACCATTGATTATAATGGCCTGCTCATACAGGCTATTGATAAGTTTTTATTGCTTCATGAAACTACATTTGCTGCCAATGAAATTTTGCATAATTTAGAGTCCGTACGTGGGCAATGCCGCCCCTGGGTGAGTAATATAATTTCGCCCTATCTAGTTATTCATTAGAATAAGAGTGATTAAAATTGAAAAATAAATAATGAGAATTGAGAAATTGAATCTCAACATCATTCTTGTACTTTCTCATATAACCAAGTATTTCTTCAATTAAACAACAATTTACATAGTTTATATTAATTCACGTGCAATAAGGTATGTAATATTATGCATACTATATATGATATAGGTGCTGTTATACATACCCTGCAGGAGAGGGATGAAAATCTGAGAATTTGGGGTGATAAGCAGTTTTTCATCGCAAATTGGAGAAAAGTATGAAAAAAATTTCGGAAAAAAGGGACAAATTTTACCGGATAGGAGACACCCTGATCCTCGCCCCGATCCTCCAGGAAAATGAAATATACCTCAAATCCTATTCGTATATCTACCAAATATACATACAGGGTGTCCGGGGAATAACTGTACATACTCTTACCAGAGATAGAGTTGCACTAGGTGATTACTGATTGACTATAAAAAATTAATTTCTGGATGTCCCTAGAAAACTACAGGGTGATTTTAAAACTTCATGGAAATACTTGGACCATCATAAAATCCAAACTTATTGACGGATATTATTGAAACTTGGGAGGTTATTGGCCCATGCTAGGGTCGAGTCAGAAAGATATCATTTATTTCATTTTTCCAGGGCCGGACTCATTAATCTTCATTCAAAGTGTTCGAGGTAAAACAAACACTTTGTATTTCGAATCACAAATAATTGATGTGCTTCTAAGAAAGAAGTTAAATTATGCTTCAATTTGTGGTATCGCTTGAAGTTGTCACATCGCGTTGTCTGATCGCGAACATGGAGGCTGTGCTTTATATGTTAAATCCGGGTACAAGGTGCAACGGCTGAATGTTGATAGGTTCTCTGTTGAGATGCATTGTGAATTATGTGCCATAAAGATCAAGACGAAAAAAACTACCTACTGTGTATTGAGTGTTTATAGACCTCCGTCAGGTTATATTCCTCTATTTTTTAAAACATTAGAAATTGTTATCAACTATTGTGATTCTATTTCAGATATTTTGTTTTTGTGTGATGATCTGAATATCGACTTCCTTTCAGTTAACGACTCTTGTAAAAAGCTTCTTGATGAACTTTTTAATTCTTTTGGTTTATTAGAGTGTTCCTTGGAACCTACAAGAGTCTTCACTAATAAACACGGAAAAACTTCGTCTAGCAAGGTTGACTATATCGCTGCTAATGCTGACGGGGTGAGCATTTCTGTGTCTGTATGCGAACCCTTCATTAGTGACCATAAAGCTCTCATTCTCGACTATCTTTGTCATGAAAAACTTGAAGTTGAAAAGAATTTTATTACCTACAGAATGACAGCGCAATCGAATTTAGATAACCTGTCCTCCATGATCTCCAATGCTTACTTTCAAGTATTATATGCCCATGATACAGTCGACACTAGATTTCAGAGGTTCTTAGATGTATTAACCTATTCGATTGAGGCCACTTGTCCCTTGAGGACATTACCTTCTGCTCGATGTCGACCGAAATGGGTAGGTTCCTCAATATGCGAAGCAAGAGACCATTTGAGAAATCTTCACTGGCTTTCTAGGAACTTGAAATCTCAAGAGGCTGTAGTTAATTATAAGAAAGCTAAAAAAGCATACAATCAATTCCTGAAGACTTCAAAACATATTTACAACGAAAAAATTTTTTCTGAATCAACCAATCCCAACAAAACTTTATGGACCCTTGTGAATATGGAGTTGGGTACCACGAAATTAAGTAGTGTAAATGGAATTACGCTTACTGTTAATGATCAGCTTATCTCGGCTCCCGATGCGGTCGCTGACGCATTTGGTAGTTATTTCTCTACCATGGGCGAGCATTGCGGGGTGAATATGGAAGTTTAGTCTCGAACTCATGCACACCCCAAAATTTGGTCGACTCGAATTTCTACTTTTTTCCTGTTGTTCCCGAGGAAATCATATCTGTGGTCTCACAATTGAAAAATTGTGGTGAGTCTGGGCCTGATAATATTTCTTCTAAGGTGCTCAAGTATATGTCTCCTCTTATTGCGGAGCTTTTTTCAGATTTGATCAATTTCTCTATTTCCATGGGTAAATTTCCATCAGTGTTGAAACAAGCAATTGTTAAACCAATCCATAAAAAAGGTAGTATTGATGACTTGGAGAATTATCGTCCAATATCTCTATTGAGTCCGTTATCCAAGGTAATCGAGAGGATAGTCTGCCGTCGAATGTATGATTATCTTCCAAAATTTTCCATCCTGACAAGTAGTCAGCACGGTTTTAGAGCTGGAAGATCCACTCAGAGTGCGTGCTGTGAGTTTCTCGAGTTCGTTTATTCCTCCCTAGATGATGGAGATCATCTGGAGTGTTTTTCGATTTAACTCGCGCATTTGATTGCCTTCAGCCAGATTTTCTTATTTCGAAAATGTATCAGATGGGTTTTGGGAAGTGTTTCTAGACTGGGTTCTCAGTTTTCTCTCTGACCGGTCTATGGTGGTTAAGCTGGGTGGCTTCCATTCCCGAAGATATTATCCCAAGATGGGTGTCCCCCAAGGTTCTGTATTGGGGCCCTTCTTTTCCTACTGTTCATTAACGAGCTTCCTCAGTATATTGTGTCTTGCATTATTGTTCTCTTTGCGGATGACACATCCTTAGCTATAAAAGCTCGTAATCTTGACGAGCTGAGAGAGATTTGCGGAACTCTCATCAAAAGATTTAATATATGGTGCCAAAGAAACTCCTTGATTGTGAATTTGGCTAAAACCAAGATCATCAAGTTTCAGGTTAGGGACGGTCTTGATTTCGAGGTTACCCTCTCTAACTTTGGCCTCATGTCATCGGAGTGTGTCAGTTTTCTGGGAGTTCGCGTTGATAGTAGGTTAAGATGGTCCTACCACGTAGACCACGTATGCAGTAAAATTAGTAAGAGCTATTTTGTTATTTCTCGCCTGAAGAGTTCATTATCAGTGGATTCTCCCGTTGGTGTGTATTTTAGCTGTGTGTATAGTCACCTCTGCTATAACGTGGTACTGTGGGGTTCATCCCCAGATGTGGGTCGTGTATTTGTTGCACAAAAAAGAATGCTTCGTCTCATTTTCAGCCTGAGGCCTCGAGACTCATGCCACCCTTATTCAAGGAAAATAAAATACTGACATTTCCATCGATATACATCTTGAATTATCTCATTTATGTTCATCAAAATTTGAAAAAACTCAAAACATGTACTGAGTTTCATGACTATAATACCAGGCATGAGGATATTTTATGTATTCCCAAGCATAATACTAAAAAGTATGAGTCGTCACCCTCCTTCACGGGAATTAAATTGTATAATCACTTGCCTAAACATTTCAAGGGAATAGGTGATAGACGATTTAAGAAGGCAGTAAAATCACTCTAAATTGAAAAGTGTTTTTATAGCATTCAAGAGTTTTTTGCTAGTTCTATAATTTGAGTCTTTTTGAATTCTAATAATTTTCTATATCATTATATTTCAACTTTGTTCTTTTTGTATTGCCATTATGTTTTATTTTTCTCTCATTGCCTATTCCTATACATTATGTAATGTCTCAAAGGAGGAATAAATTATTATTATTATTATTATCAACAATTATTTTTTTATGAATTTTTGAATTTGGATAATATTCGAAAAATTGAATTTATCTACCTGAACAGGACTTAGTCATCTTGTAGAGGTCGAAAATAAATAATAAATTTTCTTTAAAAAGTTACTGAAGGTGAGGAAGACTATAATAATTTGTTGATATACTGGGTGGCCATCTAAGACGCGGATCTCATTGCAATGGAGTAAATGAAGGTATATTTCGAAAAAAAAATTGGTGAAGTGTATAGGGTATACAGAAGCATATTTCAAAATTATTCGTAGGTATACCAGGTGTTCGACAACAAAAATATGGACCAAAGTGACACTTCTTCCAATGTAAAAACTGAATTAGTAAATCGAGTAGTACCTCCAGATTTCAACCCGCTAGATTATTTTTTGACTCAGCAATTCGTTCGTTTCTATTTTCATTTTTATTAGGTACTCTTTACTGTATTTTAGTTTCTTTCATTTGTTATTGTTTCGTTATGGAATGTGCTTATTAAAGCTCTGAACTGTTATGAAAATTTTCTACTAATACTTCCGCATTTTATATTCAAACATGAGATTTTCAGTTGTCTTCATGGTGAAAATGTAAATTTTTTGAACTTTATCCAAATTCAAAAATTCATAACAAAATAATTGCTGATGTGACAACTTTAGGCGATATCACAAATTGAAACATAATTTAGCTTCTTTCTTAAAAGCGAATCAATCATTTGTAATTCGAAATACAAAGTGTTTGTTTTACCTCGAACACTTTGAATGAAGATTAATGAGTCCGGCCCTGGAAAAATGAAATAAATTATATCTTTCTGACTCGACCCTAAATTTGGATTTTATGATGGTCTAAGTATTTCCATGAAGTCGGAAAATCACCCTGTAGCTTTCTAGGGAAATCCAGAAATTAATTTTTTATAGTCAATCAGTAATCACCTAGTGCAACTCTATCCCTGGTAAGAGTATGTACAGTTATTCCTCGGACACCCTGTATGTACACAATTTCATGAAAATCGGTCGAGCCGTCTAGAGTTTTTACACAACACCGTGAAAGGAGATTATTATAATAATATGTTATTCGCCCTTTCAAAAAAATTGAATCAGTATAGGATAAGCAACAAGAATAAAAATAAAATATGTGAAAGCCAACGGAAAATTATATTCACAATAATTGAACTAATATGGTCATTTTTACTGCAAAAGTTCCACTAGGAGTGATTTCTCTTGTTTCTTGAAACTTTTGTTGTCCAAACCCTTCAGCCTATCAGACAGATGATTGAAGTTCAGCTCCGCTGTATGTTGGAGATTGCTGAAATTTAGTGATATGATGCCTTCAAAAATAAAGTGTTTCTTTTTACCTGGTATGATTGATATTGGAACATTTTATCATCGAGTCGAAATTTTCAAGTTTATACCTACAGCAGATAATTCAAGATGTACCTACATGCAGGATACAGTAATGGGGCTCATAGACCTCGTGCATTTTCATCCGTTCGAATCGCCACGATTCGAATCGTCGTTCCAGAAATATCAAGAGCCGACAGGTATTACCGACGATGGTTTTCACCACAGAACACGAATATGCAAGAAATGAAAACTCCCTACTAATCCTAGGCAACAGATTGGCCGCCATATATGGTAGGAATTGTGATCAAACGGCGGGAATTTCAAATAATATTCAAGCGGGAATTTTGAATTTACTTCCTACCACTAGCGGACCCCACTACACATGTTTTTTATATTCATTTCCGATGTGAATTTATGGCTTCTATCATGAATCCTGATTGTGTAATCAGAATTTATGATTGATTGCCGCACATAACATCGAAATTTAATACATTGGAGAAAAGGAAAGTAAGAACAATGATGAACTTCAACAATTTATTTATTGTTCATGAATTCCCAACAAATTAAGAAATATTTCTTACAACGATAGATTCATTCCATTGCAAAATATATAATCAGAAAGAATTTGAATGGTGTTTGTTGGGTTGTGAAGGTCAATGAGTAAATCACAGTATTCATAAGTCAGCATCAGCCAGACATCTTTCCTTTAGGCCCTCTTATCCTTGTTGGGTGTTCTTGGAAAGAAAAATAGTATTGAAACTTGAGGTATTGTTGACATGAAGGAAAGTATTTATTTCTACAATAACGATCATTCTTCTTGCGACAGCTTCATGATTAAGATGGCTAGGCGCTCTTGAGTTATAGTCTTAAAATGGTAAAAAATGATGACTGCATAAATGATAAAATTAATATAATATAATATAATAGTTCCAGTGCATTAGCTTATACTATGCTGGCTCCCTAGCTGCCGCTTTACAAATAACCATTGGTAAGAAGAACTTTTTTACTTACAACACACAGAAACACTGGAATAAAAAGAACTCTTACAACTAAAAATCTGCAAGGATAGATTTTTTATATTTTAACAGTAGATACCACCGAAGTTTTTGGCATTGTAAACGTATTCAGAATATGTATATGTAGGTACACTGTGTATGATTATCAACTTATAAATCATATGTGGCAGAACTTACCCAATCAAATTAATTATAAGAATAACTGGAATATTCTACATTCGGTCGTTAATAATTATGGATATTTCCTTTACTGCTCCCCAGTAGTCCTTTGAGTTTGTACAGTTTTATGAGTGATGGATGAATCAACCTGTCAGAAATGAAAAATATTATTTTGATTTGCGAAAATGATAATAATAAAATACTTTAAATTTCATACGTAAAATAACGAAACAAACTCACCTGTATGTTTGGATTGATGATTGTTTTAAATGAACCTCAAGTTGACGTGTGATTTTTAAAATATCATCCTACCAAATTCTAGTCAGTCTACCAAAAATTCTGGTGGAATCGCGAAATGTCATTCAAACCGGAGGCAGCCATATATGGTAGGATTCCTCAGGAACATAGAACCATCAGTTTCACCCCTCTGGTTTTCGCCACACACCTCGGTTACTGATAATTTTGGAACTACGATTCGAATGGCGGCGACGAATCGCGCCGGTTCGAACGGATGAAAATGCACGAAGTCTGTGGGCCCCATACGAATTCCATAATTGGTGCATACAGGCTTACTGTGCTCCCTTGGTTCAAGATTGAAAATGAGACGTACCACAAAAACATAACTGATATCAGGCGATTCAGTCCACAGAATCACATTGTAATTCAGGTGAGAGTATACTAGAAAATTGTATACTCCCAACAACTATTTCAAAGGCAATATATTTTTTAAAGCTCTTATAGCATATATTAAGATCTAATAATTTCTTACGAACATTATAAACATCATTTCCCCAATTCAGAGTGATATCGATATATAAGATAATATATGTTGGTACATTATTTGGGCTATTTCCTGATGACGGCAGGCGAATGCTTGCCGAAACGTCGGTAAATTCCAACAGTATAGATAATGGAAATAGCCCAAATAATGTACCAACAAATATTCCATTATCAAGAATATCTCGTTCACAATAAGATAATATATATTAGATAGTCAGGGATTGAATCTAAAAAACCGGAACCCGAAGTAGTATTTATGATACTGATGCGGATTCATGATTTTGGTAATGTTTCATCGATTTGGTTATTTTTAGGACCGATTTACCTCAGTAAATATCCCAGGATTACGAAGCTTTGCATTGACTTTAGGATATTTAGCGACTTTATATTCCTTATCTGACACGTGATGGTCTGCCTTGAGTGCTTGTACTCCATCTTCCAAACTATAACGTTTCAGAGTATCACCAGAACTATAATTTGGCCTGCTTTGAACTCCTGCCTGCAAGAAACATTGCAATATTTTCATTCGGAAAACTTTATTGAATTTACCGCGCATATGAAGGCAAAATTATCTTTATATCTTCCAGAATGAGCCATTAAAAAGATCTCAGCGAAAATAACTCAAAGAAATTCGATCTTTTCCGAAAAAAAAAACCGTCAAATATACTGAAGGTACATAGATATTATGTCAAGCAAGATTGTGACAGATTTATTGTGACATATTATTTATAGCACTTATTGAAATCTATCATTTTGTAAAAAGGATTATTTTAATTTGTGATATTGAATAAAGTTATGTCGAATGCAGGCAGATACAAAGACAGATGTCCTATTATTTGTGCGGTGAGTAAATTCTTGGAAGTAAAAGTTAGGCTGAGAGTTTTGCATCGAATAATAATAATAACAACTTTATTGAACAAAATAAACTGAACTTACAACATTTCTTATGGACCGAAATTCAAAGTACTACATACAGAACTCTGCTCATTTTACTCCAAATTAAGGTAAGATCCGCAAATTTACATAAAACAATCATCATAAAACATATGAACATAAGGCAAACATGGATTCTTTCTGAAACTGTTTTGTTCACATCTTTTCCATCTTGAAAAAGTGCAAGAACCATACAGTTTCGAATATACGGCAAATTATATCGATTGAAGATTCCGTAACTAAACGAGAGAATTTTAAAGAGGTCTCTTCCGGCTTTTTGAGAACTGGTTTTTCCATTCTTGTCGATTCACTTTAATTTCCATATTTTTTGGTTTTCACTAGAAGATTTGATGGTTAACATCTCTCATGTCTCATCAGCCGTATCTCAGAATATCCTCGAGAGCAACAAATTGCTCTATCTTTTCCATTGCGGATTCTCAAACCTAACAACCAGGACTCTACACAATAGATATAACTTTGCTATACTTAAATATACGTCTGCCAACGGAGATCCCTTCCTCAAGTTCACAAAATTCAATCTCGTACTTCACAACTCTCACAAGCATATACTCTACTACTCTACTCGATACATCTCTGCTCGACTGTTCGGTCTGCTAGACTGTGTTATTTACTGTTCATAAGATCGCTATTTGAAGCCCTGATTGTTCGTAAAACATAGCCACTTCTGACGAATAGGATAGAATAAGAAAAAATTGATTACTGAGCTATTTTTTTGATGAATATAAATGGGAAATAGAAAAGACCTAGAGGATCAAGAAAAAACCACATATGTAGTACCTAGGACATATAGTTTATAATTTACAGGGTGTTTTTCAAAATTGAATGGAAATTAAAACCACTTTATCCTGAATGGAATCACCGATTTATATGAAATTTGGAATGAGGTTCAAGAGAACTGCATTAAAAAATCATTCGATTTTCAGGACGGTATCACATAAATTCCGACAGTAGTTCTGAAAAGTTCGTGAAATCACCCTAAATAATGATTTTTTCGATATCTGCGTAGACTGTAAGATTCCTCCATTTAATTCGCCAAATAATATTGCTTGGCAATATTAGTGTCTTAACAGTGACAATAATATTTTCTTTTATGTCGATATTCAACATCCTATTCATCTCATGACCCAGTCAATTTTGAAATTTGAATCTTGATGAATTGCTTCAATCAAATGAAGGCACAGTTAGTTAAGTCATCTCTGATTGTAGAGATAATTTTATTCGATTTTAATTCTTGAGTAGGCATATTTGATTCATTCCCACATTCCCACTTGACCGTTGAATGAGATTTATTAAAATAAATTGAATAATAACAATAATGGCCTTAAATGCATTTATTATTATTATTAATAATGCATATTCAATTGATTTAATCCATGAAGACTCAAAATTCACTTCGAAATGATATGAATGGAGAAAAAAAATCATCCCTTGGCAACCTTGATAATGCCATGCAATATAATTAGGCGAATTGTATGAATGAATCTTACTTACACTTTACGCAGATATCGAAGAAATCATGAAATTCATGAGATACGGTCCTGCGAACCGAATCATATTTGATTGCAGTTTTCTTGAACCGCATGAATGAAGTTATTTTCATTCAAAATTTCATATAAATCGGTGATTCCGTTCAGGAGATGAAGTGGTTTTAATTTCCATTCAATTTTGAAAAACACCCTGTAAAACAGAATTTATAACTCCTAGCGAAGGGGTTTTTCGTGATCCTCTAGGTGTTCCCTATCTTTCATTAAAATGTTAGCCATTTTATCCTGTTATGTATGAATAACAAAAATCATGAAATATATATGTACAGGGTGTTTCAAAAAAAAGGTATCCGTCTCTAGGACAGATACAAAACTGAAAAATAATTGGAGTTTGTTTAGTAAATACGCGGATCTTAATATATAAAACTAAGTCGGCCATTTTGTTGGTTACACCATTTATAACTCAAGATTTGATGAACTATTTGTTATGAAAGATTTTTTGTTGGATTCTTCTACGGCGGGTTTAACATGAAATATATTAAAACTCTGAAAAATTTGATGAAATGGAAAAAAAATAGGAAATAATTTTCCTTCTTACGAATAACGCCAATAGGTGTCGCTACGATACATTTTCTAAAAATATTAACGCATCTGTATCCAAGTGTTATTAATAATTATTATTATCGCCATTAGATGGCAGTAAAAAATTACTGTGTATTTTGAGTTGGCAAAACGTCCGAATCAAGGCATTGACATTTTTTATCGAACACACAAAAATACAATGGGTATTTCCAAATGACTTCATTTGGAGCAGATATAATTAAAGGACGAGGATTCAATCCAACATTCAAGGTAAGAATATAATATTAACGTTAATGATTTCAAATTACTTATTTTGTCTTCCCTTTCTGCTATTTAGATCCAAGACCAAATTCACCATCGAACTGGATCATTACAACCACTTGAAGATGCACATCAGAAATTCCTCAAAATTTACTTCATATAGGCAATATGGATGATCAACGTCAATCAATTAATGCAGATGTGAGAAGAATAATTCTTCCAGATCTGCACCAACTACTTCATGAACATCATGCATTGGTTCGATTGTTTGAAATTGCTTTGGGACGTATGCCAAGTGACGATCACAAGGTTGTGATTAGAGCAGATAAACGACCTGTTGGAGCACATGCAACGAATATATATGAAACACACCGTTCATACGATGCTCTACAATACCCGCTCATGTTTTGGAGAGGTGATGATGGATACGACTTCCATATCAAAATGATAAATCCATTGAATGGTGAGTTCCTTTATTCAAATTTAAAATGTTTAATTAATACAAATTTGAATTATTTGATTTTAGGCCAAGATACCACCAAGAGAAGGATCTCGATGAATAATTATTCCTTTAGTTTGATGGTTCGTTAAAATGCTGATAACTATTTGCTGGGATTTCGTCGATTGCAGCAGTATTGTGAAACTAGCTGACCCGGCAGACTTCGAACTGCATCAATCGATAAATAAAAAAGCAACTTTAATATTATAATGAACTATTATGGCATAATGTTGGCCAAGAAGTGTTTAGAATGTCCTATCCCAGAAACTGACGAGCGTAGGCGGGATCTGGTGGTTGGACTAATTGTGGCAATTGGCAATTAAGTAAGGTAGCTGACCCGGCGAACTTTGTTTCGATTTAGAGATGAATAAAATTGTACTAACCATTGTTTTTTTTTAAGAAGGGAATAATAGGTGAAATACAAAAAAGTCAAAATATACAAAAAATCTAATTGCATAGAAATAAGTAATTTATGTACATTGTTATTCATACATCAAAAGAATTCTCTTTATTTAAGAGGTAAAGAGGGAACTTTTTTTAATATTTTATCGATTAAGACAGTAAAAAGTCTGCCGGGTCAGCTAGTTTAAAATAAATTAAACACATTTCTTACGATTCTGCTGCAACTACTGGCAACATTGTTATGAAACAGTATACAAATATATTTTGTAAGCTGATACATCCAATGATTTTCTTCTATGTCTCAATCGATTAGAAGACGCTAGTTACATAGTTCGTACCAAGTAGTATTAAACACAAATTTTGTAATATTTCATTCATAAAGCAAAATTTCAATTGAATCTAAACATCTCGATACTTTGTACCGTTTTCGGAATATTTCGATTTGAATATGATGAAGTAAAAGTCGATGCTGGTATGAAGTAATGATAAATGAATTAATTAAACAAAAACCCCAAGATGAAAATTTCAAAATGGCTTATAACATGAAATAGAATTCGATTAGAGTAGGTGTTCAAAATATTTTCCGTTTTCACGTCTACCTCTTTTTCTAAAAAATTTATTAATATTCGAAACAGTTGGGAGCCAGCTTTGAATTTATTAAAGTGACATTGAATTCTGGCTTTCATTTCTTGAAGCGAATTTACCTATGTAGCATAAACTTCTTCAAGATACCACCAAACTGTGTAATCCAAGGGATTAGATTCGCATGACCAAGGAAGCCAATGAAACGGAGCTTCTGCACCTCTACCACTCCTTCTATCAACACCTATCTATCGACACCTTCTATCAAAGTTCGGTGAGCTTCATCGTGCTTACTAATTATAATTAATAATAATAATCACAAAACTATCACTCCTTTATACCAGCATAGACTATTACTTCATAATTTTCAAATATAAATATTTCGAAGACGGAGTACCTACTTCTTCTTCTTCTCTCTTTAGAACTGAGCTCTCTATTAAAACATAATATTTGACTCAGTGATGTTCATTTGAAGTTGAGATCCAGCTATCTTTTGTTAGGGCCCCCAAGTGGTCTTCTGTTGTGTGGTCTTTCTACCATCACGCACGATCTTCCCACTCGGGTATCATGTAGCATTCTAAGGGTGGAATAATTTCTGAAACCGGTCCAAATGTTTTTCGTCAATTCGTGTCAAACATACAAAGATACCAATCATTACTCTTTATTAGATCAGTGTAGAGATGAAACTCTATTAACTGTTGTCATCATAATTGGCATCCCCCATAGTGAATTAAAAGAATCTGATTGCAGTAAATAGGATCAGGAAAAAAAAAGATATTAAAGGCTTCTCACATATATATGACGACGTTTCGCAAAAGTTACCTTCTGCTTCTTCAGGCCTACAATTTATTTTTTCTACAAACGTCAAAAAATGATAAGGTTCACGCATTGACAACAATATACGAAGTGACCCTTTTTTTCATTTTCCTTCGTTACCATGACATCGTGAGCGAAGTAGTGTGCGAAATACTTACTTCGAACACTGCATGTAAACTATATGGGATTTTTATATTTTATCCTTTATGTTCCTCAATCAAGTAAAAATCCAAGAAATCATTTATTTATTTATATATAACAATAATTAAGGCTTTCAAATTGTGAGAAAACTTAACACTACCTAATTCTATCTATTATTTACAATGTTAACATTTATGGTTCAGCCAGTGCACGAACCAATACTATTGAATAACTTACCAAAAACATGAATAACTCTATTTACTGTTCTCAAACTAGCAACCATGTAATAAGTGTCATGTTCAGTACGAAAACACCTGAAATTTGAAATTCATTTTCAGGCTGGAAAATCGAACATACCAAACACAACAGCGAGAGCAACATTGCATGAATATCATCTAAGTGACGAAGTTGATGCGTTGAAGCATGAGCAAAAAATATTCAATGAAAAGGAGTTCGAAGTTCCCTACAGATTGCCTAATATCGAGAATATCAGGCACAGAGGAGCTCATGACAGAGTAAGAAGTTAACTAAACTTCCTGTTCCTTTTTTGACAATTACGATTCATGGAATGATCAGGGATATTCGATGTAAAAGACCATCCCCTTAACATATTGAGAACTGCCAAGAGAAAGTATGATTGAAGCGATATTATATTTGTTGCTTTCGATTTTTGTAGGTAGCGATCGAATAATATCCACGATTTCTCATTGGGAAAATTGTTCGGATATCCCAAGAAATGTACAGATCAACAAATTATTGATAAAATTCGATAGAAAATAAAACAATGAACGAGTTGGGTAAAGAACAAAAGATCCTTGCGGTCGAAGTTCCCGGAAGGCTTAACGAAGCCACAACGACCCCTGTTCATGATAATAATAATAATAATAATAAAACAATTGTTCAACTTTTATTATCATATGCAATAGAAGCGATTATAGGGGTAGTTAATTTATAATGAAAATATCCTGTACCATAATGTCTCGTCCTATTAACTACATTTTTTTTAACTTATGGATATATATTTACAAGCTCATACCCGCGGCTCCGCTCGCGTTATGTTTCAATTTAAAACGGTAATGCTAGGTCCGCAACCCCACATTCATAACCTCGTATCGAAGGAGAATTACAAAATTGTCTTTGACCATGTTTCTCTATCTTTCAAAGTTTACGCAGTGTCACCCTTAAAACCGGAAAACACCGGGATTTTTAATGAAAAATCGATATTTTTTCCTTATTTTTTCGTAATATAGGGATGAAACCTACATTAGAACCTCCCAAAAAAATAATTCTCTACAATATAGTGAAAGTTTCATCACAATCGGTCATCTGGTTACTGAGTCCATAGGGGACAAACAAACACACGGACATTGACATTTATAATATTAGTATGGACTACTATGAAAACTTGTATGGAATATGGATACAATGAACACTCTGAATATTATTGCATTCTCGGATGTGATTGCAAATTCTAAATTTTTATGAAAAATGCGTGAAGCAATTGCCTTGATGTGTTATACCAAATTTCCAGTTTGGATTCAACTAAGAAACATGGATTAACCATCCACTTTCAAAATCCTTATTTCTGATGTTCAGCACTCTACTTTGGGAAAATCTAAATCTGCTGCGTTATGCTTTAACTCTAGAAGGCGTTTGACTGTACCTATTGGCTCGGAGGACTTTTATATGAGTTGAGTGAAACAAAATGCCTTTATCTACTACTCCAATCCCTAGAGATCAGAAGGGGTTAGAATAAGTTATACCCACTATTCCTAGCCTTTTCAGGGCACGGCTCTAAGATCTCCACCTTCAACATCACTTTATGAAATTTACTGTTATAGTTAGTATGTACTACAATACATTAAGGAAACAATATACAGGTTCTGGCAGAAGTCATGACAGGAAAATAATGTTCAATAAAAACATGAAAACATACTCGAACTCAATTTTTTTATATTTAATACATTCTATAAGATTTTCAGTTTATATATGATGAACCACTTCTGGCATATGACGACCTTCGTTGGTTATACACGATACAGGCTTTGAGGCGGAAAAGAAAACTTTGCATAGCTCGCTCGGTAATTTCCTTACAGCCTCAACATTTTAGGAGTTCTGACTGTAAGGGATCTGCCAGTACCATTAAATTTATACACCCAATATTTAATTATTGTACTGAGGCTAGGAACAGGATCGTGTCGACCTAGGCCAAGCATTGTGCGCATGAACTCGCTGCGTTTTTATAGGTGATTCGCCATTTTGAAAAAAACATTTCACAACTAGAGCACGTTGTCGCACATGTTGCACATACTGAAAATGGAAACGTCGAAAGTACACAATGCACGCAATTTCACCCCGCTTCTCCCCCACAGCCTAATCAGAAGCCCTCTACTTTCGTGTCAGGACTTCTGCCGCACCCTGTATTATACTACAATTTTCTAACGACACAACAATGACGGTACATGAAAAATCAGTCCAATGATGCATACAAGGACAAGTAAATACTGTCACAATATGGAGACACAAATGGAGATTGAAACCAAATTCGAGTAAATCTCAGTTTATCATCTTTGACGACATAACCCAAATTCACCAACCTTTAAACAAAATACTATTTCATGAGCAACATATTTTGCCGAATTAAAATATAATATAAGAAAAAAATGTATTGAGTTTGGTGTTCCAAATCCAGTTGTTCTACTCTTTATTAGTTTATACTCCTAGTTTTTGGCTTTTGAAAGTGTTGTACACCAAATAGACAAATAGCTTATTGTACAATATGAAATGTTTTATATTTAACAAGCTCAATTATGAAATAAATGTAATAATAATAATAATAGTAATACTAATAAGTAATCTAAGTAAATTTATATTTATTACAAAAATCATTCCAGAGTGATCTAAGTTTACTTTCAATCCAGTCCTTTATCTTCTTCTTATATGCAGTTCGGGTGATGTTTTTGTAATCAAGAGGGAGAATATTATAGAATAACGGTGGGAGGTAAGTGAAAGTTCTTAGGAGAATAGTCTTCTTAGGTTTAGGAAGAGGAATAATATTTTTCAACCTAAGTTGTTCGTCTTTTCTAGGTGTATCTTTTCCATACTGATACATAAGCAGAGCCTGTGCATGAAGCTGTCGAACAGTGAACACATTTGCAATGGTTTTTTTGTAAATGATCTTTAATATCAATTTCTGGATGATTTTGAGTTGCTTATGGTACGAATTTGCCAATCCCCCCCCCCCCCAAACCCGTACTCCGTAGTTGAGGTGTGGTTCTGCCAAAGCAAAATGAATTTTCTTGAGTTCTTCTATTTGACAAATTTCTCTTAGAGATTTGAACCTATTGAGCATGATGATCCCATCTCAAATGACAGTCTATTTTCATTCTCAAGTATTTAATGTCATAAGTTGATTCAATATTAAAAGCAACCGAATTATTAAGCTTCACTGAAAGTGTATCAAAATAAGGCAGGTTCTATCTTGAACTCGTGAAAGGCATAAACTTAGTTTTATCTACATTGACACTCAGGTTTTTTTTTTAGAAAAATTGAAAAACCTCTGCGAAACCCTTCTCAGCTTCTTCTTTAACTGCATCCCAAGTAGGAGCCTTGAAAAAAATTTAAGTATCATCTGCGAAGCTTACGATATTATAGTGGAAGTTAACATGGAAAATATCTTCGATATATAATAAGAACAAAAAGGCCATAAAATTGTTCCTTGAAGAACTCCATGAGTTATGTCCTTCTTATCACTATGAGCTCATCACCAATCCTGACCCTCTGGCATCTTCCACTCAGATAGCTTCTGATCAAATCAAAAGCCACACCTCTCCATCCCAACTTTCCAAACTTCTCAGCAGTTTATCGTGGTCTACGGTATCAAAAGCTTTAGCTAGATCAATAAAAATTCCTATGGCTGGTATATTTTCATTTAATGCGTCAGTGATCAGCTCCACCAAGTTCCCAACTGCGTCAACAGCAGATTTATTTCTTTGAAATCCATATTGCTTCATAGATATCAATTCATATTTTTTAACAAAGGCAATGGTACAATTATATATGACCCTTTCAAATACTTTAGCCACTGCTGAAGTCAAGGATATCGGTCTTTAATTTTTCAACTCTAATTCGTCAGAACCTTCGAAGATTGGTATGACTATTGCCTCCTTCAGTACATCCGAAAATGTTCCCTTTTTGATGCTTTCATTTATTAAATAGGTTAGGGGCCCCACAATGTACGCAGAAATATTTTTCAAGCATTCAGCATTGATTTTATCAGGTCCAGGTGTTTTATTATTCTTCAAATCTTCTTTTTGATCAGTGTCAAAAAATACCATGGAATTTGAGTGTAGGCAACTTTTCTTTGGCTCATATTCTGTGGGTTTAATTTTTGAGCTTATTTATTGGCTACGTTAATGAAGTATTCATTGAATTCAGCTGCTATTTTTTTTTTCTCATTTTCCAGTAAAACACCAGATTCACTTTTTATTTTGTCTATAATATTTTTGTTTGTTTTGTTTTTCACTATATTCCAGAGTTCTTTTGAATAATTCTTGTTTTTCTCGATTTCCTTTCGGTAATAATCTCTTTTGGTACACCTTATCAGTTCATCCAGTTTGTTCTTGTAAATTTTGCAATCCCTCATACAAGATAAATCAGTAGGGTTTTCAATAACATTTTTATACAATCTATGTTTTTTATTAACAGATACAACCAATGCATTTGTTATCCATGGTTTTCTCCTCCTACTTGAATGTTTGAAATGAAATGTAATTGTGTTGTTTCAAATTACTGTCCTGTACATGTAATAAATGTAACATTGCCTTGTTACATGGGCAGTTAAAAGTTGAGTGCTTGAAAATCTGTTCTATTCGTCTCGTCTCCAGAAATAAAAACCAAATTAAATGCTCTATATTATAAGCCATTGCAATAAAGTATAATTTGAAGTAGTATCAGTATCAAAAACTACATTATTGAAAATTAACTACGACCAAGGTCTTCCTGCTCATTTATAGATGTTTACAGGGTGTTCCTAAATAAATGTATCAACAGTTAATTGGAGATTTCTGATGAAAAAATAACATTTTTTCTCACCCATAATTTCTCAGAAACCGTATAAATCACAGAAGTGAGTTTTTCTATACACATTGTAACTAATAATTGCTACTTTCTTGTACTTCACCCGGTTTTATTAAACTTGCCAGTGGCGGATATATTGTATCCTGTAGGTATCCACGAAGACCCGGAGGAAAAAATGGAAGAGAAAAAAAGTTATTTTCTTATGAGAAATCTACAGTTGACTTCACATTAAATTATAATTACATATTATCGGAGGTAATAGCAGAAATGCATCGAAATTACCGATAATTCTGCATGTTGTCTAAAGACTGCATGAGTTCATTTTTATTTTTCTCCAAAAATGGAAATGACCGAATGCAGTTTTTCAAAGACAACACGCTGGAATGCAGAATTATCAGGTCATTTTGATGCACGAGTGTAGTTCGGGGGAATATTTCCCGAAATTGCTATGGATTCGAGCAGTGCAATTATCGCAGGGATCTTCCGCTTTCTACAATGCAATTACCGCTGTAATTTTCGATAATTGCATTCTACTTGAATGAAGTTTTTGACAGGAGGGAAATATTCGGAAGTAATTGCACAAGTGCACCGAAGGTGGAGGGCTCTTTCCCCCACTCACTGCGAACATATGGTCTATTATGCCTCCTAACAATGCCCCGTAAGTGAGCCGGTATAGTTGGTTCTTACTAAGATCCAGATACTTTTTTGATCTCGTAGTTTTAAAGTTCCGAAAGGAACTTTTTGGAGTGATCCATCCCTGAAAGATTCCGCCAGAGTGTTTCCCCTTCGGCTTTCTCCTTCTCCAGAAACTCCTTCTTATATATGTACATTTGCCTATACCACAAAAAGGTTCTTTGCTAGTGAGCGGATAGCGGCTTCCGTGCAACCTCTCTGGCAAGTACATGTTGAACGTTCGCTGTCAAGCCCTCAATTATTAGTTTACAATGAAAAAAAAAATTCTCATCCCCAAGCACAAACCAAATCATTCTGCTTAAAAGTTTAAACGACTATGTCTCTGGTATTTATACTTAAACTTTCCTACCAAATTAAAAGCTTTTCCAAAAATGGCGACCGCTCCACAACATGCTGAGTTTGTAGCGGACGATTCCGCAACAGTTTCACAACGGTTTCGTCCGCTGAATGCGACCAATGACATAGGAGCTCAGTGCTCAAAAATCGTTGTTTAATGAGGAACTATAAAAAATGCAATTCCCATTTGTATCTCTTCACTCGTAATTTGCTGTTATAATCTGGAATGCAGCAAGATGACTTTTTGAGAAAAGTTGTAGAAAATGTCCCGAACAATTTTTGTCGCTACAAACTTTTGAGGTTTTGCTAAAGTTCTTTACGCTGTGACCCTACATTTTTTAAGTGGACCTTTTTGAATGCTCCTCTAACGATTTCTCGAAAAAAACTTTCAGAATAATTCTACAGATTTACTGTAGGAAGGCACGTTTTTATTAATTCAAATAGCAAATTTTTCATCGAATTGAATAATGGAATTTTATATATTCAATCATTCTGATATTTTTATCTTGAAAAAACTGTCGCCTCTGGAATGTCAAATATTTTATTTCGATAAATTTTAATATAGATTTTGGAACATCTGATGCGACCAAAGAAGACGAGATACCAACAACTTGTAACAGATCTCAAAGAAACTACATATAAGTCATATTGGAAAGAACCATTAGGAAAAATATCAGATGCTATCCCTGGCTTGCCTCAAGGAATGAACACTGTAGAAACAACTTTTGGACACAAACCACGAGAACGTAAATAGCATATCAAACAAATTTGCCTATTTGAACGTTTTCTTTAGACCAATAGCAACTAAGATAGCTATTGAATACAATATAAATAATCACCCTGTACAGAATTAAAATTTTAAAAAAAAGTAAACTTTTAATCTGATTGTACGGAGTGATTCACTTATCTTGGTAACCCCAACTTTCTCGAGAACATTCGAATATTTTTTCATTCTGTGAATGGCGTTTCGAACAAGTCAATGTCGACTTTAGATGTGCATAAAAATCTGCGGAATAAATAAAGACGCAAGGCGTCGCGGCGCTCTCAAACATTTCTTCTCCAGGGACCTACCTTTCATATCATGTCATTCGAAAGATAATTTCATTCTGAACTGTTTATCGAATACAATTTTCATCCATTTTTAACCGTCAGCGATCTGCAGCGTGTTTTGTGTTAATTCTATTCCATTTATTTCATTTATTTTATTTATTTTATTTATTTATTAGTTCGGGACACAAACAGGACGAACCCAAAACAGTGCCCACCATTCAATTCATACAATATCAATTAAGTCTACATATGAACATTCTGCAAACAAAACTTATCTCCATGTAAAACAATTAAAAAAAAGGCAATTTATGTGGTGACGTGTACAAAAAAGTTCATCTTAACATTCAATTCGATTCATCTGAGCGACCTTAACACACCGGTATTGCAACGACGAAAATTTTTTCTGTATTGTGGTACATTCTGTATTGTGCCTTCATTTGGAGACATAGATATGATTTTGTGCCTTGAAATTGAGAAGGCTAGTTTTCTAGTCAATGTTCCTCTTCAAATAAGATGAAACATGTGGCTACATCAAGATGGGGCTCCGTGTCACAACGCTGCCATTGTGAAGAGATATTTAGATCAAGAATTCGTTAATAAAAGGATAGGCACCAATGGACCCATCAGGTATCGCCAGACCTGAAGCTCATGGATTACTTTCTGAGGGGTACCCTGAAAAATATGGTATACCAAACTGATTCTAATAACTTGGACCATTTGGAAATAAAGATTAGAAACGCATGTGCCCAAGTAGACCCTTATATTTTAACCAAAGTAACTCATAATGAAATATCGGGTAGTTCCTGTATATAAGAGAAAAGGAGACATAAATAACTGCAACAACTACAGACCAATTTCCATATTGCCCAACATGTCGAAGATTTTCGAATTGGCAATTAAAAATAGGATAATTAAGTTTCTAGAAAAAAACTCACTTTTGGATAATGCACAACATGGATATAGAGAAAATCGATCTACCATAACAGCATTGACTGGGATAATAGACCAAATTACAGAGGCCCTGGATAATGGAGAGATAATTAAAATGCTGAACTTCGATCTCAGCAAAGCATTTGATTCGGTGATACATAAAATTCTACTGGCTAAGTTAAGTTTCTATGGTTTCAGAGGTACAGTTAACGATCTCTTTAGATCATTTTTACAAGACAGGAAACAAAAGGTAATATTAGGCAATCTTTCATCTGAAGAAGTACAAGTAGAATATGGCGTTCCTCAGGGATCCATTCTTGGCCCAATACTCTTCATAATATATCTTAACGATCTAAAGGTGCCGGACAGTGTGAGTACATGCCTCTACTGTGATGATACATCTGTATTGATAAAAAGCAAGAAAGAAAGTGAAATAAAAAACAAGGAAAACAGAATCATAGAGTATATTGATGGATGGTTTACAACAAATAAACTTAAACTAAACAAAGATAAGACAGAAGAAATTACATTTCATTCAAACTGCGATACAAAGCACATAAAATTTTTGGGTATTATGGTGAATTCTAAGTTGAGTTGGACAGTCCACGTGGAAGAAATCTGTAAAAAAATTTCTAAGTCAATTTATCTTATAAGAAAAATGAAAAAAATAGCTACTTACCAGACAGCAAAGACTGCTTATTATGCTTGTGTACACAGCCATCTATCATATGGAATATTACTATGGGGCCAGTCATCTAAAAGTGTTTTCATATTACAAAAAAGAGCAGTTAGAGCATTGACAGGTTTGAGTGCACGAGAAAGTTGCAGAAATATATTTAAGCAGGAGAGAATACTCACAGTACCATCAATATTTATCAAAGAGTGTTTGAAATATATACATGAAAACAAGGAAAGTCTAATCAGCGGTGAAGATCTACATGAGTATAATACAAGGAAAAAAGACAACTTAGTTGTACCTTTGCATCGGATGGCCCGAACCCAGCAATTCTTTGATCACTGGGGAGTCAAACTTTATAACAAGCTCCCATGTGATATAAAACGATTACCGAAGGATAGATTTGACAGAGTCATAAAGGATGTTCTATGTCGGGGGGCATATTACAGTTTGGAGGAATTTTTGAACTCGGAAGTCGCGTTTTGATTTTTTGTCTTCTTCTCTTTTTCTTCTAATTATTGTGGGGGTTAATGTATTGTTAAATGACATGACATGTAATATTTTGATGTCTCAATAAATTATTATTATTATTATTATTATTATTATTATATGTATGGATCAAACTGACCGGTATATAGAACATATGATTTTAAATGTTTCGTTGTTAAAGACAATGTTTATTGTTATAAGATATAATATTTAATGAATATAATAATAGAGAAATAACATACTATTGACGTTTGTCATTTAACGAAACAAAATCATATCTAGGTCATCTAGCCATTATAATCAATATATAAGTTATATCACTTCCCTATATCATCATAAGTTACTCTGTTCAAATTAGAATAGGGTCCATTTATTTTCGAATTCTTGGTCTCACTATCTCTTCACAATGGCAGCGTTGTGACATGGAGCCCCATCTTGCTGTATCCACATATTTAATCTCATTTGAGGAGGCAGATTGTTCGAAAAACTAGCCTCCTTGAATTCAAGGCACAAAATCATATATATGTCTCCAAATAAATGCATACTTCCACAATACAGAAAAAAATAAATGAAATAGAATTAACATTTTCGAGAAAATTGGGGTAACCAAGATAAGTTAATCACCCTGTACTTAAACGAGTCCTACATGTTTTCCATGAGATGGTTAATTTTCTAGATGTTCCTTTGTACGACGTAGTTTTTCCAAGAACACGAAGATATGAAGTGTTATGGAACTCTCAAGTGAACCATGATAACTATAAAAAAATTTATAATGACTACAATGTAGGTGAAAAAATCGATAGAAAGTAAGTACCTCAAATAGTTTTATCTACTTCCAAATATACCTACCTACTCTGAGATTATGTCTTATAGAATAAGTATAATAGGTAATAGGTTTATTATTCCACATTTGGCAAGTTTCCTGGAGGAAAGTAATTCATGAAACTAAATCAGCCAGTTCGTCAACATTGGGGAACTCTTGAAAACAACTATAATATGTACATTTGACAAGTTCATTGCCCCAAATACTTTCGACCTCTCAAAACTTGTCTCAAACCCTACCGACTGTAAGGTATCCACGTCTATATCATTCTTCAGGTCAAATGTAAAAAAATCGACTTTTTGCAAGTTTTTCTGAAATATCTTGGTTCCTATGAGATTTTTGATATTTTTATTTATTATAAATATTGTAGAGGAATAAATTTTCTAAAATTTTTGTGTCGAATGTCTGCGTCTATAAAATTCTTCGTGTCACAGGTAAAAAAAATCGACTTTGCAAGTTTTTCTGAAATATCTCAGTTCCTTTAATATTTTCGCTATTTTTAATTTATCATGAATATTGTAGAGGAATAAATTCTCTTCAACTGTTGTTTCAGAAGTTTTTTTTGTACTATGAAGGCTTTCCCAAGTTTATAGCCAGTTATCTCGAATTCCGAGGTGATAACCCTAAAATGACTTTACTATATAATAGCAAAGTAAAAAGATTCAAATGGAAATTTCATTTCAAAATAAGTTCCTCATTGAAAAATGATTTCAGTTATTTCAAACCGCCTTATAACCCGAGTGACTGCTTCGGCTACAAAACCAAAAATGACGAAAGAGGTCTTGGAGCAAAATGCGCTCTGAAATGGTTCAATATGGATCCTGTGACAATAACTTCTAATAGACAGGTGGATTACAATGACAAATTCCATTTGAAGATGGGGAAAGCGTACGCCCCGTGAGTAATAAATTTGAATACTTCTCCTAATTGACTAAGAAAAAACTTGGATGAAGTAGGATTGTTCAGCTTTCTAATTCGCGATATATTTTCGTTGCCGTAGAATTGGAATCAAAGAGTCATTGCCTGAAACTCACACTTTTGGCAGACCGAACAAGAGGGAGATGCACGGAATGGCTGAGCTTCTGAGGCCTGGGTGCAAACCCGGGTTACACAAAAGGCAAACGCTATTATGGATGGGCTCGTTGAATATGCTGAGGCAGAATATAAAAAAAAGATTCAGCCCCAGTTTCACACTGAACGATTTGCATGATAAATTAGCTTACCACGATAAGGTGAGTAGGTACCGAATGAATTAAAGGTTAAAAGTTTTATACAGGGTGTTTCTGAATTGATGCGAAGATTTCAATGGGTGATTCTTTGCTAATAAAATGGCAGGTTTTGAGAGTTTTCCTCACTTTGAAATGTTATCACAAGAGGTCGTCGACGGCCTCCTTGGGATTTGAATGAACAAGTAGGGTAAAGAACAAAAGATCCTTGCTATCGATGTTCCCGGAAGGCTGAACCTAGCCACAACGACCCCTGTTTAGAGTAATTATACTAATAATATCACAAGGGGCTGAAAAAAACCTTTTATAATATTTCGCACCAGAACTTTTAAATGCGCCTATATTCTTTTGAAAAGACAGACTCAATCTGCAACTTTTTTATGTCCTGACTTTTTATCATAAAGTGGTTAGTTTGATCACAAACTAATAAAATACTGCGCAGAGATTTCCCATCATTCACAATTCATAAAAAGAATGAATATCAAGTAAGGTGCTGTCAAATGAAGTCATATGACAAATTTTCGGCCTAATTCGTGAACCTGCTAAGTTCTTTGTTTTAGTTTTAGAATGGCTTTGGCAGGTTTACGAATTAGGCCGACGAAATGATTTTCTCTGTGATATGCTTCAATATCTGAAGAACTAAAACTAATCGAGTACCTAAATGAATTTTAAAGGGCTCTAACTTGAAGGGAAAAGGGTGTTGAATTAAAAGTTATTTGAAAGACCCTCTTAATTTTTGCTAAAGAATCATTCATTGAAATCTTCGTATCAATTCAGAATCACCCCGTATACCAAACGTTATGAATAAAATGTATCTTATAGAGTATGTCGAACTTCATAACCCTCAAGGAGTTTTATCAAGTGATTGGTTGCCTAAGGATCAACATGAACCGAGAGAACCTAGAAGAATTATTCAAGCTGGTCGGCATCATCCAGTCTGATAAAATCGATTATAAAAGATTCATTGAAGCATTATCTTTCGACATGGAATTCGAAACTCAGCTAGATCGTAAGCGAATACTCGAAATATCATATACTTTTTCGTTTTTTTACCGGAATAAGAAATTTTCTTTTCAAAGAAGAGGTTGAATGAGAAAATGTGAAAACTATACCTAGATTATCAAAAGAGAAATAAAGAAAACGTGCATTTTAAATTAGAGAAATTGTATAATTGAGTAACTCTGAAAGATTTAAAAATGAAGAGCTGCCAATATTTTCAATTGATTGTATCTCGGACAATGGGTGTGCACATCCTGAGAGAATGAGAAAATTCAGAATCTCCCAGAAAATATTTCAAACAATAAGTACCTTCAGTCGTGATGCTGTACCTACTTTTACGAAAATCATTCCTTAGGAGGTTAAATATATAAAATCAAATATAAGTAGGGGTTTGCTTATATATAGAATCTTGTGTCACGTTCTTTTGCTGAGGTATTTCCGTCGTCGCACTGGTGTGCACACACTCCTTCACCCCAATGGAAAAAGTATGCGAACTCGTCTATGCGCTATATTGTCTACCAAAGAAGGCACAAGATATTTGACACAATTCACACAATTGGTGTCATAAGGTGGGTTTGACAAAACTTTGATTGTGCGATTAAAACCCTTAACCACCGTAGTGCAAAAATAGTAGCGCTTTCACCGTGGTGCGGTCTGTGAGACCGCGCGTGCAAATACATTCATAAAACATATTAAACGCAGATATTTTTATGGAAATAATTGTTTTTGATCAAGATCTGCTTTCTAACAAAAGAATGAACTATTTCGTTTTTCTTTATTCCAATTCAAAATTGTACAATGAGAAGGAAATATGTCGAAACTTGAATTTCATTTCATGTTCTCAGGACCACCAAATATTATACAATTAATGGAAAACGCATCTATAAAATATGAAAATATTATGTATCCCCAAAAATAGAAATATCAAGGATTACAATGACAGAAAATCATTCATATAATCCGAAAAGTGCAAGCAGTGAACATCTCAAATATTACACCCACAATTTTTACTAGTTCATTCCAAACAAGTCGACTTATGACAAATTATGCAAAGATATAATGTCTTTCTTTTAATTCTGGGTGGGTGTAACATGTTCTTTTTTTTTCAAGTTTTTTCCATGACTTTATCTCATTCCAAGACAGGAATGGATCACACCGCTTATTTCAAGAATCCGGAAAAAATAACCATCGGCCATCTCTGAATACGAATGCTGGTAGCACATTTAGCACACTTTCCATCGAAAGCATTAACTCTTCTTTTTGTCGAATTGTAAAATACAATAATTTCAGGTTTTTGCGAAAATTAATCTGAACACTATGTATGCATTGAAGATATCTATAGCGATGCTTCGTTCTTCTTTGGGACGTATATTAATAACCTTATATTTTTTGTGAAGCTATACAAAGTTGAATTGGATTCTCTATTTTGTTGTAGAAGAAAAGCCAATCGAGAAGCCAATGGTATTCCAATTATATTTTTTATAGTTCCGAAGTAAATTTTCTCTTAATTTTTCTGCCAATTCTAATCATGAAAACCAGTTATCAACTGTTATGTTCCGGTTCGTGTGGAATATGGAACTTATTTAATTCATTATTTAAGTTTGAAACGTTACGAATGATTTCCAAATTCCAAAAATTGTTCTCCGAATATAGAGAGAACAAAACTCGAATACAGACACTAACACAGACCGCTCCGTAACTTCAAATAAGTTTTTCTTGCAAACCGTTACTACCAGAAATGTCTCATTTGCAAACATTGATGGAGGATGCGACCATTTGAAGGTAAAGAAGCGTTAGTGCGATAAAATTCAAGTGTGTATAAGTTAGAGCGAATCAAATTTCTGCCGCGGTCTCACAGACCGCACTACGGTGGTTAAGGGTTAAAAAACCTCACGTAATTTTGAACCTATCGACTCACTCGATTTGAAATATCTACGAATATCGGTGGCTTCACTCGATTTGACAGTTCTTAATCGCGCAATCAAATAAGTTTTGTGGAACCCGCCCTTAGGGCCAGTTTCATAATCAGTTTTAAAGTCCCTTTAATTTTAAAGCTCCTTTAAGTTCAATATTTCGGTTTCATAACAAATTTAACTTTCTTAAAGCCACTTTATATTTAAAGGCCCAATTTCGGGACTTTAGCAGCTAAAGTATCCTTTAGCCCTGAATTCCTAACCTCTCGTGTTCAAACTGTCAACTTATTTGAGGTTAGTTATGTTGTGTTTTATTTCGAAATTGGAAATCGACTTTCACAAGTGGAGTGAGAATACGAAAATGAGAGTATGGAAACGTATAGATTTCCAATTTCGAAATGAGACTACAATTAGACACAATGCGGCTCATTGTGGTTGCAACTGCAGTGTTGCAATTGATTTCAATGTCATGTTTCCTATCAATAATTTTGAAAAGGAATTAGGTGATAATTAAAAATTTATTGGCTGAAGGACTCAGGTCGATGGCCTTAAATACATTTATTATTATTATTATTATTATTAAAAATTTTTTGCTGATGCAGTTAATGGGAAACATGTTAAAATTCAATCATAACAGGTCATTTTGCTACTTACTTTCCTACGTTCCAGAAATTAGAATTCCAAGACTGAAATCTCATAAACCTATTTGGTCGAATAACTTTCTGAATTCGAACTTCAGCAACAAGGAAATCTGGAAATCCGAATGGGATGCATGTTCTTTATCTAATAAAGATCTAATATCTGATCCATCGAATAAAGTTCCTGGTTTTAACCTTCCCAGGAGAATATGGTCCCTTTTCAATCTCTCATATATATATATATATATATATATATATATATATATATATATATGGGAAAGATTTAATGGACATAACCCTCTGAAACGAAAATGAACCGTAGACAGCTGTTTCGGGCTTTCGGCCCTCATCAGTACGGTGAAAAGTTGGAAATTGAAATCACATAACGGAGTCAACACAAGGGAGCCAGCCGCACATTTGCGATTCATTAAATCTTTCCCATGTACTTCACCGATCCCTCATTATTTATTCTTATAGTATATATATATATATATTCTTATGAAAAAGAGAGCTAAGATAATACAATAAATGTTGAAACAAAAAGTACCTAAGCTGAGGTAAAAAAAGAACGGGGTATCATAACATTCTTCGTATGATACTATAGAATCATACTATACTATCAACACTAGTATCATACGATACTATACAGCCAGGGGAAAAAACCTCAGCCGAAAAAATCTGTCTCCCCGAAAACAAAATAACATAAAATATCAAATATCAGGAAAATCTTGAAAGACATCAGTGTGATCATCTTCATGTTATCCGTCGATGGGCTCGGATAAACACATTCTTCCGAATAAGAACAGGTCATGGTCGTACCAACAGCATACTTTTCAAGTGGAATTCAGTTGATAGTCCTCATTGTGAATGTGGTGAATCAGAGGAAACCTAATTAATAATTGTTCGATTTATAAATTCCAAGATGGTATTAGAGCCATACACAATATATCAAACTCATTTTTGCAATGGGTTGAAAATTTTAGATCAATTTGATTCACTATAAATTGAATTCTCTCGCTGTTCCGTCTTTTTTTATTTTCAGGTTTTTCCCCTGGCTCTATAGTATCGTATGATACTAGTGATGATAGTATCGTATGATACTATAGTATCATACGAAGAATGTTATGGTATATATTTTGTTATATTAAGCTGATGCAATTGGTGAAAATAAATGCTTATTCAAAGATTATGTTTATTCAATTTTTTTTCCTATTTGGATTTCTAAATCTAATGATGTTAATCTGAGGCAATGCTCCCTTTTGTCAGCCACAATCATCACATCCATTTTTTTTGTAATATTCAGTTTGGGATTGGTATTTTCCCCCAAATTTCTAGTTGTATATTTCAAATTTGAACCTGAACGTTATATCCACATGACATGAAAATAATATAACCTCCTTCAATTTTAAGGTGGCTGTGGTTTATACAACTGCAACTGTCCATTTAAGGTCAAATGAAACGATTTCAGTTATGCCAACATACAACATTTCACATGAAGTCTCCTTTACGTAAAGTCCCATTTAATTTCATTATGAAATCGGGTGGACTTTTAAAGTGGGCTTTAGCTTTAAATGCACTTTAACTAAAGTGTACTTTAGGGGTTTATTATGAAACTGGCCCTTATTGTTACAAATATTGCGTTTTACGAAGCAAGAATTTGAATATATTTCATGTCCTTCGGAACAATCTAAGCATGAATCTATGAATGAATGACTTCTTTCCAGATTTTAGCACTGAATGGGCAACCTCATCAAACATTATGAAAATTAGATTCATTACATAATAAATAGTAAGTAATCGGCAGTCATCGACTACAGCAACCCATTCCTTTTTTGTCAGGGATCACATCTTCATATTCTCACACCAACAATGATGCAATACACAGTTTGCAGGGTCATTTTGTGAAGTTATATCTTATTAAACGACTTTTAACAAATTTCTAGGTCGAGGGTTTTCTTAACCACTATCATTTTGGAAAAAAGCCAAACATTCATCGTTATAACTAACTAGCTGACCCGGCAGACTTCGTACTGCGTCAAAAAAGCAACTTTAATATTATAATAAACTATTATGGTATAATACCTTGAAAGTGGACATAAAATTGTCATGTACAGTATGTGTTGCGCCAAACGTTGTCGTCTGGAAACAGCTGTTAAATTTTTGAATGTTGGCCAAGAACCGTTTAGAATCATTTACTATCCCAGAAACTAAAGGGCGAAAGAGATCTGGAGGTAGAACTAATTGTGGTAATTGGCAATTAGATAAGCTAGCTGGCCCATTGTTCCACCTTAGAGATGAATAATAAAGTTGTTTTTTTTCAAAGGAAATATATATATATATATATATATATATATATTCTTATGAAAATAGAGAGCTAAAATAATACAATAAATGTTGAAACAAAAAGTACCTAAGCTGAGGTAAATAAAAGAACGGGGTATCATAACATTCTTCGTATGATACTATAGAATGATACGATACTATCATCACTAGTATCATACGATACTATAGAGCCAGGGGAAAAAACCTCAGCCGAAAAAAACCTGCCACCCCGTAAAAAAAATAACATAAAATATTAAATATCAGGAAAAATCTTGAAAGACATCAGTGTGAGATCATCTTCATGTTATCCGTCGATAGATTCTTCCCAAAACGGCTCGCGATTCTTAATCTGAAATGAAAAAAGAAAAAAGCAGAAAAGAAACCGAATATTCAGAATAAATCAAATAATTTTGAAATTAACCACCCATTTTAGAAATGCATTCGTTACTTTATTTATAGCCTCGAAACCATCTTGAAATTTATAAATGGGACAGCTATTTATAAGATGTTCTATAGTCTCCTCATTTTCCCCACACTCACAACTAGGACTCTCAACCGAATTCCATCGGAAGAGCATGCTATTGCAACGTCCATGGCCTGTTCTAATGCGATTTAGAACAGACCATATTCTCCTGGGAAGGTCAAAACCAGGAACTCTGATGGAAGGATCAGAAATAAGATCTTTATTGAAAAAATATAAAAAATATATTAGGTGAAATACAAAAAAAAATACAAAAGTACAAAATACACACAAAAATTAATTGCAATGAAATAGGTAGGAACAGGGTGATTATTTATAATTTATATATTACTCAATAGCTATCTCAGTCAATGTTGGTAGTACACAAAAGTTCAAATGGGCAAATTTGGAGTATATTTTATGGGCATTCAGAATTCAGTACTAAGAATTGCATTAAGGCACCGTTAACCTAAAAATCCTATGTGAATTGTTGTTTTTCAAATGGCACACAACTGTATTTTATTTTCCTAATCGGTAGAGCTCTTTGTTCTGATTTCAAATATTTATATATACTTTATTGAGGTTTTTTTCGACAGTTTCTGAAAATTATTGTTGTTTTTTTGTCTAAATCTTAGGCAGCTGTAGAATGCCACTCGAGAATGCTGTGATTTATTTATATCGAAGTTCCATTTTATAGTCTCCTGATAGTCCCTTCTCAACATCATTGGACACTTTTTTATGGGGATATTTGAAATATAAAATGCTCGTCCGCTAAATATTGAAGAAATTAAATTCAGAATAGAAGAAGAAATTGAGAAGCTCGATATATTCCATAAATGTTGAGGAAAATCTTCAAAAACTTGAAAAAAAGATATCGACTCTGTCTAGAAGTAAATAGGGGTCATTTGAATCCCTATTGAATTTTCAGTTAATAAATTAATAATATAAATATCAGGAATCATTATCCAGGGTTCCTTTGATATGAAAAAATCGCATCGTTCTCGTGTGGCATTCCACAAATGCCTTTGATTTAGAAGAAAATATCTATATTTATAGAAAACTGCCAGAGATACTCTCAATAAGGTGTATATATTTGAAATCAGAAGAAAGAGCTCTACCGCTGTTAACCGGAGCGACATCTATTGGCGTTATTCGTAAGAAAGAAAATTATTTCCTATTTTTTTTCCTTTTCATCAAATTTTTCAGGGTTTATGGTATTTTATGTTAACCCCGCCGTAGAAGAATCCAACAAAAAAACTTTCATAAAAAACAGTTCATCCAATCTTGAGTTATAAATGGTGTAACCAACAGTATGGCCGACTAAGTTTTATATATTAAGATATTGAAAATGTATGAACGAAAATACGATGCTCATCATGTTTCATATCATGAGTATAATCCACATCTAAAATATTCCTTTCATATTATTTTCAGCACTGCCAGCGGAAAAGCTCAACTATTGTTCAGAGACATCAGCATCGGGCGTAGACCACTATTTCATAGACAACTCGAGTAAGTATTGTTCTAAAATAAAAGTTTCTGAATATCTTTCATGTTTGAAAGAAATAAAAGTAAAAAACTCTTTTATTAGCTAGACCCGTACGAGATGTGTTTTTTCTTTTTTGTGAAAGTATTTGAAGGATAAAATGCTTGATTTCAGAACGAAAATTTACTTTTTTGATATTTCTATTCAACCTGGAGTTTTTTCAAGATTCCAGTGTAATTCTATTCTTCAAAATTAGAAGTTCTTGTAGACGTATACATTTAAACTTGAACAATCGATTAATCTACATACTTAAACTGAATATGTTATTTTTTTGCATTTTTCTTCACAAACTTTCTTGTAGGGAAGAGTTGGATACTACTGCGCGATTGATAATTCCGCGCGGTAATACTTTCCGCCCGTCATCATAATTCAAAAATTATACACTAGTTCTGCGATGCAGTGCTTCGAAGGTGGATATGCCTAAACTATGGAGGGTAGAGGTATAGAGAATAATCTCCATGGAAGAACTGTTGAGAACATGTCCAGCATAACAGGATAAATGAAGGTTCAAAAATTCTCTACAGTAACCGAAAAAGTACGAATTGAAAATAACCTCTCCACGTGTCTGCAACTCTGCATTCAGCACAGTGCACGTGCACAGCAACCCCTACCAACTCGTTTTTTCAATAAACTGATGTTGACAAAACATTCATTCACTATGCTCTGGAATTATTTATTTTATCCTTGAATATTTTATTAGGGAATGGTATCGAACTAAAAAAGGGTTTATATATTTTTCCTTGTAACTAATACAGTAGAATCCGCTTATAATGACATCGAGGGGAAATGAAAAATACGTCATAATAACCGGAAGTCACATAAAGCGGAATTTCAGCAAAATTGATGGTTATTTTCTTGGATTCAGTTTAAGAAAAGAACGAGAAATTCAGATTTTGCTTAATTGAAAAAATAAAAAATAGCTTCTCTTACAAGAAAAAAATTAAATATAAAGAACTTTTTCATTTTTTAGAAAAATAATCTGAAATTTTAGTTTGCGTTTGTTTTTTTGGACTTGAATTAATAGCTTCTTACACCATTGTACAACTTAGAAATGGCTTCAATGGAGGTCATTTTGTCCACAAAACACCAATAATCTCTTCAAGGATCTGGATTATACTAAAAAGCATGTCGTCGCGCGTATGTCTCGTATTCTATCAAACCTCATCGCATCAAAAAGGGTAGAGTGGCTTCAGAAAATGATCGAGCCGTCACTATAACCGGAAAAATTTTGGAAAAATCATGTTGTTGTATCTGAAATCATGTCATTGTAAGCGACATGTCATTATAAGCGAAGTCATTATATCCGGACCCTATTGTGAGCAGTTTTGAATGAAACCAAACTTAACACTGCATTTGCGTCATTATAAGCGATTGGTCAGTATAGCCGGCGTCATAATAAACGGATTCTACTGTAGTTACACCGATTAATCAATATTTTAGTAATGAAAATATTTTTTTGGAGTCACTCTTATTTGGTTTCGTTGGTGAGTGAAATTTGGTTAATCCACCAGGTGAAATAAATTTGAAAAGTTCGATTGGAGATATTTGAAGAAATAACAATAAAAATCGTTTATTATTATTTAAAACATTTCATATGACAAGTATAATTATTTTTTATTATTTCAAGAATACCTTAAACAATTAATTGAAGCAAATGTTTTCAATTTCAATCAGTTGGGGATATATACATTAAAATGTGAATATTAAAAAACTCTACAATTAGAATAACAACCAAAATCTGGAAATATAAAGAAATTCAAGCATTCAAGCTTGGTGGAACATTTCTGGAGTTTTATGGGAGATTCTCTTCTCGAAATCAGAGTTAGATCGACTGTTTTTCTACAAAAAATGGACAATCATGATTATGCATTAATCAGTTTTAATATTCAAAGTGAGTTTCATCAACTTGAATGCGTCTGGTTTGTTGAAAAGTTAGGATGAAACAAAAATGTCTTATTCATAGGTCGAGCATTTTCCATCGAAGATCTCATATATCTACCTACTACCTACTGAGAAGAGTTTTTATCATTTTCACAGAAAGACCTGCAGCGGGCTTGTCATCTTACCGCTTCGATTTGAAATTTCCACCCAAAAAAGGATGTGAATGTGAAAGGGATGATTTACCAACAGACGACGTGAAAACTCTGCTGGACAGAAGTATTTTCATTCAATACAATATATCCTACAGGGATATGTTCAAAGTAAGTTTCTTTAAGAAGGTATATCTGACCAGAATTAAATTTCATGCTAATTATTTTTACAGAAGAGAAGCAAGGAGTTTATAAAAACACTTTTCGAGAACTGTGGTTATCAGTTCGCCGAAGGTGCTTTCGATGTATTATATAATTTAGCCTTAGATCGCGATAAAACAGGGGGCGTTTGTGTGGACACGTTCAATAATATTATGCATCAGCATCAGCCCCAAATGAGAAAAATGGTCGATGAGTTAGCCTGCATACCAGATCAAATAAGAAAACCTTGTGTTTGCTTTTGATATTTCATATCTATTCAGTGATCCTTATATTAGTTGTTTCTAGAAAACTATGAGTTTTTTGTCATTATTTTTTGATATACAATAGGATATAATAAGTATTTTGTGACGATCATTCGCAGCACTCTTTTTGTTTGAAAGAAATTAAAGTTATTCATAAGAAAGAATATTCTTAATGAATAATTATAGTAGAATAGGAGGAAGCCAAGAAAAACTAACGGCAGCATTCGATATTTTAATTGTCAGAAGATTGGACATTCATCTTCGGACTGTAAGGAACTGCTAGCATGACTCATTAATATATCAGTTTCCAAATTTCCAACCTACTTCGAATGGTGCTTAGACAATATTCCGGGTGACAGAACTTGAACGAGAATCCTAGACGTCAGCTGACCTTTATTTAGGGTGCTCGTTCATCGTTGCTGGCTGAGAAGCACTGATAACTCCTAAAAACGACGAAACCGGTCCGTCTCTGCTTTGCTTCGATGGCGGCATTTTCTCATCTTGGATGAATCTGCAAACAGGGTCTCCACTAGTCCCTTCCCTATTTAGATCCATCATTGATGTGTGTGAAGTTGGCCCAGCACTTTTGGATTTTCGAAATTTTTTTTGTTGTGCTGAATTGTGCTAAGTTTGTGCTGCTTTGTGCCGTTTAAATTTTTTCTTAATTCCATGTGGTTCTCGAGATATTTCAAAAACCGAAAAAATGGGCCAGCCCAGCACTTTTCGAAAAATTGAAATCTAATGACTGAAAAAAATTGTGCTATCCATATACTGAGTTGTGCCACTCGAATTTTTCCGAAACTCCTCCTAGTTTCCTGAAAAATTGAAATTAAAAAAAAAGTTAGCCCAGCACTTTCGTTTTTTCTTTTCACGAATGAATGAAAAAATTCGTGCTACACTTGTGCTATCTTGTGCCGTAAATATTTTAACGAAAAATATTCAGATTTCCCGGAAAATTAGGAAAATCAAAAAAAAGTCAGCCCAGCACTTTGCTTTTTTTCCAACGAAAACAAGTTCAAAAGATTATGGTAACCGTCGGCAAAATTGTGCCGTTTTCCTTTTCACGAATTAATTAATCCAAAAATCCGAGAAATTTGAAAAAAGATTTTTCGGCTATTCAGTTTTTTTTCGACGAAAATTGATTTATATGATTGAGCGGCGATTGAGCCAACTTGTGCCGGTCAGATTCTCAGATAAAATTACAGTTTCTTTCTTGAATGGAGAAAATGAGAAAAATTAGTAGAATGTGGGAAAGTTTGTAAACCTCGCAACAGTGTGTGTGAAGTTGAACCAGCACTTTTGGATTTTCGGAAAAAATGTTTATGAACCGAATTGTACTAGATTTGTTCCGTTGAAATTTTTCTTTTATTGCATACGTTTCTCAAGATATTTCACAAATTGTGTTGTTCGAAACAGCCTGAAATTTTTCATAAAATTGATTTATGACAGTTGAAATAGATTTTGGTATTCATGTACTGTGTTGTTTACTGAGTTGTGCCGTTCGAATTTTCCCAAAAGTATGTTTCATTTGCAAGAAAATTGAAATTCAAGAAAATCGTATTTCAGCAATTATGATTTTTCTCCTCCCGAATTTGGGAAAAAAATTGTGCTACATTCGTATTGACTGGTTCCGGTGAAATTTTCAAAAAAAACTTCAAATTTATTCTTGAAAAGGTGAAAATTGGATAAATCAGTATATTATGTAGGTAAATCCGTACACATGGCAACAGTTGGTTAGAACTACGAAATTCGTACAAACAGTCACATCCCGATCAGTCCTCTGAAGTTGCACTGTTGCCATATTTAATTGAAGGAGGTCATATACACGACAATTTCGTTGATGAATATATGCTCCCCAAAGATTCATTATAGTTTCCCGTGAAAATTGAATTCACTATTGTTACAATAAAGTCGAGGTTGGTATTGGTAAATTTAGTCGGGTTTAACTAAATTTGACCCCTGACACATTAGTACTCAAATTTTCACGCAGGGGCCTTTCTTCTATTATTTCAAAAAAAAATTTTATTGTTTTTTGTTTAAGAGACTGGGACAGAAAACCCAAATGAAGTGTTCAGGAAAATTCAATAACGGTTATGCATTAACCATTCATCCTTCAGGAAAATTATGCAATCATCAATTCGATTTAGTTAAACCCGACTGAATTTACCAATACCAACTTCGACTTTATTGTTCCAATAGTGAATTCAATTTTCACGAGAATCTATAATTAAATCTCAGGGGAGCATATATTCATCAACAAAATTGTCGTGTATATGACCTCCTTCAATTAATTATGGTGCAAATTCAGACGACCGATCGGGATGCGACCATGGCCTTCTAAATCCCCTGGCCCGGCGCCTCAAGCGGCAACGCCGCAAAAGACGAAGTTCGGGAAGTATATTGCTTACGTGAGAGATACGATGATCGAACGTATTATTTCATTTCCTGATGTTGATAAATGTGTTTTCAGGTGAATATCGGAAAAAAAAGTCGAAGTATGCCCTACTCAGTCAATGAATTGAATATAAATGAAGAACAAAATTGAAATTAAAGCGAATTTATTGATGTTTTATTCAATTTATTGTCCAGCAAGAACCTCGGGAAGGTGTAGGGCCATCTCTCGCCATGTTACTTCAAATATAACTCTCAAAATAGAACGAACTCAAATAAAATTCTCTCTAAACATAACAAAAAAAAATTTGAATTCTCAAATAATAACGTAACATAAACATAATAACATTCGCTATAATACTCTCAAATGATCAATAATAATTTCCAGTTGCCTGAGTTGGTCGAAATTTTCATAATTCTTTTCTTATGTGATGAAAATGCTTCTAGTCAAGTAATCTCTCGAAAAATCTGATGCATTTTTATAACGAGAAATCAAATTAGTAACTGCTGAGAATGAAATCAGAAGGAATTATCAATTTCACTAGCGTTATTGCATTGCCTAATTTCCCATCTAGATAAATATATCAATTTTAGCCGAAGAATTTTCAAATGGGTCTTTCTAATCATTAATTAAATCGGAACCTAAAAAAGCTTCTGCTTCATTAGTATTCCTAGTAAAAATTACTTCTCTCCTACACTGAGGATCAGTCCTTTTTGATTTGGTTTCATAAGGTATGAGGATAAATTTGGAAATTTTTTTGGGATATCGCCTTCTTTCAATTTTGGAAATCTCAAATAAAGCAATTTAATGGTTCCATCTGCTTGCAAATGTTTATCGGACTTAATTGTATCGTCGGAATCAAAATGTTTCTCGCTGATGAAAGTATTATTCGTTGAAATGAAATTTCGCGGTTTGCCACTCATCCGTCATCCATAAAAGCTTTACGCTGTTCATATTTAGGAAAACCAAAACAACTAATATATCCCTCATTTTGGTAGACAGATAATAAGTTCAATATAAATACATTTCATTTTGACCATTTTTCAAAGCAGATGACCTCAAGTCAGAGTTGAATTTATAGGTTAGATATTACATAGATGGATAGACCAATTATTCTGTTGTTCCAAGGAAAATTCACTAACTTTAATATCACAAATACTTTTACTGTACACGGCACTCGAACAATCGCAAAGAGTGACTAAAATTAACTTTTTTTTCACATAGATGACCAGAATAAACACTAAACTAAGCGGATGCTACAAAACCGCGGCACTTATTTACCACTGAAGACTGACGTTTCTTTGCATCGAGTGTCGAGCGGCTATTCCTCTGTGCAGCGTTGCCGCTCTTGGCAATGCCCGGGCCAGGGGATTTAGAAGGCCGTGATGCGACTGTGTACGAATTTCGTAGTTCTAACCGTCCGTTGCCATGCGTACAGATTTACCAACAATATACTGATTTCTTAAATTTTCACCTTTTGAGAATAAATTTGAAGTTTTTACTGAAAATTTCACCGGCACCAGGCACTACGAATGTAGCACAATTTTCTTCACAAATTCGGGAGGAAAGAAATTATAATTTCTGAAATACGATTTTCTTTAATTTCAATTTTCTTGCAAATAAGAGATGCTTTTAGAAAAACTCGAAAGGCACAACTCAGTACACAACACAGTACATGAATACCAAAATCTATTTCAGCTGTCAAAAATCAATTTCATGGAAAATTCTAGGCTGTTTCGAACAACACATTTTGTGAAATATCTTGAGAACCGTATGTAATGAAAGAAGAATTTCAACGGCACAAATCAGCACAAATCTAGTACAATTAGGTTCATTAACATTTTTTCCGAAAATCCAAAAGTGCTGGGCCAACTTCACACGCACTGTTGCCAGGCTTACAAATTTTCCCTTATTCTACTTATTCTTCTCGTTTCCTCCATAAGGAAAAAATTGTGAATTTTCTCTGAGAATCTGACCGGCACAAGTTGGCACAATTGCGGCACAATCATATAAATCGATTTTCGTCAAAAAAAAACGAAAATGCCGAACTAACTTTTTTCTAATTTCTTGGATTTCAGGATTAATTAGAGGGAAATTCGTGAAAATAAGAATGGCACAATTTTTCCGACGGTTAGCACAATTTTTTGAACATGTTTTCGTTGGAGAAAAAACAAAGTGTTGGGCTGACTTTTTTTTGATTTTCCTAATTTTTCGGGAAACCTAAAGAATTTTCGTGAAAAAATTTACGGCACAAGATAGCACAAATGTAGCACAATTTTTTCCATTCATTCGTGAAAAGAAAAAACGAAAGTGCTGGGCTACCTTTTTTTATAAATTTCGATTTTTCAGGAAACCAGAAAGAGTTTCAGAAAAATTCGAACGGCACAACTCAGTAGATGGATAGCACAATTTTTTTCAGTCATTAGATTTCAATTTTTCGAAAAGTGCTGGGCTGGCCCATTTTTTCGGTTTTTGAAATATCTCGAGAACTACATGGAATAAATAAAAAATTTAAACGGCACAAAGCAGCACAAACCTAGCACAATTCAGCACAACAACAAAAATTTCAAAAATCCAAAAATGCTGGGCCAACTTCACAGACATCCATCATTGCCCATGATTAGGGTGTTAGTTTTCCTTATTAGTTTCTCCATTACGTTGGTCCCTTGGGCATATAGTTGTCGTACACTACCCACTTTGAAAACGCAAGTTGGAGAGTATGAGCGATGTGTGAAAAAACTTGGTCATATCCCTCTGGAAGCTTGAAAAAGACATAATTCTTGTATTTATTAATTTTATTTTATTTTTTTATACTACTATATCATGTTATCCTTTTACTCGAATTTTTTTTACCATGAATGACGGAGACGTCATCCATATTATTTTTTAACTTTGGCTGTACAGGGTGGGCATATTTCGATGTTTTAGCACTACAACTTTGGAACCAGAGGAGATGGACGAAATCTGATACCCCATTCTCGATCTCTTTTTCGGAGAAACTAATAAGAGTAGTATTCATTTTTGGCTACCTTCTTTTGTTTTCGAGTTATAAGCGAAAATTGGAAAAATAGTGATATCGGAAAAAATTTATATCTCCGCCAATACTGATGATAGAGCTCTGAAACTAAAACATTATACAGGCACTTTTTTACTTAGAATCCAGTGGAATGCTCGCTTTTTTTGCAGCATTTTGAATTACGAAGCTATGACCCAACGTTATGGTTTTTTGAATAGAAACACTAGATTTCCGTGCCATTTTCTGAAACCTGAATTTTTTCTATTTTCTAAAATATATAACATCGTATGGTTCGTATCAATAAATGAATATGAGTATAGAAATTGGTTAAGAACCTATATTCATCTGAGTCTCAATACTTTCTATGGTTTCAATTTTCGATAAGCACAGAAAAATTTAGTATCATATAATTAATACAATTTCTTTCTAGTAGTCTTTTCATTTTTATGACCTTGTTATAGGAAGCTACATTTTTCTGTGCTCAATCAACAGTCGAAACCATAGAAAGTATTGAGACTCACATGAAAATAGGTTTTTGACCATTTTCTATACTCAAATTGATACAAACCTTACGATGTTTTATATTTTTGAAATCAGAAAAAATTAAGCTTTCAGAAAATGGCACCAAAATATAGTGTTTCCATTAAAAAAGACAAAACTTTGGGTCATAGCTTCGTATTTAAAAATGGTGCGGAAAAAACGAGCATGCCACTGGATTCTACGTAAAAAAGTGCCTGTAGAATGTTTTGATTTCAGAGCTCTATCATCAGTATTAGCGGAGATATAAATTTTTTTCGGTATCGCCATTTTTCCAATTTCTTCTTATAACTCAAAAACAAAAGAAAATAGCCAAAAATGAATACTACTCTTGTTAGTTTCTCCGAAAAAGAGATCGAGAATGGGGTATCAGATTTCGTCCATCTCCTCTGGTTCCAAAGTTGTAGTGCTAAAACATCGAAATATGCCCACCCTGTACAAGGGGAGCTATGTTCTGTCTCTTGACCCTTCAAAAGAAAAAGGTGTCATTTGAAATAAAAAAGTCAGAGTCACTTCCGGTGAACCGGAAGTGATTTTCAACTTTTGTTTTTCTGAAATCAAGGTTCTTTGAACGATTTGAAAAACATGAAATGGTCAAATTTTCATCTATCGAAACGAGATAATCTCACCCGGTATATGCCTCTTCTTCATTAAGGTCCTTTTCTCCGTTCTAGTTCTCAATACTATTCTCCAGCTCATAATGAAGTGTGCCCATACCCGGAAAATAGATGTTTACCTGAACTACCGTATGAGAATCTTCACCCATTCTTTTGTAGTGCATCTAATGTTGAAATATAAAATAGACGATTACTAATATTGCGGATGCAGCACCTTTCCCAATGTTCATAAATATATCGTAACAGGTGACACAGATACAGAAGTACAACGTACTCTATTGTGAATTGACATAGTTAGTAGTAAGTAGATGTAGACTAATAAATAGTTAAGAGGAAGGTATTCTTATTGGGAACCCTTACCAATGACCCAAGTTACTACACTTTGGCTGCATACTATCATTGTACCACCAGAACTAAGACGAAAGGATGCCACTGTGAGAGAACGGGCTAAACTTTAACAACCAAACTACCCACAGGACCTCCCAATTCATGTGACCCTAAACAATCCTCCACCAAACCTCCTCAAATCTCGGAACCCCTTATGGGCTGAGGTAATTCATAACTCTATATAGGATGAAAGAAGACTGGCGCCATAAATGGAACATGGCGCCAATGCACAAACATGAAATAGTTGACCCCACACTTGCTCTGCCAGGATTTGTTCTGAAGATAAACATCTGGAGTAGACTCAATGGATTTATGGATTTAGGATATGCCATGCAAAATGCAATGCTATGATATTCAAGTGGGGACTTTGCCAATCTCCAGCCTGCGACTGCGGAGCTGATCAGCACACTTTTTGGGAATGCCTGGGACCACTCAGTGACATTATTAATGCGACACCTTCTGCACTGCACTGGCTACGTTCTCGGGATGTGGATGTAGAGTTCTAATTTGAACTTCTAATCACATTTGTCGTCGCAAAATTCAATCACATATTCACCTACCTTTTGACGTATATCTATATGAGTGTCTTTCCTTTTTATTATTATGTTAGATATACTTTGCTTTATATTGATGGCCACTATCATTTATACTTGTTACATGCTGTTGCTTTGCCAGACGATTAATGAATAATTAACATATGGAAAGTGATCATAATCTGAATTTTTGTGTGATTTATTCTCCTCAACTGTTGATAAATTCCCGCCATTCTCACAAGACTGAAGAAATGCTCACATCCAGACTAAATTTTTCAATCAATCCAAACTGCACTGGACTGGCCACGTTCTCTTGGTGTGGAGCTCTGATTTGAAGTTTTAATCACATCTGTCGTCGCAAAATTCAATCACATATTTACCTACCTTTTTACTTATATCTATATGAGTGTCTTTCCTCTTCATTTTTTTGTTAGATATTCTTTGTTTTATATTCATGGTCACTATCATTTATACTTGTCTAATGCTGTTGCTTTGCCAAACGAGAAATAAATAAATTAATCCAACGACAAAATATCCAGAACTGCCAAATTCAAAGAATTTGCAAAAGTCAAAGTGCTTGTTTTTTCCACACCAACCTGAATCCAGCAACTCAAAGATTAACTGATGGGATATAACAACATAGTTTTGATTTATTAGCAGGCATCTTCGATAACAATAATTCTTGAACGCCCTATGTATGTTTTCGCTGTGTGAAGAGAAGTAACTCCATAGTCCTTGTATAAGAAACTTTCCCACCTTTTCAGAATTTCTTTACCAGTGTAATTTCGAAAATTGTACTTTTTCATTGACAAAAGAATTTGCATCGAACAAAAAAAGTGGAAAATTTTATTAGATTGATAATTATTTATTACACCATCCTTCAAAATTTCTACCCACGAACAATTTTTTTTCCGAAGTTATGAACAAAAAAACTTTTTCACCCCTTTTAACCCTTAGCGTTCAACCCAGATTGTAGGAAAATTTTAAACCTTCATGTTTTACCGTCCCCAACAACATATCAAAAAATTATGCTGTTGCTAATTACTTGAGATTCAGAGGATTTATTGACTGGCCTATTATTCGTTTACCGCATTCCGTTATTAGCGTACGTCGGCGTTATCTGCTTCTTCCATATCTCTCTAATAACGTTCTTTTAAGGAACTGCAATTTTCTTCAGAATTGGAATTGACCTATTAATTTGATTTACTTCTGAAACCATATGACATATTTATGTCCTCGAATGAATAATCCATTGAATTCACCTTCATAAAAGTATCCATCTTCAGAGAAATGCAGTGTTTTGTGACCGGTTTTCTAATCTTGAAATCTTTTTTTCGAAGTCCTTGTCAAATATTACTTCAAAATAAACTCTGATTTCATTTTTCCTAAGGAAAAAGTGAAAACCCAAGCTCAGGGCCGTCGCTAAAGGGGGGAGGGAGGGGAGCCTCCCCCCCCAAGAGCAGATTCTAAAGAGCGCAAAGTTGATCTCTCATCATTGAATAACTAAAGCAAAATGTCACAAGCAAATGGTACTTGCCAAATATGATTTATACATGAGCTGCTTGCAATGCCATCTAGACTATTCATTTAAACTACAGCGATGGCATAGTACAGGGTGATTCACTTATCTTGGTAACCCCAATTTTCTCGAAAACGTCAGAATATTTTTTCATTCTGTGAATGGAGTTTTGAACAAGTCAATGTGGACTCGAGATGCGCATAAAAATCTGCTGAATAAATGAATGATATACTTTTTTTATCATGTCATTCGAAAGATTATTTCATTCAGAATTTCTTTTTCGAATACAATTATTATCCATTCCTAACCGTCAGAGATCTGCAGCGTGTTTTATATTAATTCTTTCCCATTTATTTCTTTCTGTATAGTGGTAGTATGCCTTTATTTGGAGACATAGATATGATTTTTTGCCTCGAATTCAAGAAGGCTAGTTTTCTAAACAATCTGCCTCTTCAAATAAGATCAAATATGTGGATATAGCAATATGGGGCTCCATGTCACAACGCTGCCATTGTGAAGAGATATTGAGATCAAGAATTCGAAAATAAATGGATCCTTATATTTTGACCAAAGTAACTTAATATGAAATAGGGAAATATGTATGGATCATAATGCCTAGATGACCTAGACATGATTTTGTTTCCTAAAATGACGGAATCTTTGTAACAAACTATTTCTATTTTATTATATTCATTAAATATTATATTATAACAATAAATATTTTTTAATAACAAACGAAACATTTCGAATCATATGTTCTATATACCGGCCATTATGATCCAAACATAAATTATATCATTCCTCTATTGTCTATTTCATTATAAGTTGCTTTGGTCAAAATATAAGGGTTTACTTGGGCACGTGCGTTTCTTATCTTTACTTTCAAATGGTCAAAGTTATTAGAATCAGTTTGGTATACCATATTTTTCAGGGTACCCCTCAGAAAGTAATCCATGAGCGTTAGGTCTGGCGATATCTGATGGATCCATTGGTTCCTATCCATTTATTTTCGAATTCTTTATCTGAATATCTCTTCACAACGGCAGCGTTGTGACATGGAGCAACATTATGTTGTAGTCACATATTTCATCTTATTTGAAGAGGCACATTGACTAGAAAACTAGCCTCCTTGAATCCAAGGCACAAAATTATATCTACGTCTCCATATAAAGGCATACTACCACAATGCAGAAGAAAATAAATGAAGTAGAATTGACATAAAACACGCTGCAGTTCGCTGACGGTTGGAAATGGATAAAAATTGTATTCGAGAAAAAAATTCTGAATGAAATTATCTTTCGAATGAAATGTTAAAGAAGGTATGTGCCTTGGAGAAAAATTTTTTGACAGCGCCGCGACGTCTGGCGTCTTCATTTATTTCGCAGATTTTTATGCGCATCTCAAGTCGACATTGACCTGTTCAAAACTTCATTCACAGAATGAAAAAATATTCGGAGTTTTTCGAGAAAATTGGGGTTACCAAGATAAGTAAATCACCCTGTACAAAGCCTCGTTTCGGAAAGATTGTTATTATTATGCTGTGAATCCCCGAATTGCTGACTATTCGTATTGGTCAAAATCATTAAATAGAAGGAAGAGAAACATAACCTTTTATTTATAGAATTATGATGTCTCAAGTAAAAAACATTCGAACGAAATAACGGATTATGAATCCTCGCCAAAACAAATTCGAACCGTTTGGGGCGGAATTCAGAACGAGGGCGCAAAAAAAACTTGATCAGGAAAAAAGGCGCAGATATGATTAATATCTTGAATACATGTTTCAAAGCTAGTTACTCTAGAAAAGAAGAAATTGTCTCTGAAAAGAACGAAAGATGTAAGTTTAAGCGATATAACATTAGTTTGGAGACTATTCAAAAACTTCACTTTTCACCTGGTTATTCATTATTTGCTCTTGTAATTTTTCACGTAAAGACTTGTTTTTGATTATAGGTAATCCAATTCTTCATTTTTTTATTTTTTTTTGTTCAGTAATTTTTTGAATTCGGAAAATAGGTTGAATTGCAGGGTCTATAAAACTTTAATGATATTATTAGACGGCTTTTTATTATATTTCTATAGAATTGTCGATGGGGTGTCATCAAAGATTAAGTTTTTATGGTAATAGTAACAAACATCACGCTGAAATTTATTCATTCAATGATTCAATATTCCAATAATTATTTATAATAAAAGTGCAGAAGGCACTTCCTAATATTTTTCCACGTTTCTAAAATTCAAATTCAAATTTTTGAATGAACGAGTGTTAGAATAACCCTTCTGTACGAGTTTTATTCATTATTTTATTTAATTTTCTGAATTGTTATTAATTAAATATTAATAAATATTTCCATAAATATCGTTCAATGATTTTCCTATTGAAAAATATTGATTTACTGCACTGTTTTATATTTCATAAATTTGACAGATAATAACTAAATCCATGTGGAAGGAGAATAAACATGTAATCATAAATATAACCATAAAAACTGTACTAGAATGAGTTATTCTCTCACGATTTTGTTCTACAAGATGTGGCAGAATGAATGAATCTGACACAAAATTAGAAAAAATAGTCATTTCTCTAGGTCTGTGTCAGATCTATTCATTTTGCCACATATCGTAGAACAAAATCGTGAGAGAATAACTCATTTTAGCACATGGTGATATCTATGATTACATGTTGGCCTCCTGCTACGAATTTATGCATTATCTCTCAAATTTATGAGAGAAAAAACACTTCTGCCAATCAATATTTTCAAATCCAAAATCACTCACTGTTATTTATGGAAATATTCCATTAATTTCGATAAAAATTAAATCAATTGGAGAAAACGAAGTATAATACTCGTACAGCGAAGTAATATTCTAACACTTTGAACTCGTAGAAGAATATCAATGCCTTCTGCATTTGTATTATGAATATCTTTTAATTTTTGTACAATACTTTGCAGTTTTTGTTAATTATGTTAATTTATAGCTAAGTCCTTGATGAACTGTATTATTAATTTGTACCAATATCAGTTTTCTTTCATAAATTTGTATTTTTTGATATGTTTTTGAATGAGGGGGCGCCAAAATCCATTCCTCCCCCCCCTGGGAAAAGCTTTTAGCTACGGCTCTGCCCAAGCTAGCAGATCATTAAACCATGCATAATTTTTTCTTCCCTTACCATAAATATTTGTATGTTTGATTGAAATTTCAATGGGACCCAATGGAGCTTAACAATGAGATCCAACGAATATTGAATATCACAAAAACTTTCAACTCTGAAAACAATTCAGAAGTTAATAAACGAACTGAGCATGAGCAAATCGACCTAGAATTCCACATTTATAACGGTAGAGTTGTTAAAGAACAGGTTAATTTGTGGAACAGTTCTGAACTGTTCCGTTCTCGAGAAAGAACCTGTTCTATTAACCTGTTCTTTTGTTCACCTGTTCTCTGCATTTGAAATGCTTGTTTTCTCGGAAATCATTGGCGTAACTAGGGCATTGGGGGGAGGGTGGGTGGTGCCCCACCAATTAAAGAAAATCTTCCAATTTTTGTATCTTATTTCTTTCATACTCATGTGTTCACAATCATCTCAATGATAACATATTTCGAAGATATGATTCTCCGGATATATCTTTTTCTCTAAAGAACGAAATATTTTCTAGTCTGTCATAGGATCATTAGAAAAATCTCTTGAATTACTTATCGAAAAGAGATCGACCGTTATGCGTTATGATGGTATCATATTTTATCAGTGAAGTTGACAAAAATATTTCATTACCCAAAATATTTTAAATGTTAGCAAATGTTAACATATCAATTATATTCTTTTTGACATAAAGAACATCTTTTTTTTTCGAACTAAAAATATGATAATGATTGCTTTGTTTAGAGCTTGCTTTCAGATCAAATAAGTCAAGTCATTGCTCTTTACGAAATGCGAAACAGCCAGCAACCTGCTCCTTTAAAGAACGGGTGTTCCGGGAGCAGCTATTTTGAATCGAGTCACGGCTCTTTGCGGAACAGCCAGCAACCTGTTCTTTTAAAGAACGGGAGCGGTCCGAGATCAGCTAGATCAAATCGAGTCACTATTCTTTGCGGAACAGCCTGCAACCTGCTCTTTTAAAGAACGAGTGCGGTTCGGGAGCAGCTATATTGAAAGAGTCACTGCTCTTTGCGGAACAGCCAGGAATCTGTTCTTTTATAAAAAAAACGGGTTCAGGACCGAGAGCAGTTAAATTTGAATCGAGTCACTGCTCTTCGAGAACAGCTGGTTGCCCGTTCTTCAGATGATCGGGTGATACTTCATTGCGCGGGTCCCTGCAATTGATTTCACAGCATTGTTCATTTGAAGAACAGGTTCCGTTCTTTGAAAAGAACAGGTTCTCAGAACAGGTTGCGAAAACCTGTTCCCAAAAACCTGTTCCGTTCTTTTCGTAACAACTCTATATAACGGAAATAGCTTGAATTTGTTCAGATTTCTATCGCCAGAGGGCGTATCGCTTGTCAGAAGTTTTGAATATTGGCGAATATTAACACAATTCAACCCTATTATTACGAGAAACAATTCCTATTTGAAAATTTTCAAGAAAATCTCACAAATGAACCTCATCCTCAACGTCAAAAACAGATTACAGAATTGAATAAAAACAAGACTCATTAGGTTGGTACACTTTAAACGTCAATCTGGGGGAATTTTTCTATTCGTCATCTTTCAGTTGGCAGTGTAGAGATTCCAAAGTCGCACGGGAACTGTCATTGGTTTGCTAAAATTGCTTTATTGTCTGTGTATTTGGTGCTCTCCAATTTAAATAGTAAATATTTCTTGTGTTTTTATGTGGAACAAAGTAAGCAATTGTAAAACAATAACGTGATCTCCAACAAAACATCGGTTTTTAAGGTAGGTTATACTTTCCCAATGTTTTTTATCATGTCAAATGCGTCATAGTGTCATTGATAATTTCAATTTTATGTTTTATAAGTTTTAGCTTGAATCTTTCGTTGAATTAATATGTTTACTGGTCATTCGTAATTCTTCTCGATGTGAAATACGACTAGACTGATTGCAAACAATAGATTATATACTTTCTGGTGATCCAGTTGTTATCCGCCCCCCACTGAACATTTAATTATGAAGTTATTACATAGATCTTACAAAAATCAATTGCACCTGAACTTCTATATGGATTCTTTTGTCTTTCTTGTTCGTTTTATGTGATCGTCTAAAGTTAGCTAGAAATCTTGTATATGTAGAGAGGAATACACCAGTCATTCTGATCAAACATGGATAATTCCCATTCTACAGGTAAATTTGTTAATATAACGATACCGTTATCTGAATTTCCAGCTAATATCATTATTTATTGTGCTCATATATGCTAGTTGAGAATAAGTTGTTTATGACTTGGTTGGATAAATTTTTGAAAAATATGACCAACATTTTTTCATCGAGATCCAAGTGTTTGAGGATACCTTGAAATATAAGAATTACGGGGAGGTTTTTTCTTAGTTCTATCATTCCATTTATTAATTTTTTGTGTGAACTGAAGACTATATTTCAGTTGAAATCATTCTTGAGTATCAAGAATTATTATTCTTCATTTATTATCTAAACTGGCCATTCGTCCAATACTCAAATTTTGTTTGGAGGCCATTGTGTACATTTCTTCCTAGGTTATTACATATCCTGCTACGAAATATCTTACTTCTGTTTTAACACTGATATTCTGTTTGCAATGTCATGCTTTAACCTCTGATCAATATAGTACAATTAGTTATTAGAGGCAAGGCTACACAGATGATAAAAAAAAATCTAAGAAACTTTCAACCAAATTCTACCACACTCTGATTATTTTGTATATATTGATATTCAATTATCTACTATCAAGTCATATAAATGTTGATTCCATTCGAAGTCCAATAACTGTTTAATGAATTATTTCCGATGAATTGATCATTTGACACTTACGGTGGGTTTAATAAAACCCATGTATGATGTATGATCATACAAGCTTAATTATGTGAATTTGAACCAATCAAATTGGATGATTTGAAATTCCCATTTATATCGATCGATCTAGCACTTGATAGTGTTTGATCAGGAAATAAAAGTCTTAGAAAACCCATCTTTTGTGTATTGTTACTATCCAAACCAAAGACAAGAGAGATCATAGAGAATGAGAATTATGTTTGATTAAAAAAGTGATAAGGATTAAATTTGGAGGGGTAGTTCCAAATACTGTAATCTTTGATTTCAATATTGATAACCTTATGAGAAATTCCTATTTAGGTGTGAGATCAAACCGATAACATACATACTATGGTATTAAAAGAGTCAACCAGTATATCCGGTCGTGAAAGCCTTAAACTATTTATTGACATACTATGGTTTAATTGATGGTAAATACCTGCCTGGCATTGGAAGAATACTTCTTTATGGAATTATAGATGCTACGGTTTTTTTAAGTAGGTTCTTACCTAATATGAAATGTTCCATTGGTTTATGCAAATGCAACCTTCAGAAATATCTTTTTTGACCTTTTCAACCCTGCATTTGATATGAAAAGTATGATAACAAATTTAAAAAATATAATTAAGAAACCTCTCGACAATTTCGAATACTTCATTATATAGATCACTAACTGCTTAATGAACTATAAGATTAAGATAGTAAGTATCTTTGCTTCGGTTTGCGGAAAATTGGGTGGTGGTTATAGAAATGAAAGTTTTTTCTTTATTCTCATATAAAAATTGTACTGTATTGGCTCGCATGGATTTGGTATAGAATCAATTAATATTGAAACACTAGAATAGGATTATTAATTCTTGGTCAGAAATGCCATATATATGATGAACTGCTGCTATTAATCAAATTTTGCAGGAACGATCACTGCTGTATGGCTAGCTAGCCATTAAAATATGTAGCAATAGTACAGGTGACCTTGATGCATCTGAGTTACAGAATCTTCAGTATTTATCAGGCATGTGAAATTAGTGCGGTTTGGATTAAACTTCTTCTTTTTTTTCGCTAGGAGTTATGGTATTTGATGAAGTTTTAATGAAATGGGCTTGAAGTTTGAGCAATTACGAGACAGCTTAAATTTTTGAATGGATATCCCCAATTGCCACAGGCTGCATCTTATCAGCTTGTCCTCGTCCATCCTGGATGAAGGCCATGTTTTTCCATTTCTGCTCCCATACAGTTATTTCTTGGGCGTCGTTTCGCCATCTCTTTTCTGGTCTGCCAACACTTCTCCTGCTTTCTCTTGGTCGCCATGCTATCATCCTGTATGTAGTATGTACATCTGGTTCTGCTCTGTCTTGTGATATGGCCAGCCCATCTCCATTATTGCTGCGCTGTATGACCAGTGGTCTAAAATAATGATTTATTGATGAGATATAACTTAGTCATTTCATTCTACTATTTCTTGCAATATTTTCTTAGATTCATATCATTATGAAAACCTAATACCTTTTATTCCGGGATTATTATGGTTTTCCTATAACTCCTATATTCCTTGAATTGAGTACTGACAGCAAGAACAGAATAACTAACAACTGCATTGAAGCGAATTTTATAAATAAAAAAAAAATGCAATCACCAAATATTTCAATGATGTGTGATGTTCCTCTGTATGCATTTTACGAATTAATATGCAGAATATGTATGCTGCTGTATGTATGCTACTATAAATGTAGATGGATGAGCGGCTATTTATTTGAGTTGTAAATAAAGTTTCGTAAAACTATAACTGCCGTTATGATAAAAATTTGTATCTGTGGTTTATAATTGAACTAAAAGTGGATTTCACCTAATTTCTCTCTGTAATAATAATTTTTTCAAGGTGTTCGCATATCGGAATGGCAGCATTAACAATTGTAATCGCTAGCGTATAGCGCGCATTTCTTCGTGTTTAAAAGTCCGTTGGAAACTTGGGATGAATAATAAAGTTGAAGATGATAAATACAGCAATGTGAATCATGGACGGTTGTACGGAAAATATGGGTTCGTCTTGAATTAAACTAGAAGCACTAACAACAAAGAGAAAGAATAAATTCATAATCATCAATTATAAGATGAACATCTCATTTTCTTATGACAATAGACAATAAACAATTATCATTCAGCAAATATTTGAGAAGAAGTTTGTCAATTTAATCTTTTTCTAAATTTAAAATGCTGATAGTAATCAAGTCATCGTAATTTTTTCTCTTAAAATCGAAAATAACTCTTTGGCACCGGGAAGTCTACAGGGTGTTCTGTTTCGCTCTTCAGAGTTCTTATAGTAGGCACTTGGTCAATCACACTAAAGATCATTTTCAAAAAGGTCAATTATAATTTAATCGTTCATTAAAATTTTAATCCTACTCAAAACTAGAAATTCCATTGGCGGTAGCCATGGGTACCTTTAATGGAGGATTAAAACTTTAATGAACCATCAAATTAGAATGGATATTCATGAAACTGGAGAAAATATTAATTACGAGAAAACTAACTTCACATTAGCTTATGTTAGAGGTATACTTAAATAAATACACGTAATTGCTTACCCCTTCATATATTTATATAGTAGACAGTCTGATCTTTCTCGACATAATTTCATGGGGGAATTCTTTCATTTGACGATTTCTATCATGCATTTTAAAAATCGGTGTTTGTATGCACCCCGTATCATCGCCATTCTGCCTACAGAGAAAAGTTGAATATGTGGTAGACAATTAACCAGAGTGGATTCAAGCATAATTTTGTTCGTTTATTTCATATATATATTGTATATTACACATTTTTGGAAGGACCGCTTAACCTTCTTTTATAAAGATAGTTATGTTTTTCGTATATAATTTTTATACTCAATATTTGAGTTCAAATAACTAGGTTGAATAATTACTGCGAATAACTTACAATTAATAACTAAATGAAAAGCATTTAAATTATTTTGTTGAAGAAATTCTTCAAAACAAACATATATTGCTTGAATTTTTTAACCGAAAAACTTTAACTACTCTCTTAGCATAGATATATTATTCAGTAATGACTAATCAACAAGTCATTTGTCGTTCATTAACTTAAAAACGCTGTCAGATAAAGATAACTCACGGTTCTTTCTTATAATCTGAAAAAAATCATTTCAAATAGCAGATGATATACAGAATGTTTCAGTTGGGTAAAACAAAATGATGTCAGGATTTTTGATAGTTTTCATCCAACATCCGTAACCTAACAATTTCTTTTGTTTTTCAAAGGGAACTAACAAAGCTAAGGGAGCTTTTCTATGTTACTACAACAGTTGAGTTTGAAACTTAAATAATTATTACTTTGGAATCAACATTTGCTTTGAATATTCATCATTTTTTCATCTTTATCGTATGTTTTATTTCGAGTATTTTACTTATCTAAAAAAAATCTTCAGAATAAAGCGCTGAAGACTGGAGCTTCTGTACTTTTCATAGCCGTTGTGCGGTATTTTGCTAATGCTGAACAGCATAGTTTCTAACCGTTCCATCAGTATTTTTCGTTTTTTGACATAAATAAAATAATATTGCTACCTCTATGGAACCTTCAATAGGATTTTGCTCATAAAAAAAAAACTGAAACGTATATGACCTTTCTCGGAAGTTGTTTTTGGATTGTCGGGCGAACATAATTAAATGGTACCACGAATCCTTAGTCAGTTAGCCAAACCTATTAAATTGTTAGTCACCATTTTTCTGTGCAAAATTAGAACATACAGACAATTGGACGAAATGACAACACCCTTGTTAAAACAGGCGCACGAAAATAGTAATGAAAAGTACAAGAGAAAATCAGATAGAAAACAATACAAGGTATTTGAAATATTTCTTTCTTCAGCTATAAGTGGAGTGTTAAATATGTATGATTCATGGACTAGATTTCCCTAACTTTCTCTGTTTTCGGAATTATATGCCATAAATAAACTAACCGGAGTAAAATATATTTTATTGAAAAAGTTTCATCATTTTTACCTGGCACCGTTTTTGTATTATCGCATTCCTCGGGATATTATGTTCTCAAGATGGACATTCCACAGAATAGCGAAAACATGAGCGAATTTGTTAGGACTGCAAGCAAATTTTTATAAATGAAAAAATGTCTTTCATATATGAACTGTTCCTCGTATCATTTTTCTTACCCTCACTCATACATTTTATTTTACTCTCGCTTCATTTATTCGCCCAAAAAATATCCTTTTTATCTTGATTCTGAGACACTTTGAGATTAGAAAAAAATATTATTATTTTTATTTGCTTTTGGTAGGAAAAGCAAGATTAACTGAAAGTCTTTTGTATATGCAATAACTTAATCACTAGAACCCCAATTATCCGGCCTAATGGAGGGGATAAGTTAACCGGACAATCGAAAAAACACTTTTCGGTAACCATAATTTATGCAAGCTCTCATTAACTTCCGTGGAAACTGTGATTTAAGATTAAAAATCTCTGTTTTCAAAAACTGTTCATAGAAGAAAAAAAGGTCCGAGAAACACTCCTCGAGTGTCAATAATATATTTATAACTTATGTTTTTTTAATTAATTTGAGAGCTTTAAATTGTGGAATATCAAGTTCTATGCCCTCCTGAGTTGAAAAGATATGAATCAAAATATTTTTTCGGAATTTTCGAATTCGATATATAAACTTGGAAGTATATCATGAAATATATTTTTGAAATTTTCTGAGAAAAGACAGTTGGAAAATATAACACACTATGGTTTCCATTAAAAAGGTTCACCAATGTTTTTCCAGTTCTCAAAACAGGGAAATTCGAAATTTTCAATAAACGCTCATCAATTATCAAACTATATAACTGGAAAAACATTGGTAAACCTTTTTTATTGAGGTACCACAAGAAGAAAATAGATAGAAAATTTTCTATCTATGCTTACATGCAAACATTGCTTTTCTTATTATTATTGTTCAACTGAAAGAGTTGTTATTTGTGTTTGTTTTTTTTTTAAATATTCCAATTTTTCATGGAAAAGACACTTAGTAGTTTGACAGACCATTATTATAACATATTATTATAACATAGATTTAGCATCTCCGGCAGTGACAGATTTATTATGTTTCTCGAAAAAAGACAAAGTGTATATTACTTTTTTCTATCCCTTTTAATTTAGAAGATGTAGTACTAAACCATCGAATACCCTGTACAATGTACAAAAAGTCCTGCGATTAATCGTTGTTATTAACGCAGAAATTTTGTTTCTCTAAAAAGTTCTGGTAAAAACTGAATAGTGGTTGTATATTCAACTCATTTTAAAGATGACAAGTAAAAAAATCTACATATTCATATGAACACCTCTCATTGCTTGAACATGCTCACAAACTGTCATTTCTTCAGCACTGTCGAGAAAAAAATCATAATTTTTTCCTCATATTCGGAAGTTTGCAAGGGTAGGCCTGAGATTTCTTGTTTACATGGAACCCTTCTCTAATTCTCGCTCTTATTTGGTAACATTCTGTATAGTCATTGAGAGAAAATATTTACAATGTTAGAAATTTGTTAGTTTCGATACGTTTTTTCCATGTCCTTGATAGGTAAAATTTAATAACAAGAAAAACATTCTAGCTGGGCTTTCGAAAAGTAATATGAATTGTTCTTTTGGATATCATTTTCACACAGAACATGGAAGAGCTGGTAGCGGGTTAACTCAACCTCACTCAGCAGTATATCGGCAATCGCCTCTTGTTAGTTTACAATTTCTTAGAATTGATTACATCTATCGGTCGAATAAATAATTATTTCGATTGATGAATTAAAACGGTGTAAATTGTTCACAAATTATTATTTCGGTATCATTTGGATTTCTCTAGAACATGAAAATATTTCAAGAAATATAACCCATACTAAAACATTACTTCCGAAGTGAACATTTGATCGAGACCTATAATTCAAAGATTACTTGTGCCGAGTAACACGCATGGTGTCTCACGAATTTTGTATTATTTGATTTTTTCCTTAGGAAAATATATTTCTCATGAAATTATGAGTTGTTTGAATGTAAATTTTCTTAATTCCCACCGGAAAATCGATATTTTTATGCGAAATTACGAAAACAAATATGAAAATGGAGCTCTGCAGAAACATGGATAACTTGAATGGTTTCCATTGGAAAATCAATTTCATGGCGATTTCAACAGAATTTTTTCATATTCTCTGTTGATACTGCATAAGGATAAAGAGTTCAGGGAATCAGGGACATGATACATAATTCGAGGGCAACTTCGATTGCGTTCCATAATATTCGATAATGAACACTATATATAGAGTTTTTCCATTTGAAGAAATTAGGAAATATGTTATCCATCAAATAAATCTCAAATTTTTAATGGTAAAGAGAGAATACCTTTGTGCATAATTAATGCACATGACATTGAAGAAATGCCCCCAAAATTTCAACTTGATAAGAATCCAGTTATTGGAGTAATCAACCTTCAATCAGAAAGCAATGACAACGCAAAACTGCAGTTACATTTGGATTGTCTTCGTAATATGGATGGTTTTGCTACTTTCAATATAAGCGGCTGTTTCAGAACAATAGAGAAGTTTATTACCACATAAACGAACTGTTCCAGATAAACGCATTCTAGTTATCCGGAAACCTATAATATGCATGTCATCGAGTATGGAACACCCTGTGTACGTTCATCCGATAATTGATTCCTGAAGTCATAAAAAAACTTTTAGAATCCCAGAGGTTTTGGCTTGCAGCTGCTAAATCTTATAAATAAGTAGCCCATGAAAGAGTCTCGTGTTTTTGTACAGAATTTAATTAAACATATGAACCATCATCAAATGTATTTGATTGAAACGAATACTAAGTATGTACTTCCGCGATTTTTTTTGTAAACATTTCAAATACGCTAAAATGAAGAAATACAGTGGAACTTCCCTACAGCGAACGTCTCTACAACGAATTTCTCTGTACAACGAATTTCGTATCTGTCATTGCACCTTGAATCCAAATTCCCTGTTAAAAACACCCTCTAAAACGAAGTGAATTCTCTCTATAACGAATTATTCCAAAAAATCACTTTCTAAATGCGGATTGGTAAGAAGGTTTTTCCCAGAGTATACTTAGGGATGGTTTTTTCCGTAATTCTGTCGGGCGTAGGTAATAAATCCCGATCATAAACTAAACCATTACGGCGGACGGAGAGTTCCTTCTGAAACAGGAGGCTATACAGATTGTTCAGTTTTCAGTTTTGCTCTGATCATTAATGAAAAAAGTAGTGCGAAAATGTCTAGAAAGGAGTGTTTGAGTTAATTATGTATAATGTATTCAAATAAAAAAAAATGCAAGTGAACGCTGCTTTTTTTGACACTTGACACAATAAAAAAAAAATTTCTGCATAACGAAATTTCTGTATAACGAAATTTTGTTGCGGATTTAGCGTATTCGTTATAGGGAAGTTCCACTGTATGTCAACAGTCAACATATCTTCAAGAACCCTATTCCAATTGAAGTTGACAGCTCCTTCCGTTGAAACCGGAAGTTCGTATATTTTAAGCCCATTCACATTGCATAGAGAGGTAGATCAATTGAAGTTGAAATTGTTTCAATGTATTTGATTCTCCGAAAATGTCGAATAGGCCTTGGCGGTTGAGATAAGCGTGTATTTCAAGATAACATTTCTGAGTTAGAAAGAACCAAGCTCTTAATTTTTGCGCTGCATCATCTGAAATGCCTTACACACGAATCTGTTGAATCATGAAATATGCATTGAATTTTTTTCGAGGTGATTTTGTTCTAATTTCCAACTACTGTTTTGGCGAAAGTTATTGATGTGAACCTGAGAAATTTCGTTCATAAAATAATTATGATATCTGTAAGTAGGCCATGAATTTTTTCACACATGCATTGAATTAAGATTTTTTCAAAACTCCATGTGACTCGACCCTATTTATTTTATTATATTTAAACACAAACTCAAAATATCACTCGTCAACATAAACTTGAGAATGTTGAAAACGAAAAGAATTCTGATATTTATATTGAAATTTTTTTATGCATGTGAAAGAATGCATGTCTTATTATTTAAAAAAAAACAGACATAAATATGGATTTTTTTTTATTTTTAAAATTCATTAAAAGTAAGGTTATGATACATCAATGTATTCAGAAAAATAAATGCAAAATTTTGACTTTAAAATATACAGGGCGTTCCATTTGAAAAATTCCACGTTTGTGCTCAATCTCAAAAACAGTGCTCTTACATTTTTTTTCAACTACGCCACTGACTTCTATGTAAAAATATCTATTAAAAGCAGTTTCCTTTTTTTTCTATCCTTTTTCTATATACGAGAAAAAATTACGACTCCAAAACTCCATTTTTCGTTTCGTCCATGTATTTCAGGAACAAAAGAAGTTGGAATATTTCTGTTTGTGGATTTAAAAGTTTCACAAAAAATTGATACAGGTCGCGAAAACCGCCTGCCTCTATCTTCAATTATAGCTGAGATAGTCTCACCCAATTTTGGCCACAGTGTACATCGAATTTGTAATTTACATTGAAAATCAAAACGTTTCACACGTTACATATCTGCAGATTAACTTTTCAATGCCGAAACGAGCAACAGAACCAAGGATGTTTAAATTGAAGTACCTGTAGATTATGTCGTTTTGCTCGCTTTAATTAATATCGATGTCCTATTGAGTAAATCAAAACAATGTATGTTTACGAACTGAAGCAAGAATATGAAAGTTACAGGTCGATTCAATTATCAGATATGCATCTAGAAAACCGTAGACGGAAATTGCTAATATTTGAGTTTACTTTGTTTTATACTCTTCTTCCTAATACGTGGGTTGTCCAAAAACTGGATCTACTACTTATTCATTTCGTAGGCTAGTCCGATTCAAAATTAATTTCGAAATAATTCTAAACTGTTCAGTAATAATCAAACCTACTCTTTATTTTATTTTGTTACGATGACGTTTTATTATGTTTATTGAGTCGCGATGCTTACAGAATAAGGATTAGGCACCTGTTATAATGATTCTTGCCTTTTTAACTAGCTTTTACTATCATCCGCGCCATCATCGTTGTATTTATAATAGCTCAGCACTGGGTGAATACAATTCTAACAAATTTATCTAATAAATAGTTTGAGGCTTTCATATTGATATATTGACATTGAGAGAGTCTTCCGGGATTATTGGCCGGGGTCTATTAGGAATTATTTCACCTAACGTTTCAATTACATCTGCGGTAGGCATCTTCAGAGAATTCTTGGTCTGAGATTGTAACTCGACCGCTGAATTTACGAGAGTGATGTTTGGTTCGATCCCGTGTATTTATACCCCGGTTAAAGGCGAGAGAAGGATGTGGGTTTACGCGCGCAATGTTGATCGCTCCCACTCCGTATTGGCTTACTATTGGTTTTTTCTAATACCGGCAACCATGCGCTATGTACCAAGGGAGTTCCTTCCTTTCTGTTCATGTTGTCTTTATGTTTATAAATCTCAATGGATTCCATGTTGATCCTAGGATAATAACTAATGAACAATTTTTCGCACTTGAATATACAGCGAATCCTCTTTGGGCGGACACCATTGCGATCGTGAATTGTCTCCGTACAAGCGAAGGGTGGACCACAAATGATTAAGAGGTGAATTGAACAAAACAGCAGCTCTAAACATATAGGGTAACAGAGAAAGTCGTTTTATGATGTATGATTATCTAGTTAAGAGGCATGTCATTTGATAAACATGATTAAAACAAAAAGTGAACTTATTAGTAACAGCTTGAAAGATCTGCTTGACAACGGTTGGAATTGAAGAGATTTCTCTAAGTGTTTTCAACTTTATGTATGTGTGAAACTTATTGTGCAGATAATTTTAAAAACGTTTCTTTAGTCATTCAAAAAGATATATTATCACTTGCCATTAAATGGGCAAAACTTTGACCAAATTGAAGCAGAAGTGGGTACATTTTTAGTTTGAGGTAATACATGAATAGAACATAAAAACAGCAATATTTTTATAATTCATGTTCGACATCATCATTCAGCCAGTCTGAGTCCACTGCTGGACATAGGCCTCCCTTAACCCAAACCATCGCAGTTCGACATGACCACCGCTAATTTTTACACAAATTCTCATTATTTTTCTTAAATTACATTTCACCACAGAAGTTCTGTAGATTTGAGGTAAGTGCAGACGCTGGGCTGCGGGAACGGGAGCGATACGTTAGATACGACAGCGGATAGATTGCACAACATACACACCAACGCGATTATTAGTAGGAATCTGAAATGATGTGTGAAAGTAACCGTTCTTCGGAAGAAGAAAAAGCTGTACTGCTTTAAGGGCTTGATTTCTCCATCCCGCAAAAGTTGTTTTAGTCGCTCCCGCTTCGGTCTGTGCATACCTTTATGCTCAATGGCGATATTAAAGTTCTTTGTTTCATAAAATCGTGTGTACAGATGAGTCGAAATTTTATAAAGACTGCATAACACCCATTATTGAGCTCCCAAAGTTCAAGGCAACCAAAAAAAAAGATTATAGATGCAGCTGTGTAAATGAGGCGGAAGCTGCCAACTTCTGTCGTTAAGAGAAATTAAGGGAAAAATCATGATAATTTGAGTAAGAAATAGAGGTGGTCCCTTTCAAATGTGAGAGTGGGCTTTGGTGCATCATGTATGAACAGCTAAAAAATACTGACGAAATTGCTGATTGGATCCTTGAAAAAAAGGAATACATTACATCATGATAAACCTATTTCAATAACTGATATCAAGGTTAATTTTTTTTTTATTTCCGTAGAAATGGCAAGTAGACCAGGAGCAGCTCAACGACCAAATGGAGTCCAAGGCAAAATATGCCAATTCAAGTTGGTCCTTTTGGGAGAATCTGCAGTTGGTAAATCAAGTTTAGTGCTACGATTCGTCAAAGGACAGTTTCATGAATATCAAGAGAGCACCATAGGCGCTGCTTTCCTGACACAGACAGTTTGCTTGGATGATACAACTGTTAAATTTGAAATATGGGATACTGCAGGTCAAGAAAGGTAAGGAGGGCACCCAATTTGATATTCTGTCATATTAAACATTAGCAAACTGACATCGATGATGCTAAATATTTTGAATGTATTTATACTAGTTTCTATGAAGTTTAATAAATTGTATTTCTCCATAGATACCATAGTTTGGCTCCCATGTACTACAGAGGGGCGCAGGCAGCTATAGTAGTGTACGATATTACCAATCAAGACACATTTGGAAGGGCAAAAACATGGGTGAAGGAATTACAGAGGCAAGCAAGTCCAACTATTGTGATTGCATTAGCTGGAAACAAACAAGACTTGGCCAATAAAAGGATGGTGGAATATGAAGAGGCACAAGCATATGCTGAAGAAAACGGATTATTGTTCATGGAAACATCGGCGAAAACAGCTCTGAATGTTAACGATATTTTCCTGGCGATAGGTAAGGAACTTACTCTGAAAAATCTTTGATTCATCTTAATAATAATAATAACAATTTTTTATTGGACGCAGTCAAAGGCCATCATTTTTTTGCAAGAAGAAAAAATTATATTCTATTGCAAGATAAAATTGAATCTAAATGAAAAGAGTTTCTAATTTGTTATGGGGTCGTTCAATACAGTCTGTGGTGGAAACTTTCTGGGTGGGTTGGTGGTAATTGCTTCGCTATGAAACATCCTATAAATATGTCGTCCATTTCTTGCACCGGTTTTAAGTTGATTCATCTTATTTTATGCAAAATTCCACATATAGTGAACTCGATAAATCGAACATCGATAAGTCGAACTCTTAGATAAGTCGAACAGTTGTTCTGGACCCGATTCATACATATCTTACCCAGTATATATACACCTCAATGAATCGAACATTGTTCTTGAGTCTAGAGGGTCTAGTAGATGAGACGAACTGCTGGAAGGGTCGTCGAGAGAACCTGAGTTTTTCTCTCAATGAGTCGAATTCCCACCTCAATAACTCTAATGTTTGGTGAGCCGAACAATAGATAAGTCGAACAGTTCTTATGGTCCCTAGGAGTTCGACTTATCGAGAGTCCACTTTATATTCATCATTCATCTATTCAAACACATTATGTGAATTCAAATGAAATCTTGTTATGTTATTAGCTACTAGGTGGCCGGACAAACTTCTTCTGCCCAAATCGGCTATTGAAATTATTGTTATTATTATTAATTATTATTCCAATATCATCCTCAAAACACGAAAAATCTTGAAGAAGCCTAGATCCTAATTGCCACACCGCCCACCAGATCCAATTGTTTTTTCCTAACTTTTCGTTTATATACCTATGTCTAACCTATACCATAATAATTGAAACTACAATTCTATAATCAAATAATAAGTCAATTCTCTCAACGTATGGGCCCCCCGTGACGCGGTTTCTTCGGGGGGTACGTTACGCAAGATATTATTCGTACACATCAGTTCTTCAACAGCTTATAATAGTATTGTTTGGTTGACGTACTTCGATATTTCACAGTTTCTAGTTGCCTAGAATCGATTGAGGCTAAGGGTCATTTTTGCATATCATCGTAAAAATAACATGGGTGTTTCGCGACGTATGTACTTTGAAGAACGGCTCTTTTAGCTATGAGAAGCAGGCATTTTTTCAACTCTCTTGATATTTTCTCATTGTTTTATGCTGAAATACCACAAAATTTTTATAAATTATGTTATTTGGATTGACAACCTATATTGATGTGAAGCTTCATCTGAATCCGTTCGGTAGTTCTCACATGAAGTAGTAACAAACATCTTTACATCCACACAAACTTTTGCATTTATAATATTAGTAGGATATCTTGTGTTAGCAAATATATTTCAACACTTGCAGAAAATTTTTCGGGTTAAAGGTTGTGTCTTTGTTAATACACTGAAAACTAGAGCAGTAAAAAGTGGTGTTGCATCATAAATTGTGATTTGGATATGTTATTCACAGAAGAGGTAGACAAAAGCTGCAGATTATGGGATCTAGTTATTTAATGTGTATTAAATATCATTGCATTTGAAGCATGTGCTTATCTACTCTGAGTATTCCATAATAACATGATAAAAACAAATTCGCGATAATATTAGTGGATTTATTTAAAGATGATGAAAAATTTGCAACAGAAATCAGTTCAAGTGATGAAATTAATAAAATATCAGAAAGAAATAACGAAATAAATGTCATTGTTATAAAAACAGATGACCAAGATTTCATCATCCTGATAGCATTGGTTGTCGCTGAATCATTAAAGTGGAATCTGCGGTACCAGGAGCCCATAACACAAACCGTACAAGTGTAACAAGTGTAGAATCTACCTGTAGCTACAAGTCCAACTCAAAATGACCCGTACGGCACCAGTAATTAAGGAAAAATCTTCACATATGTAAACATTTTCTGCAGCAGAAAGTTTACTCTTGTACAATTATGATACGGAATTTTCAACAAGTCTAGATAATGTTTTACCTACCTTCCAAGCTAGGTAAATGCATACTTGTGATATGAGCATTCCTGCACTGGGAACACGTACTCAACTAGCAGTGTCATGATCTCTTTCGGGAAATATCCCAATAGGATCACTTGTAACTTGTAGTTACACTTGTAGGATTTGTGTTACGGATCCCACGTCTTTGTTGTTGAAGAATCGAGGTTGAAATTTCAACGAATCGCGGTGGCGCCAATTAATTTAACGGTACAAAGAAAGTTTTGTAAAACCAACCCTCAGTCCGCTAGTTAGTTCATTTTTTATGTTCACAATAACTCTTAATATTATTGTTCAGTATTCATTCTTTTGAAATGTATGGATTTGATCAATTGTTTACTTCAATTTTGGATTCGAGTAATCAGCTATTAGATTTTCGTTTGCTATAGAGTGCTCTATGTTTATGAGAAACTTCATTTGCGATAAGCTGTGGATTTTCTCTAATTCGTTTCCAAAATCTGCATTTTCTATTAATTATACCACAGGACACAAAGCTTTATTTATTTTCGTAATATTCCATTTTTTCATGTTGGATCAGTTCTGAACCATAATAATCAATCATAATCTTAGGAAAAAGAATAAAACGGTAAACAAAAAATCCTTTGCCTTTATGAAGGCCACACCGATAACATTTTTGAAACATAGATGAATTCAAAATAGTAAACATCGAAATGAATACCATTTTCCATTCCAGCCTGGGGGAAACAGAAATCCAGGCTAACTCAACATGCTTGGAATGAGGACCACAACGTCCATAATATCCAATATACAGTCCAGTCCCTTATTTCTTATCGAATCGCAATGAGGTTTCGATTATTCCACTGTTCTACTAGACTCAGAGCACATTCGAATTTAGCATGAAAATGCCTATGGTGCGATGTATTTATTTCAGACCTGTATACTTAATATATAACACAAATTGTTTAATCATTACTTGCTTCGATAGACTAGTGGTTAGAATGAGTGGAATTTCGGAAATTCCACCTCGGATAACTCGCGTTCGAATCCCCACACTGTAAATGCGAAATTGAGAAGGTATGGAGCGCGCAAGTCCAGACAGAACAAGTTAGATCATGTCATCTGAAGCAAATCAGCTTGTAGAATATTACTCTGAATTCTTTTATTTGTTTAAAATTTGAAGAAAAATTATTGTGTATTAGATTTGATATGAGGCAATATGAATTCCCAAAGATTTGTCATCTAGTTGACTCTCAGGGGCGGCCTTAGCCATTGCGAGGCCCCGGGCGGAAAGTCTTCGCGAGGCCCTTTTTCTTCCGTGAAAAGTATGTGATGCGAAAGTAAGTCCGGTTGTTCTGTATAGGTTATTGTCATATTTCATAAAGATATGAAATTTGAGTTTTAATTGAAATATAATATAACATATAAATATAATATAACTTTGGAAGATTTACAAAATTAACAAATTCAGAAATAATACATTTAAAATTCATGTTTGCGCCTTTTCCTAGCACTGAAATCTTTAATTGAAGTATCATAATCGATCGAAATAGCTACGTCATTTTCTATTGATAGAATAGCAAGGGCTGAAAGCCTATCTTGTGTCATCGAATTCCTTAAATATGTTTTTATGATTTTGAGTCTAGAAAAACTTTGTGAATAAATCATCCAGCGCCTGTCAAGCTTTCTTGTGATTGCTCGTTTTCTTTTTGAACTACCCGACTCGAATTTTCTACCGGCATCTCGATCACGCGAACGCATTTCGAAAATCTTGTTGAATTTCGCACAGAGTGTCGGAAATAATTTTTAAGTAACACACAGTTTTTCACACTTTTTCGGTTCTTCACTATGAAAATGACCCGTTTGTTCATTCCGTTCTAATGAACCAAACCAATTGAACCATAAGTCTTAGGCTTTGGATCTACAGCGGGGATTGAAAAAGAGACGGGTAGTGGAATTCCCACAGATGGTGATAATAAATGATGGAAGTACTATTAGGTATTTTGAAAACAAATTCTCGGGTTTCGAAGAGAAGACCATGAAAATGAAACTGTTTATTTTTATGATCCAGATGAACAGAATAGAAAGTTTCTTGAGAAATGGCGGCATCTTGTATTCATATTTCTATTGGATATTCTTTACGATATTTTTATCGAAAATTTCTCTGCAAAATCCACCATATATGACTATTCATGGGATTGTCCGAGCGATACAGGAGCCACTAATTATGAGTTTGATTGAGGGCGTGAACGTGAAGTCCCAGTTGTATCAAGTCCTAAAGCTCAGAGCAGTTAGTGGTAGTGTTGTGCAACTTGGATACTTTTGAGTTTCCGATATACTGAATGAAGTATTATGTATTGGATAAATTCATTGGATAGTTGGTATCCAAATTTATACTTACAAGAGCCACACTGAAAAGAACGGTTTGAGAAACTAACGAATTGAATTAATTTCTCAATTCAATGACAAAAAAATTTCAAATTATTCGAATAATGTGAATTGGACCCCTAAATGTAAATGAAGAACCGAAAACAATGGAGGTTTCTCATCACAAAAAATAGAATATAACAAAACTGAACCCAATATTCTTATCTCTAATCACTAGGTTTGAAAAAAAACAGATTTCGCTCTCCTCCTTCCGTAATTCTCTACAATGGAATGAATTCATTCATAAGACGATAATTCAACGAATATTTCAAAGGGACCGCCAAAGAACGGTCAACAGGGCTATAAATATTTTATGAGGTTCCAACATCTGGGATAAGTAAACATTGTACCTAAATACTTAGATAATTTTTACCCTAATTGTGTTGTGTGCATTCTTTTCTACCTACTGATCTGGTGGATCGGACATCTGGTGCCTCAATTACCCATTCGGACGTTCCAACAAAGCACAATATTCAAAAACTACAAAATGGTTTCTTCAATTTTGTTCTGATTGAATGTATTGATTAAGTACCTTTTTTCGAGTTGGGGCGCGAGGCCCCACCAAGAGCGGGGCCCCGGGCGATTGCCCCGTTCGCCACCCCAAAAGCCGCCACTGTTGACTCTCTTTTCTGGAAGAATGCAGCTCACTCCTATCGAAACAGTTTCTATGAATCAATTTCAATTTTTTCAGTCTAAGGTAGAAATTGTCAACAGAAACTTACCTTAGTTATTGTTGATACCAGTGTGTATATTCTTAGTTACATATTTTGCTTCTGTATCTCGTCAATAAATTTCTAAAAAGTTTGTTAATATATTTTCAGCGAAAAAACTTCCAAAGTACGATCAAAATCAAGGACAATCTGGGCAAGGCCAAGGAAGGAGACTGGCAGAAGGAGATCAAGGTGTCAAAGCTCCTGGAAATTGCTGCAAGTGATGGCCACCAGCAGAAAACTTCTTGTTGGCGATTATCTCTTGAAATGGAACGAACTGTGCCCAGGCACTTTAGTGATATATAAGTGTAATAAAAATGCCCTTCTATTTACATATACACTGTCACATATTAGTACATTTAACTATATTTTTCCTTATCAATCTCCCCTGATGTTTTAATTATATTTTTATCTAATTTAATTTATCATTGAGAAATAAAAAGGTGAATGTTGATAATTTGTTTATCAATATCCACTATTCGGTGATTAATAGGGCTTTTAAATCTGATAGTAATAATTAAGTTCAAAAGATTGGTGATAATTTCTACTTCTTAAATTATTCTTCTCAAAATAATGTGCAGTACCAACATTGTCATGATGGAAAAGCATGGTAGTAATTTGTATGTGATAAAAATATTTTATTGTAGTTTGATATATAATAATCGATATATGACAGTGTAAATTCTCAATAAATACAGATTGTTAAAATTTCTATTAAGTGCAGTAATCTATGATGGTAGATATCATTTCATTGAATAAAATTTTCCAGAATTTTAACAATCCAACGAAATTGTTAATTTTATTGCCTGTATCAGATAACATTTCAACTGGTATGGGAATATTGTGAATTGAATATATTCGGTGAATGTATTTTATCAATGTCTTTCTTATAAATTACATTTTCTGGAAGATGTCCAGAAGTACACAGGAATATACATTTTTTTATGCATTTAGTCTTGTCAATAATTTTCAAACACAGTCAATAGTTTCAACACATTTATGGATAGTATTTTTCATATGGGAATTGGCCATCTTTATGAAGAATGGTTTCAACACTGGCAATTTACCGTATTTTGAAACATTGTTATTCAATCTTATTTTGCAATTTGAGCCCTATTCCATAAGTAACCTTGTATATTTGGTTCATGCAACTTTCTGGATAAATTATCTACATTGGCATATAACAAATATTAGTTGATGTAAAAGGTAGATGGTGGTTGTACAGAATTAAAAGAAATACCAATATGGATGAATGTATAATCCATAATCGTCTTTGTATAATATTTGAATATAATTGAATTTATTATGATTAGTTTCTATTATCAATTTTATTTGCTTGCTTACATCATTATTCTTCTGTATGCACAGAAATTGTACAGGAAAGATCATACTCAATAAAGTTGAAATACTATTTTGCTTTTTATTGATTTTGTCTAAGAGATGGAGTATATAATATTGTAGTGAAAATTATTGTCCAGTATTATTTCAAGTTCATTATTTCCAAGTTTGACACCTTGTCTTCGTGGTACAAGGAGCATAGTTGCGAGTCTTGGACAGGACCTGAGTAAGTCGGAGAGGCAGCGATGGGCCAATAGACACATTGACATACTTCGCCCTCCCTCAATTGGCGGAGCTGTAAATGATGGCTCCGCATTGAAAACGAGTTACAATCTTAGACCAAAGATCCTCTGATGATGCCTACATCAGATGTAGGCGGAAGGGTACTTCGGCCAATAAGTCATGAAGACTTGTGATGTCATTACATCCAGATGTAAAGGCCTTAACCTATTTATTTTTTCCAAATTAATCATCAGCTAAATTTATAGTAACTGATATAATGTAGTATATTCCAACTGAATTTTTCGTGATAATTTTTCATTGTCGAGAGTATAGACCACGTGACTTTCTGCGCATTGTCGGAACAGAGCCACAAAATGAATATTCATTGAACAAATTTTAACTCATTCTAAATTTATTGTGCATAATTGAGAAAATTAGATTTAAAGACTAAAGAAAATGGATACATATTGTAAAGAAAATATTGTCTATGTGAATTAATAATCTTGATTGGATATTGCTGATGAGCTCATTAACTCTTTCACTCCCAATGGGTTACGTAAGTTCCACCACATATTCAAAAATTACCTACTGCAGGGAAATTGGGACCGGCTAAACCGAATCGATTTATGTCCCGCTGGTTCTGGTTGTTAAGAACCATTGATATTTACGAACCAACACAAGTCAAATATAAGTTTAGGCTCGCAGTTTTTTGATTTTTCGACTTGTTGCTGTAGTTGTTTCCAAATTATATCTATTATCATCATTTGATAGCTACAAACTAAATTCCGGTGGTCATAAGACATATTACGTCCCATTGACAATTTTGAGCTAGTTTTATTTGCATGAAAAAATCTGAGTTAGGCTGAATTATATAATCTGATTGAACATTTGTCAGATATTGAAGACCTTTATGAAGATAGCGGTTCAGAATTTGAACCTGACGAGTCAAGGATAATGAGAGGTCGGATGTGTCTACAGTGTTTCCAGGAGCAAATTATTTTGGTTCTTCTGCTAAGAATTCAGAAGGGCACAAAATTTCCATACATATATGTGGCCTTACTATAGCCCCTAACCACACCCTAAAAATAAAAAATATCAGGACACACAGGACTCCTAGTAAAAACCTCTTTACACAGATTTTTGTTTTCTGTGATAAATCTTATAACAAAGTGAAGTTGATTGCGTTTCGCCTTTTATTTTGACGTCTACCACTTGAAATGAATTAAATTACCTAATTGCTTTATGAAAATTTGGCATAATTTATATAAAACGACATTTTTCATAACCCTTAGGAGGTACCTAAGAAAGACGTTCCTCACCGATAGTTAGAAAAAGATATGAACTTTTCGTAATCAGTGATATTTATCTAATAACTACCTTTATGTACTACTTAGAAAAAAGTTCAACGTTCCGTATCTATAGTTTCGAACTGAAAAATCTTTCGTGACGCCTACAGGGTTTACCAGAAGGCAGTGGCGAATACATACAGAATGTTTCAAAAAAGGTGATCCCCTCTTCAGGATAGATAGAAAACTGAAAACTACTAGGAGTAAATAATTTTCGTATCGCCATCCGTATTCAAGATTCAAGGCTTTGAGAAAGAAAAAAATATACACATTTTTCACGATTTTACCGAAACTACTGGCAACATTGTAATGAAATTTTATTCAAATATGTTTTGGAAACTGATACATCTAATGAGTGTGTTTTGATGTCTGACTCTCATAGAGGGCGCTAGTTACACAGTTCGTATGAAGTTATTTCGAACATAACTTTTCTGATAATTGATTTACTAAGCTAAATTTTGAGCGATCTTTAACATCTTTCAATTTCACACCAAGAAGGTTCCCTTGATGAAACTCGATACTGTGCACCGTTTTCGGAATATTTTTGATTTAAAAATTATGAAGCAATAACCGATATGGTATAAAGTATTGATAAAGTAATTAATTATTATTATTTTCAATTATTAAGCACGATGGAGCTCCACGCTACATTGATAGAAGGTGTCGTAATCGGTTGAGTAACCATTTTACGAATCGATGGATTGGTAGAAGTGTATAAACCTCAGATTATTGATGGTCTCCTCGGTCAATCAATTTCAATCCCTTGGATTACACAGTTTGATCGTACTTGAAGAAAAAATTTATGCAACAGGGGTAAATTCACCTCAAGAATTGAAGGACAGAATTCAACGTTTCAATGACCTCATAGCTGCCCAAGCGTTAAGAAGAATTTTTTCAGAAAATTTGATGGATTTGTGTATTTGTGAAAATGGAGGACATTTAGAACACCTACTCTAATTGTATTTTTTTTATGTTTCTAACCTTTTTCAAATTTTCTTGTGTTTTTTTGTTCAATTAATACATTCATCATTACTTCATACCAGCATCCATTATTACTTCAAAATTTTCAAATCAAAATATTGCGAAAACGGTGCATCGTATCGAGTTTAATGAAGAGTACATTTTTGGCGTAAAATTGGGCGATCTTTAGGATCGCTCAAATTTAGCTTAATGAATCTAATATCGAAAAAGTTATGTTCAAAACAACTTGGTACAAACCGTGTACCTAGCGCCCTCTAGGAGAGTCAGACATCAAAACACATTCATTAGATGTATCAGCTTCCAAAACATATTCGTATAATATTTCATTACAATGTTGCCAGAAGTTTCGGCAAAATCGTAAAAAAATGTGTATATTTTTTCTTTTTCAACGCTCTGTATCTTGAATACTGATGGCGTTACGAAAATTTTTCACTGAACAAACCCATATTATTTTTCAATTTTCTATCCTTCCTGGTATCCAAATTTGTTTTTTTTTAACTCCTTCTAGGTACCTATCATGATGCGAATATCCGAGAGAATATCAAATATGTGGGCATGAAAATGCACAACCTAGTCCGCTCCTGATAAATTAAAAGAAGCAAGGCAGTATTTAAAAGGTCCTACTGTTCATCATATCAAATGTTTACTAAATTATATTAAAATTTAATTATTTCTATTCCGGATACTACAAAACAGATGAATGCTGTGAGATTTGACAGGGAGATTAGGAGGGCTCTCTTAAAGACTGCAGTATATAGTGTGGATGAATTTTTGGAGCGGCTTTCATTCTTTTTCACATGAATAATGGTCAAAATCCTATGTTTGTTTTATATGTAATTGTGGTATTAGTCCTTTAATTATTTGACTTTTGTAATTCAATTTTTTTCTTGACGTTTCCTGTATCTTAATACTGAGAATATTTAAAAAATATTAATAATTATTATTATTATTTGAATTAATTCTAGTATTGCAATGGATTTCCAGTGACATCATTTAGGAGGAGGCCGTACCTCCGTACGGAAGGACGGTAGGAGAAGAAAATGATGGGAACATCTTATTTTTTTATGATTTATCTGAATCCGAGAGTTTTCCCGGACACTTTGTATAGTCATTTTTCAGTAAAAAAAAATTATAGCCTTGCGATCTGACGAACTATTCAAATTGAATGATAGTTGTCACTATCATTCAATTTGAATGATTTTTGTTGAATATTATTTTGAAATGAATCAGATTTGTGATAGCGGAGACCATTTTATTTCCTGGTAATTGGGGAAGCATATCACCAGTGTTGAATCCAATGGGGTGCCTGGGGCGGATTTGCCCCCCTAGAGTATGACCGAAACTCCTCCGGAGGAAAATACTTCATCCTCCACAAATCCTTCAATACAAGAAATTAAGAAAAAACTGTCGGCTCGGAAACCCCCAATTAGATGGCTGTTGCCTCTGTACTTATTCTCTTGAATAATTTTTCATATTGCTGCGCAAAAAATTTCGACAACCCCCCCCACGATTCTGAAAATCGTATCATAAATAACTATTTTTCCTTACTTACATAGTTATCATCTCAATATAATTAATAAATGAAAGACCTAAATAGAATAATATGGTCATTTATTTACCAAGTGTATGCATACAACTTCATGAAGATTCTAAAACTTTTCTCTCCCATCAGCCTCAAAAAGTTTGAGGATTGGCATTCGCGAATGAAACTCATCGCCTTATGCCGGTAGATCATGGGATGGGTTAGTTTCGAATTATTGCAGACAGGGCCGCCGCCAGGGCCGGCAAACCGGGCAGTCTGCCGGGGCGGCAAATTCTAAGGGCGGCAAAATCAGTTTCGTCATACTAGATATTTTTTCCTTCGAAATCGAAAACCCGCCTGTTATTGAACGTGAAAGCGACAACACGACCAAACTCAGGGGCGGCTTTTTGAGCCTGGTCAACCAAATATGTATATCACACGTGTACACAAATAACCAGATAAAAATGCAATTAAACCAATACAAGAGTAATACTGGCAGAATGAAAACGATGGAAGATGCAGCATTCTAATCATAAATAAAAATCCCTGTCAGGTTGTAAATTTCGCCAACGCCTCAGCAGCCTCTCATCCTAGTTAAACTTGCTTGTTTACGAGTTTATTATCAAGACGGTCGGTCCCTTTGATGAACATCTGGGACTGTTAAGTTTTTGGGAGGGTTTCTAGGATAATTCAGTAATGATTCTTATTTTCAGTTTGCCAATCGGAAATCTAAATTTTGATATCCGGGAGGGGTTTATAATACTCGAGAAATAAGGGTATGAACTGAACTCGTTAGTCCTCTCCCTCAGTGTCGTGTGTCGTCACAAGATTCAATATTTTTGCAAAACTATATAGTGCTACATAAGAGAAATCTGTTATCAATCTTCAGAGTTGTGATTTTCGAACTGAATTACTCCACAAGATTGAAGGTGAGTTCTATAATTCGGTATTTTTTTACCGTCGGATTTCACATTTAAACGATAATAAGTATATAAGCTCTGCTTATTTACAGTGATGAAGAGTGATTTCTTTTGAGTCTTTCATGGATCGCCTCAGATACGCATATTATTCATAAAGCCATACAGCGTCGTTTCAATAATTCGAAAAGGCGCCTTTAAATGAGTTGGAAATATGCCTCGCTGAAATTTGAGGGAGATAAGTATTCTCAATTTATTGGATAATGGTCATAGTAAAAGAATATATCAATATTATTATAATAAATTATTATTAGATACAGGTGAATACTTGAGATTTATATTGACCACTTCTCATTTACTTAATCAGATGTTAGAGTTTAAGAACATGGCAACAGGTAATAAATATCATAAGGACAAATCGCAGAACGAAAACAGTGAGAATAACATGTACCTTATTCTGATCCGGATATCATCGTCTAGAATTTTCCTCACACACGAGATCTGTGTTGCCTTGGAAAAAAGAATTAGTGAAATAATCAAAATCCAAGGCGCCCAAATTTTTTTCCTTTAACATAAGTTCATTTAGTTTCGTACACTAAAAGCAGAGAGCGTTTTCATTGTTTCTCGATATTTTGTATGTGAATGCATTTTAGAATTTTTAGACTGAATAGTCCCAACAGAGCGTTTCGTTCTTCTGCTGATGATGATGTGCCTGTCCACCATTTGATCTCTCTATACTACCAAAATGTTAGGGGACTCAATACAAAATTGATCATTTTTTAGGAGCCATGTGTGAATATTCGTATGATATTGTGTGCGTTTGTGAGACTTGGCTTAGTGATGCTGTGTTCGATGGTGAATTTTTGCCTCCTGGGTATAGTGCTGTGCGTTGCGATAGAAACTTTCAGCGTGTTGGAGGTCCCGTGGCGGTGGAGTGCTTGCTGTTTTCTCGGATTCTGTGGAATATGATATTGTTGATACATCATTTCTGGTAGATTTGGTTCCATTAATTGATGTTGTTCTGTGTAGGTGCAAGAGACCATTCAAGTGTGTAATCTGTGTATTGTATATACCTCCTGATACTACAAGGGATCAACTGGAATTGTTTTTGTCTGCATTGGAGTCGACGCTGATAGAGCTGGGTGAGACGGTTTTGATCGTCGGAGACTTCAATCTACCACATTTCTTGGAGGCATCCCCAGGCTGTTCTAAAGTGAGCCTGTTCAGGAGTTTTTGTAGCGTTCTTAGGTTGAGGCAGTTAAGTGATGTGTTGAATTGTGATGGTAGACAATTGGATCTTGTGCTTGCTGGCGGCTTGATGGATGCGTCTGTTGTGCATTCTGACATTGCTTTTGTCCCTGAAGATGTATATCACCCTGCTCTGGACATAAATTTTAGCATGTCATCTTCGTCTGTAGTTCCTCCGTCCGGAAGGCCGTTACCACAGCTTACAACTTCAGGCAGGCTGATTATGATAGTTTGAAGTCTTCAATAGAGAAAATTAACTGGGATCGTTTTGAAACAATTTGAAGAAGTGGATACAGCTTTGGAATGGTTTTATAAGAAATTATTTGAATGCATTGAGGAGCAGGTGCCCAAAAGAAAGATATTTCAAAGAGTGGACGATACCCTGACTGGTTTACCGCCGATATAAAGCGCAACTTGAAACTGAAAGCATTTTATAGATCTAAATGGCTTACAACAGGAGACCATAAGTACCATAATGAGTTCAAGAGATTACGAACACTGATCAAGTCACAGATATCGGTGGCGTACAACAACTTTGTGGGTGAGATGCAGGAACGTATAAAATCGGATCCTTCAGCGTTGTGGAGATTTATCAACAAAAAGCACAATAAAACGAGAATACCGGGATTGCTTGTTAATAGGGGTAGATCATGTGACGCACCTGAGGATGCATTGAATGAGTTTGCGGAACATTTTTCGAAAACATCGAATTCGAGATATCATCATGATCTTGCTGAGGATGCTATTTTTTTCTTGTCCACCGCTAGTTTTCTCGGATGCCTCGGAGTCTGAGCTCATTGCAGTCATGGCGAATTTTAAGAACAAACCGACTGTTGGCGATGATATGATACCATCTTTTTTCGTTGCAGATTACCGTTTAGCACTTGCGAAGCCTTTGTGCTTGATAATAAACATGTGTCTGAGGACCTTCACTTTTCCGGCAAAATGGAAGATGACGAGAACAATTCCGGTATTCAAGAAGGGTGATCCGTCGCTGGTCGAAAACTATAGACCAATATCCATTTTGAGCAACTTCAGTAAGATATTTGAGGAGATACTTTATGTTAGGATGCTTCACGGGGTGCAGCCGTACATATCTGCTCGGCAGCATGGTTTCATGAGAGGTAGATCTACTGTAACAATCTGATGACACTTTCTCAGTGTGTAACCGAGTCCTTGGACGATGGAGGTCAAGTGGATGTGCTATATACGGACTTCAGTAGGGCATTTGATACCGTTGATCATCGGATTCTTTTGCATAAGTTGTCTTCGTTTGGCTTCAACTCCGGGATGTCTGAAACTTTTTAACTCATATTTGAAGGGCAGGATAAGTTATGTTTTTTACAACGGTTTCAGTTCAAAAAATATATCTTGAAATCTGGAGTGCCACAGGGATCAAATCTGGGTCCTCTGTTGTTCATTGTGTATATCAACGACTTACTGAATAACTTAAGATGTCATGCTCTGGCTTATGCAGATGATTTGAAAATATTTTTGAGAATAAACGGTCCTAACGATTTTCAATCACTTCAATCAAGTTTGGAGTACATAAACACTTGGTGTTCCCTCAACGGTCTAAGCCTTAACATTGAAAATGTTTCAAGGTTTCCTTCACCAGGAGATCATATGCACTATCCTTTAATTACCATGTAGCAGGAAATTTTATAGAGGAAAAGAATCAGATTCGTGATCTCGGAGTATTATTTGATAGTACATTCAGCTTCATACCTCATGTTGAAGAGCTATACGTCTCAGCTTGTAAGACATTGGGTTTCGTATTTAGATGCTCCAAAGAGTTCAATGATTTGTCGGTTTTAAGAAATCTTTACTTTGCTTTTGTCATTAGCAATTAGAGTATGCTAATATTGTGTGGTTTCCGATTTACGATTGCTACATATCGCTTCTTGAAGGGGTTCAAAGGCGATTTCTCAAGTATATTTCATTTCGGCAGACTGGTATTTACCCACGGCGCGGAGCAGATCTGTCCGAGGTGATGGAGACGTTCAATATCAGGACACTTAAAGTGAGACGAGAGGAGCAATGTGCGAAATTTGCTGGTGGGTTGCTGAACAATAAGATTGATTCCTCATTTTTGTTGTCGAAGCTGAACTTCGTTGTCCCGAGGCTTGCCGCGAGATCATCATTGAGGTTCTACATGCCAACAGCTAGCACTAATATGCTATTTCGGTCGCCAGTGTTCGCAATATGCAGTAGTGCGGAGAAAACTGCTGCTAGATTTGTTTCCCTAACAACTTAATATTTTATGTATTTTTTTTTTTTTTTCAGTATGGACTCTCGTTTTGTTTTATTTTCATTTTTTTTGGAGAAGCATTACTTTATATTTCTAGAGCACAACCCTGTAATTGGGATTATCCTGTTGGGTTAATAAAGATACATTATTATTATTATTATTATTATTATTTTCATTTAACATATCTTATACAAATGCATTTGTACTTGAATCGATTAATTTATTTTATTAATGTTATGATACCTTACCGCCTGATTGAAAGTTTTTACATACGCATTTATATTTATCGGTATCTTGTATCGTAGAAACTGTTGTATAATGATTTTATGGAAAATTCTTTTGGGATACTTCTGGCGAGAGAAGCTTTTCAAAGTTGAAAATGAAAAATTATCTAAGATCAACAATGGCCCAAGATAGATTATCTGATCTAGCCATTTTACCCATTGAACATGAGATAGTCAATAATCTTGATATATCTCAAACAATTCATGACTTTTGCGAGATGAAGGAGAGAAGGAAGAAATTTATTTGAGTTCAAACATTCTAGTCTGATGGTTCTAGTTCACTTTTATACATGCGATGGCCGGTATATATGTTTCTTTTTGTTATTTTTTATTTAATATATTTTTTGTATAATACATATTTATAGTTATATTTTTTTCGTTTCTGAATTTTTTTGGCCCTTGATCAAATTGTGAAAGAGTTTGTTATGAGTCCCAAACTCAATACATCACAGCAAGTTGGCAAAATATAATTTTCTCGGGGCGGCAAAATTTTATTTTGCCGGGGCGGCAAAATGTCTGGCGGCGGCCCTGATTGCAGACGGGTGCCAGAAAGCCCATTTCTGTGGATTAACCGTAAAAAAACAAAACGCGAGGGTAAGTAGGTATACCCAAAATATTCCGTATTCAGCGATATCACTGATGCCTCTAAAAAACTCATTGATAAGTTTTAATTCATCACGGTGACGAAAGTTTATATTACCGATGAGAGGCGTGAATTTGTCATTTAATAAAAAAAATCTAGGGAAATCATTTGAATCCCTTTCGGGAGATTGATGTACTAGTTTTATTAGGATTTTCTCTCCGAGTCACTGAAACAAGAAATTTAAAAATTGTTTTTACATAATAGAAGAAAGGCCCCTGAGTAACTTGAGCGCTACTTAGCTTTTTACTATGCCCTTGACAAATTAGTGCTCAAGTTTTAGGCAGAGACCTTTCTTCTATTATTCAAAATTTTTTTTCCTATTTTTCTGAGATTGGCAGAGAAAACCCTAAAAAACTTTCACGGGAGTCCAAAGACCTCCCGTAAAATATTTCGATATATATCGGAACATGTTCATATCTCATTCATCTCATTCAATGTATCAACATATCATTCTTGTCTGATCGGGGTGAGGAAAAGTTCCTCATGTGCAAACTTACAACCCCATAAAAGAATCATACAACTGAACTACAAGCCAACAAAGTCGTTAAGAATTCATAATCAGCAGGGACTATTCTATTTTGTGGGTAATTTATTAGCTTTTGAAAAGTTTCTGGGATTTTCACTCTCAGTATCTGAAACAAAATCTTAAAAAAATTTCAACAAGATCCAGATTTTTTGGTTTTGTTGTTTCGTGAATATGAAGAAGTCGGATATGAATATGAGGAAGTAGAACTCCTAAATTTCTTGATTTGATAGTTCGAAGTATTATTGTTCGTTCATTGTCAGGTTATTCCAGAAAAAATAAACTCGAGCGAATCGTGTCTATCCCGTACGCATTTAGACATTCCGTACCCGCATTTGGCACCTTGCGCGAATAGTGCTAAGCCATTGGTAGACTCTGTTCTAGCGCGAGTGAAACAAACGTATCTGTAGCACCGCGCTAAACCTTGTTCGTGTTTATCCCTTCGTAGTTTTTGCCTATATTGACTGAACTTATCATTTGAGAATTCACCCTTTTGATAACACACATTTGAACCTACACAAAGGTACAACAAAAAAAGAATTGAAAAAAATGTTCACATTGAATTTCGAAGTTATGTTCTGCTAGAATAAAAATAATGTCAAAAGCAAAATCAGAGAAAGCTCTTGGAAAAAACTGAAAAATTTCAATCAATTTATATTGGAAAAGGTAAAGGATCTGTGAAAGATTTTGGTTTCTTCAGTGTTAATTATGTTTCAAATTAATCATGAAATTCAAAAGACTCTCCTCACTAGGCTTGGTGCGATTTAAATAATATGAATACAACTGAAACTTTCCCCACACATTAAATCCACTTCAATAGTCAAAGTTCATTAATGACTCCTATTAATGCTTGATTTCGCATTTTAATGCGTAATTCAAAAATCTCACGAATAACACGAGTTATAATATTTAGGTGAGATACATCAATAGTTCCATTCAATTTGGTTATACTAAATTCACAAATCATGTTGTGAAGAATGAAATACTTTTTATGTTAGAATTTTTTTGTTTGAATATTTTTGAACGACGGAGAAATTTTGCAATCCCCTCGTTTATTAATCTAGCGATTAATTATCTTGACTTTTATATGCTCGCTCCGTTCACACGTTAATAAAATAGTTAATTAAATTACTATAGTTCGAATATTCTTATCTTCATTTCATCTTTCGATTAGGTAGAGAAGTTTTCAGTCTGATCTGAAACCCAACAATCTCAACCTACCAAACTAATCGAGATTGTATCCTGAATTTTTCTGGAAAGAAATTTATCGAATTTTCATGTTCAGAAAACGTACGAAATGACCGTAAGTTCAGTCATCAAACTAAATATTTTCAGTTAATTGCTTCAAAATCAAATAGTCCTTTTCTAGAACTTGGCACCAAGTTTCGAACTAAATACAGTACAATCGCGATAATATGAACACAAAAAATTTTGGTTTGGTCATAATACAGGAATTGTTCATATTTGTGAAGGTCAAGAAATAATTTTTTTTTGCATGTTTTCTAGATTTAACCTCTTCAAGAGTAGATATAAGTATAAATAATAATGATGCGTATATAGTTAAGAGAAGACTAATTCGATGAAAAAAGCCTTAAGATATTTAAAGAATCTTTAATTGAAGACTTTCTGGTTCGATCATTTGTCCAGAAGCTATACTCCCCGTCAATAAATTCCGGACAGGCTAAATTTTTGTCAAATTCAACACCCTGTATCTTTTTTCGTGGTTCTCTGATTTTGTTGAAATTTTCACCAGGTATAATATTGGGTATTGTTATATTAACCCGAAATTTACTTTGTGAAAATACCTGTAGTTCATCCGTTATACAGGGTGAAACAAAACCTTGCTTTATACCCTTCATTTCTAAACACCCTGTGGAGAATTTGAGGCGGAAAATTTGATATCATTCAGTTTTAATTTGAAGTGTGACCCTTTCTTAACAAAATGTTTTTTGATTTACGTCAGTATCTGCTAAAAAAAACACATTTTCAAAGAAATTGTTGCATTTTTTCAATTTTTATAACAATTTAGAACATTACAATACCTTATCGACTAGTGAACATAAACAAACATTTGAAAATTAATAGCGTGTATTTCCACCTCGCTTTCTTATCACTTCTACCAATTCTATCTAGACCCAATTTTTATGAATTGCAAAAATTTATGCACTAATCATGGCACGATAAATGCTGACTGCTTTACAGATCATCAGATGGTTTTCTGTGATCTTTATGTTAATTTCAAGTTTGAAAGGAAATTTATAACATATTGAGATTTTCGGAATTTCAATTCAGAGGCATTCGTGGAGGATTTGTAGGGTGTCCAGTGGAGTCACATAGTACAGTGGCGTAGTGAGGGGGGGGCAAGGGTTAGCAAAACAAAAAAATTGCTGGAATAAGTAGTAGTTACTACAGCTAAACAAGACTCAATCGTTGTGACATACTCTGGACTAATTGAAAACATATATTTGTTTTCCTCACGATGGAAAAATTAAAAAAATGCCGTGAAAAAAAAACCCGTCAAACGTGAATCTAAATTACAATGGGGCGCCAGAATATAAGCGGTGAGGAATATTGTGTGATAAGATGCCGCAAAATACCCAGAGAATTAGTTAGAGATGTTGGTTTTTCTGCCGAAAGAGAAATTTCTCATCATATTCTTGATCGTCTCCCATAAGAAATATGTTTACGATTAAGTGACCCTGATACACAATTTGAATTTTTACTAGATATTGAAAATTTATAACAAAGATAATGTTGACAACGACCTTGAAGAAAATTGTAAAAATTTGGGTGAATTTTATAACACTGTTTCAACGGAATAGAATTCTTCAACGAATTAGGTGATAGCAAAATGTAACCCCGCACTAGAAAAGAAATTCAATCTTGATCTCCTTTCGAATTTCTGACTTTTATAAGCTCTCGCATGGAGAATATATTTCCAAACCTGATGAAAGTTTCACTTATTCTCTCAGCTTCAATTGCTAGCTGCAACGATCAATTCAAATTACTTCTGACATATCTACGATCAACGATGGGTCAAGATAGCCAAATGACTTGGCAGTTTCAAGTGTTGAAAGAGAAAATTTTGAAATGATAAACTTTGATGACATTATTGATGAATTTGATTAATCAAAAGCAAGGAAAATTCATACATAGTATTAAGTTATATTAATGTACAACTCGTATATTCTTATTATTATTAAATTTTTATCTACTTGAAGATAATGAATATTAACCTTGATATAAATCTTTTTAAAGTTTTAAAACTGCGTTTCTATTAATATTATTTCATAAGTATAGTATATAAAACGAATGAATGAATAAAGTATATCTTGAAGTAATTCTAGATGATCATATATACAGGGTGTACTAAGTTCGACGGCCTATTAGGCGTTTCTGGTGAACTGGACCTATTTGAAATCTGAAAATTATTATTATGATATTTTTTGACAGTATCTACCTATCGAAAATATTCTTCGAGCCACTTTCAGTTATACAGGGAGTGAAAAAAAAGTACAAACCGTTTTCACATTGTGGAAATATTGTACATTTTCAGAATTCTGAAAAACCCGTCACAGGGTGTTCCAAATGTTGGTTCGAAAATTGGGATCAAGATTGGCCCATAACTTTCGTTTTTCAAATTAGAACCCTATTTTTTTATCATTGCGTTGGATTATGCGAAGAAAAATGATGACAATGTTCCAACATGTTAATGCTTCTAAAATTAATAATTCTTGAGTTATTCAGGATTTCCTGATTTCATGTCGTAGGTACCCTCAAATTCATAGAATCTGTTTCATATCAAGAATGACCTTGCTCATAGAAGATAAATTATTCAAATAACTCACTAGTGACTACCTTTTTTCTGAATTCATTTATCATTGTTGATATGGAACAGATTTCATGAATTTGACGCTACGTACGACATAAAATCAGAAAATCCTAAATAACTCAAGAATTGTTAATTTTAGGAGCATCAACGTGTTTGAACATTATCATCATTTTTCTTAGCAAAATCCAATCATCCAAAAAAAAGGTTCAAATTTGAAAAACGAATTTTAGAACCAACATTTGGAACACCCTGTGACGGGTTATTCAAAATTCTGAAAATGTACAATATTCTTACAGTCTTCGCCTTCAAAAATGTGAAAACAGTTTGTGCTTACGATATCTAGGTTAGGAATAACAAACATAATACCGAATATTCTTATCCCCTTTTTTCTTCAGTTTTTTTCTCGATACTTTAGAAAGTATTTTGACGAATGCAACGATTTGAGTACGAATGTTTTCAGAATTGCATACTCTATCAAATTCGAAAACAGAATATATAACTGAAAGTGGTGAGCCTCCAAAAATATTTTAGATCGGTAGATAATGTCAAACAATAACATAATCCCAATTTTCAGATTTCAAATTGGTCCATTTCTCCAGATACGCCTAATAGACCGTCGAACTTGGTACACCCTGTATACATTACGAAATCTGTTCTTGTTTTCTTCACTTCATTTCAAGGTCTTGCTTGAGCCTATGACTTTGTTCATCTTACTTAATTGATTTGGCTAATTGCGAGTATATTTCACATATAATATTATATGCCATTATGAATTTAGAAGGGGGGGGGGGCGCTAAAAAGGTTTTTTGCCCCGGGCGCAAAATAAGCTCACTACGCCACTGAGATAGTAAGGTGAATTTTTTGACTTCTGTGATTGTAGGGCTGTTCGATCTTCACGCTCCGTTTCGTACTTCTCGCATAAGTAGACCCAGGGCTCCGTGGATTACACCCACTTTGAAATTAATATTCAAACAACGCAATTCAGCATTGAGTAGGTACAAGTCCGATAGGACCAGTGAAAATTGGAGCAACTATAAAATGCTACGGAATTTTGCCCTTGCATCTTTAAGAAGAGAAAAAGCTGCTTATTTGGAATATTTGAGTAGGCAGTCCTCGTCATCTGAATTTTATAAAACTTTGAAATCATTGAGGGTGCAGTCCAGTAAAGATAATATTATACCTCGTTCGCTTTCCAATCCATTTAAAATCAAGGAGCATTTTTCCTCAGTTTTTCAAAACAGTGATGACAGATGTTTTGATGCAATATCTTTATATCGAAATAGCACCTTCAGTGAAGATTTAAAATTTCATTTCAATCCCATAACTATTTCTTCTTTGCATGACATTATTAACAACATAAAATCTACATGATCAAAAATTAAGTTTGAACGTTGTCGATGTTTATCTGTTGCATATCATTAACTTGTGTCTGGAGCAGGGATACTTTCCTCTCCCTTGGAGACGGGCCATAGTAGTACCTCTGTCAAAAATTAGTAAGCCAACGTCATATGATAATTTACGCCCGATTAGTTTATTACCACTGATTTCTAAAGTTTTGGAACGTGCCGCATATATGCAGATCTACGATTTTTTACGCTGTAATAAAATAATTCCTGTTCATCAGTCAGGTTTTCAAGGGGTTATAGCACAACAACTGCATTGGCATACATGACTGATAATGTTGTTGGTAGCTTGGATTGTGGAAGGGTGGGTGTCATGACCATGTTGGATTTTAGCAAGACGTTTGACACCATTAACCATAAGCTTCTCGAAGCTAAATGTCACTATTATGGCTTTGAAGATCTCTCGTTGAGTTTCATTAAAACCTACCTAAAGAATCGGACCCAACTAGTTAGTGACGGACTTTATGAGCATGTCACTCACTCTTCTGTTCAGTTCTTCGCGGATGATACGCAGTTGTTCTGTGATTTTCTACCTGAATATTGTCTCGACGCTGTTGAGAAGATGAACGATGATTTGAAGCATATTGATGAATACTCGGCTAATCACAATTTACACATTAATCCGTCTAAATCAAAATCAATCGTGTTTTGTAGACAGAAAATCAGAGAATTCATTGGCAACAATGTTATTCTGATGGTTTCCGGGCAAACTATTCCTGTGGTTTCTGAGTCAAGAAATTTGGGACTGTATTTTGATGAGAACTTGAGATTCAGCGGTCATGTCGGTCATGTTTTGAAACAGTGTTACGGAGCCCTGCGTTTACTCTTCGCTGGTAGGCATTTTCTGCGAATCAATTTTGTGAAGGCCCAACTTTGTCAGTCTTGTGATTTCACGGATGTTGTATGGCATGGTTGTTTATTTCCCTTGTTTGACGGCTTTAGATCGCCATCCTTTGCAAATAATGCAAAATACTTAGTGTCGATTCGTCAGCGGTCTTAGAAAATTTGATCACATCTCTAGTGAGTTCTCGCAGACTGGATGGCTGAATGTTGTAAATTTGTTCCAGTTTGTTTTTTTGACTCTTGTTTACAAGGTCATCACATCTTCATCCCCTAAGTATCTTAAGGATAAGCTAACTTTGAGAGCGACTATGCATAGCAGGACTGTCAGGAATTTCAACACTTTAGCCATGCCACTTCATTTCACCTCTCTATTCAATCGGGGCTTTTCATATAACGCGGTTGTTCTGTACAATTACTTGGACACGGATCTGAGGCGAATTTCATCTGTGGAATCATTTAAGAGGAAGTTAGAACTACACCTCCTGTCCCATCAATAATACTTGATGGGCTTAGTTTAGAATTATTGTTGTTCATTATTTGGGTAAAATGTTTTTTTTTTCTGATTTAATTTGTAATATTTAAGATTTTTCATGATCATATAGTATGTATATATTTTTTTTTTCATTCTGTATTAATACTTGAGGTTAGGTGTAAGAATAGCTGAAAGCGAAACCTCGCCTCATCAAATGTACTTACCACGTACAAATAAAGACCTTTTATTATTATTATTATTATTATTATTATTCTACCATACGACGTGGCATACTTTCAATGCATTTACGAATAGCTTCTGGATGAATATTTCCCTAACAATTTCTGTTAATGCAGAACAATGCTAGGCCTCACGTTGCACGGGTTGTAACAGAATACTTTGAAGAAGTGAATATTCAATGATTCGTGTGGCTAGCCAGAAGGCCGGATTTAAATCCAATTGAACATGTATGGGATATCCTAGGTAGACATGTTCGAAATCGGTAGCCCAACACCTTGCCCGATTTACGAACAGCCCTTCTTGAAGAACGGAAAAATATTCCCCAGAAGCAATTCGGAAATGCATTGAAAGTATGCCACGTCGTATGGTAGATGTGATGAGAAAGCGAGGTGAAAATACACGCTATTAATTTTCAGATGTTTGTTTATGTTTACTAGTCGATAAGGTATTGTAATGTTTTAAATTGTTATAAAAATTGAAAAAATGCAACACTTTCTTTGAAAATGTGTATCTTTTTTTTAACGCAGATACTGAAGTAAATCAAAAAACATTTTGTTAAGAAAGGGTATCACTTCAAATTAAAACTGAGTGATATTGAATTTTCGGCCTCAATTTCACCACAGGGTGTTTAGAAATGAAGGTTATAAAACAAGGTTTTGTTTCACCCTGTGTAACGGATGAACTACTGGTATTTAAAATTTTTTTTCTGATTGATTTTCGTTTCGAAGAATGGAGAGAACAGCCTAGAAAAACTTTCAGAAAAATGTAAAGACCTCCCAAAAATATTTCAATAGATACTGATTGACTGAAATTTGATATATTATGAGAAAATTTTCTTTCTGTTTCCTATCACAGTTTTGTTCATTAATGTTACATTCGATATAATGATCTCTTTTGTTACCATTATGAAGGTTAGAGGAGGCCAGGTATGAAAGTAACACGGGTAACGTAACAAATTAGTTTTCAAAAAAATTTTGTTGGTTGGACTGATGGCTGTATGCTAGAAATGCGTCATTGTGGATCCCACTTCGCCTCAGTGGCACTCACCTGTGCTATCAGGTTGTGGACATAGAGAGTCTTCACTGCGTGAACACCTCCAAAGTAACTTTCGACCTTTTTTTTCGAATGTGTTGATTTTGATTATAGTTAGCCCCGTCATACGTGTCAATTATTGATTGAAGAGTATAACAATTCGACTTTCTCTTCAAGCTCTCAAAACCATATCTTACTAACGATTTTTCTAGATTATGAGCATGTGTTCGTCAAATCCAAGAAATTTTGAACGTAGGGATAAAAGTAACAACTTATTACTTCCATCCCGATAATTAAAGCGATATCTAAAAGCATATTTCAGTAATGTTTTTTCATTTTAATTTATATGAGGAGCGTAATCCAAAATGCTTAAGTGGCTGTGCACACAGATTTTCGAACCCATTGCACAGCAATAAGGCTAAAAATCAAAAGGATCTAAGAATACTAAGATTTAGTTATATTTATCATTATTTCTGTCAGGTATTTGATTATATCGTATAAGTTATTTCGTTGGCCAAAAAATTTATTCTATTATCAAATTAAGTAAGCCTGAATTGACGAAGTTCCAAGAGAAGTGACTTCGAAAACAATAAGCAATCATTTTAGATTCTCGGGGAACGAAGTAACAAATTAATAGATAACAGGTATCTTAGAAAAAACCATGAATGTTTTAAATTCATTAGTAACAATTGAAATGATTTAATTCACAACTTTGTGCACAAAAGGAAACTGGGCATTCCTCTCATCTGCTCTATTTTTGTCGCGTAAAAATAAACACCAAATGTATCGAGCATTAAACAGTGAAACTCGGAGTGCGATCTAGCGTGCATCCAGTGGCTGTCATTGGAAATGAAGTTTAATTGAACTTTCATACAAGTAATGAACATAATATAGAAAATTTTACGTAGAAAGTGGTAAAATGAGTCAAGTAGCTACGTACAGAGACAAAAGACAAGTGGTAGCCAAGCCATACTCCCCTGGAGGCTGCCCGATTCATCTCGGTAAACAGAAATGCGGGGAAACGCAAGGACTGGATATCATTATGGATTTTCACAGATTGTATCAGGAGAAGATGAGCGAGATAGATGTGAGCGCTGGAGGAGATAGTTTGCAGGTAAATTTTCGAAAAAAAGTTTTATTAATAATAAATTATTGGAAATATTTTGAAAAGAAATCAGTATCCATCCCTTCTCACATCGCACTTTAGTCATAAAGTCACAACTTCTAAGCATGTTTTTAGTGGCCAACAGCAACAGAGATTGTGGAACATTAAGACTTAGGTATTGAATATAATAATTGTGTGAAATCTTGGAGAGGTCATATTGAAAAAAATCCCCCTGCTGATGATTTTGAAGTACGACATTAATTTAAAATCCTAAGACAGTTTCGGAGATACGGGGTCATTCATGAACATTGACCTAAATTTAAGATAGCTATAACTCTGCAATGCAAAGTCCGATTTCGATCAAATTTGTTCACTTCAGGAAGCTCGTTCATACAGTTCATGAAATATCGATATTATCAGGGCAATACTCAAAATATCACGATTTTTTTTTCAAGTCCTAAAAACCACTTTTTTTTACATTCCTCACAGAAATTTCGTTATTGCCATGAAATACTTCATAATTTATTCTAAGGAATTCAATGTTCACTTTGCATGGCACACCCGTCACAAGAGAATAGGAAGCTGACGAATTCATGCTTCATGTAAGTTTTTCGTAATGCGGTCCTGTTTCTATTCCTTTGGTGATAGTATTTATTGTATTGTCTTTTGCCGAGATTTCGAATTTTTCTGAATTCTTTTCAAGTCTTTTTTACTTTGAAACCTCAGTTTCCACTGGGTGTGCGTGATTAAAAGTATGTCGTAAATATACACTCCTCTGCCGACATCTTGGTTTTACCTGTTAATTCAACAGACTTGCACTTTTTCCGTTTCACCCTGTATATCGTCTCCTTAGACATCCCAAATATTCTAGCAAAATAGTGCCACGTATGTGCCTTCCTAGATACTCTGGGAGTTGGAACCCCTTCTTTATAGTTCGAATATCTTAGTCTTAGAGGAACCACCCTCGCCTTGTTCATCAATTAAGTCAGCTCTTGACATACCTTTTCAATCTTCTACACCACAATCCATTATAATTTAATGATTCATTGAAATTTTAATCGTTCATAGAACAGAAAACTGATGAAATCATAAAACTGAGGGTTAGGCAATTAAATTAGGTATTATGTCAAGGGTGTGTCATTCAGATTTCACTGAGACATTCGGACTATAAAGAAAGCGTTCCGAAGAGCCACTGGAAATCACATATGTTGGCTTTTGCTTGAATATTTTTTCCAGGAACATACCTTTTTAATTATGTCATTCGAACGATAATTGCATTCCGCATCTTTTTTCTGAATACAATTTTTTCCATTTCTAACCATCAGCGATCTGCAGAGTGTTTAATGTTGATTCTCTTCCATTAATATTTTTCTGTATTGTGATATGTATGCTTTCATTTGAGAGGCTCAGAGGAAAAGTGGTATAACTCCAATTAAGTGAAATGTTGGGAAATTGAGGTTTCACGTTGCAATTGATTAGAAATCGCATTGATAGGGATGGAAAAGATTGTTACATACACGGTCAAAACGTTGATTTAACTTATACCACTTATTAGAAGAATGATATGCACCCTTATGTACCCAAATATCGGTATAACTCAAAAATTTGTGATTTATACCACTTTTCCTACGACCGGCTCATTTGTAGACATAGATATGATTTTGTCTCTTGAATTCAAGAGGGCTAGTTTTCTAGAAAATGTGCTTCTTTAAATAAGACAAAATATGTGGCTATAGCAAGATGGGGCTCCATGCCACCACGCTGCCATTGTGAAGAGATATTTAGATCAAGAATTCGAAAATAAATAGATAGGAACCAATGGACCCATCAGACATCGCCAGACCTAGCACCCATGGATTACTTTCTGAGGGGTACCCTGAAAAACTATGGTCTACCAAACAGTTTCTTATAACCTCCTGACAATAAAGATGAGAATCCCATGTGCCCAAGTAGACCCTTTTATTGTCTCCAAAGTATCTAATAATGAAATAGGGAAATGAAATAATTTTATTTATGGATCATAATAGTCGGTATTTAGAGGTGCGTCAAGTTGGTGACTCACTAGTGGAATTTCGATATGAAAATATTTTAGGAATTTTGTGCTCATTTTGTGCCAATTTGTGCCGTATGTTACGAATTTTGTGCCCATTCAGTTTTCGAGATATTTCGAGTTTTCACTATGAGTCACCAACTTGACGCTGTGACTCATATATGGAATTTTGGAAATTTTCTTTTTTCGATGAATTGTGTCTATTTTATGCCAATTTGTGCCGTATATTATGAATTTTGTGCCCATTCAGTTTTCGAGATATTTCGAGTTTTCTTTGAGTCAAGCGTCAAGTTGGTGACTCACATATGGAATTTTGGAAATTTTCTTTTTTCGATGAATTGTGTCTATTTTGTGCCAATTTGTGCCGTATATTATGAATTTTGTGCCCATTCAGTTTTCGATATATTTCGCGTTTTCATTGTGACGTCACTAACTTGACGCTGTGACTCATATATGGAATTTTGGAAATTTTTTTTTTCGATAAATTGTGCGCATTTTGTGCCAATTTGTGCCGTAAGTTACGAATTTTGTGCCCATTCAGTTTTCGAAATATTTCGAGTTTTCACTGAGTCAAGCGTCAAGTTGGTGACTCACATATGGAATTTTGGAAATTTTCTTCTTTCGATAAATTGTGTCTATTTTGTGCCAATTTGTGGCGTAAGTTACGAATTTTGTGCCCATTCAGTTTTCGAGATATTTCGTGTTTTCTTTGAGTCAAGCGTCAAGTTGGTGACTCACATATGGAATTTTGGAAATTTTTTTTTTCGATAAATTGTGTTTATTTTGTGCCAATTTGTGCCGTAAGTTACGAATTTTGCGCCCATTCAGTTTTCGAGATATTTCGAGTTTTCACTATGAGTCAAGCGTCAAGTTGGTGACTCACATATGGAATTTCGAAAATTTTCTTTTTTTGATAAATTGTGTCTATTTTGTGCCAATTTGTGCCGTGAGTTACGAATTTTGTGCCCATTCAGTTTTCGAGATATGTCGAGTTTTCGCTATGAATCAAGCGTCAAGTTGGTGACTCACATATGGAATTTTGAAAATTTTTTTTTTTTCGATAAATTGTGTCTATTTTGTGCCAATTTGTGCCGTAGGTTACGAATTTTGTGCCCACTCAGTTTTCGAGATATTTTCAGTTTTCCTATCTCTGAATAAACGCGGGGCTGTCGATAATATTCGAAATATTTTCAAATCCAATGTCCCACCCGTTACGTGTATCATATTATGTTCAAGCACCCTTGGTCTTCGAGATTCAAAAGTTCAAATGCTTTGGAAAATCCATGTACCGTAACTTTTTTATCGCATATTTTTTTGGGAGCTGAGAAACCATAAAATGAAGAATGTCAAACATTGGTTTTTGTGAAGTGTCAAAGCTTGAATCACCGAGATTCAAATTCAAGTTAGGATCTAAACGAACAGTTCTTCCGCATTCAAAAGTTTTCAGTAATTTGCATATCCATTTGAGAATATTAAGATATAACATATTTTATTAATATCTATACCACAACAACCATATTTCAATTCATTCATGTTTGAGAAACACAGTTCTGACAATGAAAAAATTAAAATTGACTAGTCTAATCCTGATATACTTCTATATGACTTCAAAAGTAGAATATTAGTTTTTTTGAACTGATAAGTGATGATATGAATGTGTCAACAGCGTAGATGAACCTATAATGGGATTCATATATCAACGTAAACATTATTTGAATTGAACCTTGTAAGTGATCAGGTACCTCTTATTGAATATGAAGAATATTTGAAACGTCGAACATTCGAAACTTGGTTTTCTGTACCTCAACCGAATATTATGATATCAGACTAATATTTTTTATGTAAATCATTGAGAAATACAAATAACGTTCGTAAATGATTTCCTAAACGATTCATCTATCTTCCTCAAGAAAAACTAGGAATATTCCGAAAACTGAAGAAGCACACAATTCTTAACATAAAAAAAATTATCAAATTTCCAAATTAGTGACACACAGTGATAACTCGAAATATCTCGAAAACTGAATGGGCACAAAATTCGTAACTTAAGGCACAAATTGGCACAAAATAGACACAATTTATCGAAAAAAGAAAATTTCCAAAATTTCATATGTGAGTCACCAACTTGACGCTTGACTCATAGTGAAAACTCGAGATATCTCGAAAACTGAATGGGCACAAAATTCGTAACTTACGGCACAAATTGGCACAAAATAGACACAATTTATCACAAAAAGAAAATTTCCAAAATTCCATATGTGAGTCACCAACTTGACGCTTGACTCATAGTGAAAAATCGAAATATCTCGAAAACTGAATGAGCACAAAATTCGTAACTTACGGCACAAATTGGCACAAAATAGACATAATTTATCGAAAAATGAAAATTTCCAAAATTCCATATGTGAGTCACCAACTTGACGCTTGACTTAGTGAAAACTCGAAATATTTCGAAAACTGAATGGGCACAAAATTCAAAACTTACGGCACAAATTGGTACAAATAAGCACAATTTATCGAAAAAAGAAAATTTCCAAAATTTCATATATGAGTCACAGCGTCAAGTTGGTGACGTCACAATGAAAACTCGAAATATCTCGAAAACTGAATGGGCACAAAATTCGAAACTTACGGCACAAATTGGCACAAAATTGACACAATTTATCGAAAAAAGAAAATTTACAAAATTCCATATGTGAGTCACCAACTTGACGCTTGACTCAAAGAAAACTCGAAATATCTCGAAAACTGAATGGGCACATAATTCATAATATACGGCACAAATTGGCACAAAATAGACTCAATTCATCGAAAAAAGAAAATTTCCAAAATTTCACATATGAGTCACAACGTCAAGTTGGTGACTCATAGTGAAAACTCGAAATATCTCGAAAACTGAATGGGCACAAAATTCGTAACATACGGCACAAAATGAGCACAAAATTCCTAAAATATTTCCATATCAAAATTCCACATATGAGTCACAGCGTCAAGTTGGTGACTCAAATTGAAATTTCGAAATATCTCGAAAACTGAATGGGCACAAAATTCGTAATATACGGCACAAATTGGCACAAAATGAGCACAAAATTCCCAAAATATTTTCATATCGAAATTCCACTAGTGAGTCGCCAACTTGACGCACCTGGTATTTAGAACATGTGATTCGAAATGGTACGTTTGTTATTAAAAATATTGTTTATTATTATAAAATGCTGTCTGTAGTCCGTAGGGTGTCATGAACGAGAAGCGTATGCAAGAATTCTGCAACTTTCTTATAGACTTACACAAACTCACAGTCAATGAACTACTACAGACTACATCTGAATAGTCAAAAAGAGATAGAATTACACAAATGATATTTTGACCTACTCATTAAAGATGTTCTGAATCGGTACATGAGCTTGGGAAGACAATTCAGAATCCAGGAACAAAACCAAACTCTTGGGCCTCCGAAACAATAGGCCAAAGTGAACTATTAACCCAAGCATAATACAAGACTTTGATGCGTTCAATCTCAGATTATGACCAGTAGGAAACTGATGAATTCGCCTCAAGTCATCACTAATTCTTGTTGACAACTGGAATGATTATTGAAACTCAGAGGTATAATAAGTGATTGAGAGTCGTAAGCATTTTGTTGTAACATGCCTCATTCATGTCCACCACGTAAAGCAAAAAAAAGAGGTTCTAAAATTGACCTCTGTGGAACACCGCAAGCACAAGAAATAAAACCAGACTTGTCCGTCGAATCAGATTTAAGCAATGCGACCTACCAGTGAAATAACTGTCAAATGTATGAGAAAGAAAACAGTTCTGCCAATCAATAGGTACTTTTGATTGCAAAAATCACTAAAAAGTAAGTAATCATCGCTGTAAAATCATTTAAAACTCAATGACAACTTAAATTGATCCAATAAAAATCAGTTTCAAACTTTTCGTCAATCTGGTCGCTTTTTTTCTGAAGTTTGGTTTTTTGCATAAGCTTCATGAATGTTCTCATTTTGAAATGCCAAGACGTAAATTAACAAACGCTGAGGCTAATAGGGCCATCGGAATGCTACAGGGTGGCCTAACTCAAGTTGTTGTAGCGGAAAGGCTCCAAGTCAGCCAAAGTGTGATATCTCGACTTTGGAATAGGTTCAGGGAGACAGGTTCCGTGTTGAAAAGACCAAGGCTTGGTGAGCGACGAAAAACAGCACCTGCTCAGATGGGGCCAAGTTTCCATCGAAACATCAGATGACGTTTGAGAGAGGTGGATCTGGGTTCAAGAGGTCCATTAAGAGGAGTTCCATTAACACGTGACCATAAGCGTCACAGACTGGAATGGGCAAGGAACATAATTGGAGCGATCAATGGCATAGGGTCGGTTTCAGAAAACTTTGTTTGTACCGTTAAATTAATTGAAGCCACTGCGATTCGTTGATATTTCAAAACGAGTCATTCGATTGATTCGAATTTACGTAAGGTTTTTTAAACGCACAATTAAAGTTTTGTGAACCGACCCGTAGTGTTCTCTTCACTGATGAATCCAGATATGGACGATTTTCAGATTCTCGAAGAAAAAGGGTATGGACAATCCCACGCATACCCCGTAATCGTCTCTATGTCCAAGAAGTCCATCCATTCCGAGGGGGTAGTGTTATGGTATGGGACGGGATATGTTTCCACAGGCGCATAGATCTACACATTTGTCCTGGAAATATGACCTCCTTAAACTATAGGGAGCATGTCATTGACAATGTTTTGCCAAATTTTCACTCTGCTATTGGTGAAACTTTTCAATTTCGAGATGATGACGCTAAACCATGCGAGGAGCTTGGTATTCCACATGTACCAATACCTCTGCACTCACCAGATTTGAATTGCATAGAACATGCATGGGATATGCTCCGAAGAAGATTAGATAATCATCAACCTACCCCAGAATCCGTAAATGATCTGGGAGAGCCTCTGTCCCGTTTATGGAACCAAATTTTTCAAAGAAATGTTCAACAACCTTTTGTGTAGTATGCAAAGTTGATGTCAAGCTGATATTGATGCCCGTGGGGGCCATACATTGTATTAATAGTCTTAAAATGCTTGAATTCTCTGGGAATAAAATTTCGTTTTTCATGATTGTACTCGATTTTTCTTAACCACCCTGTATACGATGCAGACCTACAGGCTAAAATTTCCTGCAATTTGAAATCATATCAATATGAATTTTCATCACAAAATGTCATTTAAACTATATTTTTTTGCAATTTAAATCAATATCCCTAAACTCATGTGGAGTAGTTTATTTCATTAATTCCGAAAAAAATTCAACGAACCAGAGAAAATAATGTTTGATACTCGTTCAGAAGGCTCATTCTAATGGGGTCCACAGACTTCGTGCATTTTCATCCGTTCGAATCGCCGTTCCAAATATCAAGCGCCGACAGGTATTACCGACGACGGTTTTCGCCACACACCACGGTTTTTGATAATTTTGGCACGACGATTCGAATCGGCGATTCGAACGGATGAAAATGTACGAAGTCTGTGGGCCCTAGTACACTCGTTCATTCAAAAATTCTTGGCTACTTCGTGGCTCGTTTTTGAATTTCGAACTTGTGTAAGAATATCAATGCCTTCTCACTTGTATTATGAAAAACTATTCCGTCATATGGCCACCATATTTCCCAGACTACATATCAGCACCCCAGAGGTAAAGTGTGTTAAGTCAGAGAATCAGAATTATGAAGTCGGAACATCCCAGTTTGTATAATTTATACATCAAACCCTTATGCCAGACACTGTCAAAAGCCTTGTTAATATCCAGAAATAATGCAGTGCTGTGTTTTCCCATAAGTTTGTTCGCTTGGACATTAGATGTCAGGATTGTGATAGGGTGGATAGTAGAATTTTTTTCCTTGAACCCAAATTGATAGTAAGGAATTTTCTGTTCAATTTCTATTTGAAGTAAGCTTTTTATAATTTGTTCTAACAGCTTACCCAGTACTGATAATTACGTAATTGGTCTGTAGTTGTAAAATTAGACAAAAGGGAGATTTTTCAGTTCGATTATTGTTTCAAAGAATGTTTACTGCCATTATTTGGCGACTTGATATACCTAGGGAGTCGAAAATGTGTTCCACTACCTAGAATTTACTAATGTGAATCCAATATTGTAGAAAGTTCGTGTCTGAAAAAATGTGACTTAACACACTTTACCTCTGAGGTGCTGATATACATAAATATTGATCATCAAAGATAAAATGTCAAGAAGTAAGCGCTTTATGATTTTTCATTTGACAGTTAACTTAGATGTGACTTACCCTGAGTTGCAGGAACGTCCATTAAATTTAAAGCTCCCTTAATTCTCCATTAATCGGAGTATCCATGGCTACCGCCTATGGGTACTCCGTTTAAGGGAGCATTAAAATTTAATGGACGTTCCTGCAACTCAGGTTAAAAAAAAACAAGCATTACAAAAAGTTTAAATCTTGTAGCATCATTTTCACATCTCAACATTTCACAGGAAAAGGTCAATCTTCAGGAACAATGGATTAACGACCTCACTGAACAAAACCAACTACTTGCTAGAGTCATTGAAGAATTGGAGTCGGAGACTATAGGACGAGTACAACAGTTAGAAGATAAACTGAATAACGCTGTTAAGTCGTTTGGCGAGGTAATTTACATGTTTAATTTATTAATCAGGTGGAATAGCGAGTCGATCATCCCCATGTTTTTTGAATGATTTCAGTTTTAACTCTACGACAACTCTATCACAACGGTACAACCATTTTACCTAATTATATATAAAGAAAGAGAAAAAAATCTTAGAAAAGATAAAAATGATTACATTGAAACAAAGGTTCGTTACAACTAAAATGTATTGCAGATAAACAATTTTCTTTATGACGTATTGAAAAACCTCTTGATACTGCATAGGAACCCAACAAATATAACCCTGTAACCTGTTCTTTCGAGCATTTCGGCCGTCGTCGTGGATTAGTTCTCGACGTTTCGACAGTTCGAATGCCTGGCATCTTCAGGAGTTATATTTCAGGTGATGTCCCCACTAAATTAAGCTACCTGAGTATAATGAGTCTAATCCACGACGACGGCCGAAATGCTCGAAAGAACAGGTAACATTGAACTATGTCCGCGAAAGCCTCAATCAATTCATTAAATATAACCCTGATTTATTGGCTTCTCTTGTTGACCTATCTATCGGATTATTATATGCGTAATTACTAGTATATGGATCCCAGTCACCAGAAAATTTCTTTTTTCAAAGTTAAGTAGTACGATCAGGTCCGGGTAGCTCCTCGGCTTTTTGGTGGGATTTTTTCTGTTTCAACCGACGGTGAACTTTTACACGTTTTTTCGCATTTCCAATGTACAGGGTGATTGTTTATATTTTACTCAATAGCTATCTCAGTTATTATTGGTCGTACAAAAACGTTTAATGGGCCAATTTGTAGTATTTTTTATGGGCATTCAGAATTCAGTACTAAGAAATGGATAAAGGCATCGTTAACCTGAAAATTCTATGTAAAGTGTTGTTTTTCAAATGGCATACCCTGTATTTTATTTGCCTAATCGGTAGAGCTCTTTCTTCTGATTTCAAATATATATACTTTATTGAGGTTTTTTGGCAGTTTCTGTAAATTATAGGTTCTTTTGTCTAAATCTAAGACAGTTGTAGAAAGCCACTTGATAATGCTGTGATTTCTTTATGTCGAAATTCCTTCCTATGGCCTCCTGATAGTCCCTACTTAACATCATTGGGCATTTTTTATGGGGATATTTGAAATATAAAGTGTATATGGCCCGTCCGCAAAATATTGAAGACAATGAAGAATAGAGGTAAAAATTGATAAGTCTTCAAAAACTTAAAAAATAAGATAAATGGGGGTCATTTGAATACCCAATTTAACTTTCAGTTAATAAATAAATAATGTAAATATGAGGTATTTCATTTTCCACGGTTCCTTAGATATAAAAAAATAATGATTTGATGAGTCAGTATTCGGTTTTGCTCAAAAACAAGAAGGGGATCAAAATCTCAGGGGGGGGCCATGGAAAAGTATTTATTATTTGTGACATGTTCTTTCGAGCATTTAGGCCGTCGTCGTAGAGAAGCCAATAAATCAGGGTTATATTTAATGAATTGATTGAGGCTTTCGCGGCCATAGTAGAACTAATCTACGACGACGGCCTAAATGCTCGAAAGAACATGTCACATTGAACGATGGCCGCGAAAGCCTCAACCAATTCATTATTTATTATTTTTTCAAGGCAAGTCTTAACACCTCGCTGTGAAAAGCAGAGAGCGCGTACACAAACACGACCGTCATCGCGTCATTATCCGATAAGTCGGAAAATAGTTGATTAATCGTCGACTCCGAACTCGTACGGATTTTCGTCAGTTTGCCGGAACATCGGTATATCGGAACATTTTGCCGGCAAACTCAATGGAGTCGACCATTGATCATCCGTTTTTCGCTTATCGGACAATTTATTTTATTCATTTATTTGCACAATTTTTAATGAATTTTCCAAAATCTACAAGCACCTAGGTGAAGTACCTGTGTGTGCTCATTAATAATAACATTCAGAAAATAACTGTATCCATTTGACGAACAGAAACACAACATATATGCACAATTTTACATCTTACAATAAACACAGAATGAACCAACAATCCACCCATAACAGTATTCTCCCCCTGTGATCTTAAATTGAAAACAAACTTTGATGCTCAAATGTATCATCTTTCGCTTCCTTCATAATAGCGTAAGTCAAAGTCGCTCAGAAAAATAGCGTCCGCTAACTGAACATGTTGAGCATGGGATAACTGATCAAACGTGTTCAGCGAAAATCCTTGCAACTATTTTACAACTGTTGGGTCCGCCGAACGCAGCCAATAATAACCAGTGAAACTCAACGTCCTTCAATTCAAACTGCAGAGCAAACCTCTGCAAGCGAAGAAAGGGTACGTTGATCTTTCAGAACTGGGAATTCAGATTGAAATCTATTGTTTTCAGGTCATATTCTACCTGGCCCACGATCTAAAGAGCCTCCTGGAATTTATAAGGAGAATACGGGAGGAGAATCAGTGGTCCATAAGGGGTTTATATTTTTACGAGGTATCATGGAAGGACATATTTGGAATAGAATCCAAGGCGACAAGCAATAAAAAGTGAGTGATCTTGTAGGCAGAACATGAATTTGCAATTGAAGTCAAATTCTGATGTTTCGTCGCAAACTAAATTTAAAACTTTTGTCTAACACTGAGTTGCAGCAACGTCCATTAAAATTTAATGCTGCCTTAATTCTCCCCTGAACGGAATATCCATAGACGGTAGCCATGGATACTACGTTTAATGGAGAATTGAGGCAGCATTAAATTTAATGGACGTTCCTGCAACTCAGGGTAACTCATTTTGTTTAATCTCCTATAGCACAGAAAATCCGTGACAGTGAAATAATAGAACGTGACTCTTTGACTTGTAAAAATATAGAATAAAGAATATAAAGGAAGAAGCATATCGTCGATTCAGCAGGCAAACGGTTTTGACCTAATTCGGTCATATTGAAGTACCAGTTTTGATTCATTTGATCATAATTGTCAAATTAATTTGAGTTGGTACTTTTTGCAGCGGTTATCGTTATAAGTGTTTGGAATTGATGAAATATTTGGTGTTTTGAACAATTTTTGTTGTGTTGTATTCACATTTGGTGGATATTTTCAGTTTTTATAGTTTATTTGTGTTTTTATTTAAAATAATACAAATGCTCCTTTCCCTATATTCTATGAGCGGGTTTCACAAAGCTTTAATTGTACGATTAAAAAACCTTACCTAAATTCGAACCAATCGAATCACTCGTTTTGAAATTTCAACGAATCGCGGTGGCTCCAATTAATTTAACAGAACAATCAAAGTTTTGTGAAACCGACCCTATGTGTACATATATTCTAACCATAGAGGTCAACCGAGGTAAAAAAAAATTTTTTTTCGTACACCATTTTTTTCCGATCCGACGTAGAAAAAAGGATAAAGATATTTTAAACTTTCATAATGAACTATGCCAGCCCTAGAAACATACCACCAAAGTTTTTCCGAGCATTAGATTCTAATAGAAAAATGTAGCAGAAATCAAATTGAACAGAGTTGCATTCAGCCAAATTAAAAATTCACCAATTATTTTCAATTTCTCTGACATAGATTTATTTAAATTTAAATGATTAATTACTGGAAAAGAATCTTTCATGAGATTTCTATAAAGGGCAAAAATTCATTGAATAGAAACTTACTTTTAAGATTTGGGCGCTTGAATTTCTGGTATAATTATGAAATGTAATGGTATACCTATTCCAATCCGAAAGATAAAAATTTGAAAATTTCATGTTCTCCAATTGGTTCAAGGAACCATCAACTGAGAAAAACAAAAATTTCGGTCAAACCGGAGGTGACTCTGACTTTTCATTTCAAATAGCACCCCTTATATTTTCTACAATTTTTTATTTCCACCCAAATTCACCTTTTCAACGATGTATTACACTTTGTTCTTTACATTTCTTATGGAGAAAGCGATAAATGAAATTTCACTTCGAATGAAGTGCAATAGGCTACCATATTTTGTGTAGTCTTGATTTTTGCTTTATTAAATATTTCATGAACACGATAAGATGGCCTACAAGATCTCCAGATTTAACACCGCTGGATTTCTTCCTTTGGGGTTATTTGAAATATCGTGTGAACCAGATTCTTTTTATTTATTCGGAAGATCGAAAAAACAGAAGTAATGAATGTAGAGGTTTAATGATGAGGTGTTGAGAAGTGTTACTTCAAGTGAACTACTTCACCGAGCTGAAAGATGTCTAAAAGCAGATGGTCAACATTTCGAACATCATATGATTCAGTTATGATATTCTTGATCTACCTTTCTTTGATTCTTTTTAGTTTTTTTTCTTTTACTATTCATTTGACGTTTGGTAAAATACATGGTTGATTTCAAGTTGGGCTAGGGATTTTCTTATTGATGACGATTATAGGTGAGAAATGTTGACATTTCTACGTTCATGCAAAATACAAAATGAGCAATGAAGTGCAATTACCCTATGAAAATAAGGTATAATTGTTCATCAATTATGTATTATTGAAGCAAAATCAAGATTACACAAGATATCGTAGCCCACTGCAAATATTTAAAAGTGAAATTTCAATTGTTGTTTTCTCCATCAAATCAAATGGGATATACAAACTGTGATACATCGTTGAAAATATATATCTGAGTAGAAATAAAAAATTGCAGAAAATATACTTGATGCTGTTTGAAATGAAAAAATCAGTCACTTCCGGTCAAACTGGAAGTAACTTTCCTTGAAGGAATTGGAAAACATGAAATTCTCAGAATTTTATCTTTCGAAATGGCTGAGATAATCCATTGGCACAGGTATAATGGCCAATAGGACACCTGGTATAATGGTCATAAGGAAAAACATTTGGAAGGAATTTCGTACTTGTAGAAGATTCATCAAATCAATGAAAACCTGTATTCTGAAAATCATTTCTTTCGATAAAATCATTCACGAGTTATATTTGAAAATTATATTTTTCATGATTTTCAACAGCCTCTTCAACCTAGCCGAATCGGAAAAAATGGTACAGACAAAAAGTGTTTCTATCGACCTTAGATATCTCCCTTTAAAATATATGTTCAAGTCAAAGAAGTTTCAATTCATTTATAGTTAGTTCGGATTAAACGTAAGTTCTCACGCCGCGACACGTATATTCCAGTGGGGCTCTGTATCAGATACTAACTGAATTTTTTTTTAATTCCCAAATGTAATATTTATGGCCAATTCACAACGAACGTAATCGTTGAAACTCCAAAAACAATTCGGAAATATTCCCAATAGGTTCAACTCTACGTTTGAATTTAATAAGTCGAATGTAAAAGTAGAAATTACTCAACCTATTGTGAACACTTCTAATCTTCTTCGGTATGATTTCTGTTTAAATTTATGCATTTTAAGGGCCGTTTGCCACTACACTAAATTCGAAACGAAATTGAATCCTGAGTCACAAATACACAAGAGTGTAGTGGCAAGTGGCCCTAAGTATGAGGTGTTCAAGTTACATCCATTGAGAATTAGCCAGTATTACCTATTCACGAATGCAAACAGTTTTTGTTTTCACATTCATGTAGTACATTTTTGAAGTTCCTAATTGTGGGCTCAAATTGTTACAATTCAATAAAATAAATAAATGTAATAAAAATGTGAGCGGTCCCAGTAGCGTAATGAATACCTGCTGCAAACCCACGATTCCTGCGAAGAAAGTTGGGCCATTGTGTTCTGCTCAATTATAGCAGTATCGGCCATCCACTCCATGTATATTGAGATATCTTCTAGAAAAAAATTTAAAAGATTAATCAATTTCTTTGAACAAATTTTATTATTATCGCTCTCATATCTTTCATATTGGACATGCATTCTAAATCTTTTCCAAGTCAAGATCCGAAAACATTTTGGTTTTTTTTCAAATTTTTTTAATATTCAACTCCTTGACATCTAGTAGCCTGAAAATTCTAAAATATTTTATTTTAGGCCTAGGGAAAAGAAGAAATCTATAGAGCCGGTCTGCAAAAAAGGGTGAGTGAAGGAATATTCAAACAGCAAATAGAATCAATAGAAGAACAAAACAAAATGAAATAAGATGACATTCACATCTCTATTGATGAGTTTATACAGCTTCCAATGCCCATACCAACTGTTCTATGACTGAATTTCTTATTTTATTTTGAAGTTCAAACTTGACATTCCCCAGAACGTCCTCTCGATGAGCATTAAAAACATGAAAATTGTTTTTTAGTGAGGAATCCCCCCATAATACCTTGTCGGGGGTCAATTCGATCAACTTGTCATTTGAAGTGGTAACAGAATGTTCGAAGTTATGCAATGGCAATAAAAAGAAATCCTGCTTTTGAATGACTCATATTTTTTTCTTCGTTATGTCTCTGTAATTTGATTCCCGTAGTTTTGAATAAAAAATGTTTATTTTCTGATTTTCACTATTTTTTATTATCAATGAATCGTTTTCATTATCGAATAAAAATTTCAACTGAAAATTTCCGATAATATTTCATAATTTTTCGAAAATGAATAGGGAGGCAGATATGGATCAATTGAAGGAGAAGAATTTGGGGTATATATTAGTTGCGTTTGAGTTGACGATCGGCGGAGTGAGTGGAGTAGTGCACGGTGTATGACAGAGGGGCTCCGAGCACATTTGTCAAATCGAACGCGGTGGAGTTAGGCATCTTTGTTGTCATAACACAACATTTGAATTTTGAATTTGCTTGTGTGAAATATAATTGATATTATTTAATAAACCCCATAATAATATGAATATGAACAGTGCTGCGATGCTCGACAGTTCTTTGGCAATCCTTTTCCATGATGATGATTTTTTTCATAGTGATGAATGATATTTCTCGACCAACCGAATCAGTAAAATGGTGGAATTTTCCGACCATAATTTTGCATCCATCATCTCTTAATCAGTCTCTAGGCAGGCAGATAAGGAGCTGGAGCTATCTTGAATATCTGTTAGTCCTGAAAAGTGATATGGGGTCTGCAGTAGGCGCGTCAAGTTTCCAAGTTTGTGAATCGAATATTTGCTCGCGAACTCTCAGTTCCCACAAGGAAATTAAAATTTTCCGGCATGTGAAATGTTTTCAAATTTTATTAAATTATTTTAGTTTGGAGTAGAATAAATTTTATTTTCAAAAAATTGTTGATTTACTGGATGGTTCAAAAGTTTGGAAACTTTGAATTTACCTGGCGCAAAGATGGATAATCGGAATTCTGATACTGGGTACGGGGGTCTTTTGTAATTTCGTCTGAGATAACGAATGGATCCATCAGATCAGATCAAGGCCCAAACCGACCTTATACAGGGTGTACCAAGTTCGACGGCCTATTAAGCGTTTCTGGAGAACTGGAACTATTTGAGATCTGAAAATTGGGATTATATTATTGTTTGACATTATCTACCGATCTAAAATATTCTTGGAGCCTGACCACTTTCAGTTATACAGGGAGTGAAAAAAAAATTTCAAACAGTTTTTTTTCTGTTTTATTTGTTTTCGAATTTGATAGAGTATGCAATTCTAAATACATTCGTACTCAAATCGTTGCATTCGTCAAAATACTTTCCAAAATATCGAGAAAAAACTGAAGAAAAAGAGAGATAAGTGTATTCGGTATTATGTTTGTTATTCCTAACCTAGATATCGTAAGCACAAACCGTTTTTACATTTCTGAAGGCGAAGAATGTGGAAATATTGTACATTTTCAGAATTTTGAAAAACCCGTCACAGGGCGATCCAAATGTGCTACCTGTGAACAGGTCGCCTAGCCAAACTATCGAGTATGCACAAACTCTTAAACACATATAAGACTGTCTATACTGTAAAATTCGTTACTTCAAAAATAAGTAACATCTGGGGGGCCCTGGGATCTAAGACTATGAGGATTTGGCTAAAATATGTAGTACTCTCTCTTTGTAAGAAATGTGAGGCCTCTTGAAAAGGCCTTTCATATCCCCTTAGGATTTTTCCTGAGACTGGTTGGTTAAAATTTGTTAAGTGTATCCTGTCTTATCCCACAGATCCGAGCAAACGTGTTACATCGCCTGACAGTGTTGTGGAATTACATTTTCAACATGAAATAAAATATTCATTGTGATGTCGCATATCCCTCCAAAATCTAGTCATTTTGTGATATCGCTTTATTAACATTTAGACTATAAATGAAGATATCTCAAATGTGATTCCTATGCGATGCAAATTTTCGTTCTTTATGTGACTATCATAGCCAATACAAAGGGAGTTGAGATCTTCTACTGTAGAGAAACCGCATCTGTGTTTTATTGCCCTCAATTACAATCGGCACGCATATTTTTCTCTCCAGAACCCGAACATTTTATAAGGAATTCAATGCACAGAAAAAAAGGGGGTGTTTGTGTCTGAAAGATTCAACGTATAATAATTTTTAGAGACTTGCGTTTTCTTTTGTATCCATCAGTTTTGTTGCAAGCATTCGATTAGAGAAGTTCACTGTTCGTTTGTGATTTTCTGAAATTTGAGTACATTCATTAGTAAGTAAATTCTCTTAGCTAAACCAGATATTTTGTTATTTCATTCTATACAATTATCGTATAATGAAGTTTTTATATGTGTGTTTTCCTAGCACTTTTTGATTTTCGAAAAAAAAATGTGTGAGAATTGTAATGATTTGTGCCCTTGAAATTTTATTTCAATTCATTTGGTTCTAAAGATATTTCGAAATCCATAAAATTGGCCAGCCCAACGCTTTTCGAAAATTCGGATTTAATTAATGTGTCTGAAATACTTTGTGTTGTACGGTTAGTACTGAGTTAAGAAGATTGATAAGAATGAATTACAATATGTTGAACTAATATTAATCTATAAAAGAAAAAAATCTTATTCCTACGAAAAAATTTACCAAATGTGAATTATGTTTTTAATCTCTACATCTGGAAGCTATTATCTATTATTAGTATATATATTTTTTTGATTCAGAGGTCTAAAATAATACAATACATATTGAAACAAAAAGGTGCTTTCTATTAGTGGGGCCCGAACTAGGAATGGTAGGGAAAAAATTCAAAAATTGCCTGATCTAACTCTTCGTGAAAAGAGATGACAAGGATTCGGTCTTCCCTATTGTTCGGGCCCCGAGGGACGGGATGGCCTGACATAATCCGCCACATTTTGTAACTTACAATATTTATTTATATGTTAGTTTATTATTATTAATATCGCTTAACCAAAGATTTCCAGGTTCATTGATCTCATCTATATTCGGCTTTGGAAATCTCACAGCGTCCATTAAGTATCGTGATGGGGACATCTAGCGGTAGAATTCAGAATTATCCCGATAAAGAGGAAGGTATCTGGAAATAGCATAGCATGTACATGCAAGTATATTCTATAGTTCGGTTACATAACGATAGGTGGACTCAATACTCTCAACTGGATAGATCATACTCCGAAGTGCCTCCTATATTATTTCAAATAGGAACAAATTCTGTTATTCAGTATCGCTTCTCGGCCCTATGGCTAAGATCAAAGTGTAGTATCTGTTCTTATCAGCTTAATATCTGATACGCCCCGCATGCGGGCCAGTATATTAAACTGATTTTTGGAAATTGATGGCGATTAGGGGCTTGCTCCACCGCTATCACGGGTTGGCCCGGTATTGCAGTACCTCCGGGATCGGCCCACTTATAGTATCAAATTAAAATCTCTCTAAATCAATAATGTAACTATTCAGCATTAAAGACTATAGAATGTACTCGATAATCTTTGATCAGCATTATAATGAGATTATCATTTCTAAGTTGAGAAATATGACGGTTGTCGGTCTCTGTAGTAAATTTCCGTGTTACGAAAAAAATTTTTCTACAATCGTACGCTTTCCACCCTTTTCCCGCACGCATTTCAATTCGGAAAGCGTCACATTTCCAAAGCAGTGCGGGAAAAACCCCTGCTATTCCATTCCCGCACACTGTCAGTGCGGCAAAGGATTAGCAGGGTTTTTTCCCGCACTCTTTTATTAGAATAAACTGAATTATGCGTCAACGATGAGAGTACTATGGTAACGACATGTAGAATTACGTTCGACAATTATGAATTTATATAGGTTATCAAATTTGATCTGTGTGTTGAATTCAAATTGATCTCATGTGGGCGCTTGTAGAAAAAATATTGTTCCTATCTTGTGCAGAAAGTATCGTTCCCGTACTCGATTGCTTGCAATCTCGAACGGAAAAGTAAAACTTTCTGCACTTGATAGGTATATTCCATATTATACTCTACAGCTATTTACATGGACACAATTAAATGTGTTGTGCATTCCGAAATCGCTAATGCCTGGGCTCCTTTTGATATTTCTGCAACAACCGTTGTAGATTAAGAATTTATGGGCCCATTTTTCATAACAAATTCGCTTTTTTTTTATATAATATATATTAATAACTTTGGAAGTAACATGGCGATTTTGAAATTATTGCGTTTTGGGGGATCTAAATTTCGATTATCTCCCGTGATGAAAACTATGTTTGAAAGAATTCACTGGCGTACACTAAACAATTTTTATTCATTCATATGATGATTAGGAATAGTTTATATTGAATATTGGGTGAGGGTATATGAGAGTACAATATTGTTACAATTGATGTTATTGAAGACATGTGTTTTAAAGGTCACTTGTTATAGTTATGTGATTGTAATTTATATATAATATATATATATATAATAAGAAATTGGAGAATTAGTGAGTTATCATTCTCTTTGTATGAGAGCGTGAGTAAAAACGCTGATGAATATGTAAATGGAGGCGTACGTGAGTACGTCCAGAACATTTGAAGAAAGATTCGATTCATTCAGCATCAGCCATCAGCATAATATTCTCTCTTCTCTCAAGCCATTAACGTGAAATATACAGTGCGATTGATTGAAAGAAATAAAAGTAGATTTTCTTTTTCCTAGTGGCGATGTAACAAGTTTTTTTTTAATGGGATATTCAATATTTGATTAGACCATTAAATTGCAAATTTTTGTTCGATTGGAATAATAGAATAACACTTGTTATCTTAATAGTTATTTTCCTAACAAGTGCAGAAGGTGTTACTTTCCCGCACGAAACTGCCGTTGCCCGAACGACGCGAAGCGGAGTTCGGGTAAGCAATTGAGTGCGGTGAAGACACTTTCTGCACGAGTTAGGAACAATATTTTTCTACAATCGATTTGAATTCAACACAGATCAAATTTGATAACCTATATTAATTCATAATACACATGAACGTCGAACGTAATTCTACATGTCGTTACCATAGTAATCTCATCGTTGACGTTCGGTGCATAGAGAAATATCATAATTCAGTTTATTCTTTAATGAAAGTGTGCGGGAAAAAACCCTGCTCATCCTTTCCCGCACTGAAAAGTGTGCGGGAATGGAATAGTAGGGGTTTTTCCGCACTGTTTGGAAATTTGACTCTTTACGAATTGAAATGCGTACGGGAAAGGGGTTAAAAGCTCACGCTTGTAGAAAAAATAATTTTCATAATTTAAATCCGAATTTTATACGTAAATTAATTTAATTTCAATTACAAGAAATAATTAAGAACAATAAAATACCAACAATAATAATTCTGAGTGCTTCATGTGAATATAAGTGAAATACTTATAGGTGAAATATTGGAAGTTCAATTAATATATCTATATTATATATCTATAATGTGCATAATTGCAATGCAACTACCTTGGGTCTCAAATGAGTACATTGTTATGGATATTACGATTCATATTAGAGTTAGTTCATATGATTATCAGGAAATATTTTATATAGAATGTTGTGTAAAGGTACATGACAGTGAAACATTGTTGCAATTGATGTTATTATTGAAGACAAAAGTATTTGCATGGTAAATGATCCAATTATTAAATGGATGTCATTGTAATTCATTATTATATGCATTGGAACTTTCCAAAGAAATAAGAAATTGGAGAATTAGTGAGTAATCATTTCTTACTGTATCGTATGAGAGCGTGAGTAAAAACGCTGACGAATCTGTAAATAAAAATAAGAGTGGAGGACATTCGAAGAGTGATTTGATTCATTCAGCATTATATTCTCTCAAGTAACTTACGTGAAATATACAGAGCGATTGATAGAAAGAAATAAAAGTGGATTTTGGTTGTTCAAAGTGGTTTTATTTCAACGATATTGTAACAACATACAACATATTTCCTGTTTAACTTTGACTCGTGGACTTCGGAAATTATTGACTAATAACAATTCTTTCTCTAGCACATATCAGCCTGTCGATCTTATTCTGCAACTGTAAAATAAATTAATTATAGAGTTGTCCTAAAAGATGGTGCCACCTACTGTAGATCTCTCTGAAGAGTGTTTTGGAAAGACGTATAACCGGGATCCGAAATAATGAATTCATACTTACCTGGCGTAGGGGTTACCATGATCAACAAGGCGGTTCCCCCGGAGTGAGGCCCCTTCATTGCACTACGATCGGGCTGACCTCTGCGATTATCTCTAATGCGGATAACTCGGGCGCGTAATTTTTGATAGTCGGGACTGCGTACGCGCTGTCCCGGATTATAAAAGTAATATTAATATTCCTTTCTAGTTTTTAGGATGCGTAAGTTAATGTTAATTTACCATACACAAGTAATTTTCCTTCTCCGTGAGGCGTGATTTATAACGTATATCCATTTCTTCCTTGGACGTTCTGACAAAATCAGCGGAGGTTTTAATATTTTTTTCCTGTGTAATTTTCGGTTGCTATGATAAAATTTCAATAGCTATTAAAATTTCCTGAGGCTTGCGTAAATGTATTTGTAAAATTTACAAGTCTTTTTCGATAGAAAAGAATCTTATCTCCGTGATTTAAAAAGTATATCAGTTTCTTTCTTGAACATTATGACAAATTCAACGAAGGCGTTCAATATTCTTTCCTGTGTAATTTTCAGTAGCTTGTGATAGTCTACTATCCAACTTCATATTGATGCCAGGTATACTATCACAGCTGCGTAGGCATTTAGACATTCCGTACCCGTATTTGGCATCTTTCACGAATAGCGCTACGCCATTGGTTGACTCGAAACCACGCGAGTGAAACAAATGTATCTGTAGCACCGCGCTAAACCTTGAGAACGAATAACTTGAGACTTCCGGTTTTTTGAGCTTGAAAGGTATTTGTTACCACATATTTAGGAAGTTTTCATTGCTAATACACTTCGCGAAACAATCAAAGGAACAGAAAAAATTTTCGAAATTTTTTTTCAACAGGCTGTATCTCAGTGAAAAATGATCGCATAGAAAATAAAAAACAACTTCTGAGGCTTGAAACTCTAGTTTCTCAAATTATTGGTTGATAATTTTTCAGAGTACCGGATAAAGCACGAAGAAAAAATTTTGAAAATTTTTCGAATTTTTATTTTTTTGCTCTACGCTAGACCGATGCAAATGACGCATAACCTGTTCATTCAGCTCTAATTTGCTTTTCACGACTTTCGAAATATTCAGTTTTGATCGCAAAAGGATCCTTTTTCACGCAACTGACGATATCTCCGGAAATACTGGTCGTCTAGCGGGCCAAAAGTAGTAGTATTAATTATGAATTATGATACAAAGTATACAATCTAGTCTCTGAATGACAACGAGAAAGTTTCAAATCGAACACTCTATTCCAACTGATTTTTCACAAAAAAATCTTTCAAATATATGGACGATTTCAAGTATCAGATATTGTTTCAGGACGATAGACCATTACCGGAAAAGGAAAAGTGAGTTATTCTGAAATTTTTATGTATGAATTAAAAAGTGTTCGTTTTGATTATATATTATCAGAAATGATGTTGACAATATCCTTTAATATAATTCTAGAAAAATTGAAGAAATAGAGGAAAATTTGGAACCCATTCCAACATCTACGGAGGAGCTTCAGAAGAAAAACGAAGAAAACGATCGCCTTAAACAAGTGAGTTTATTGATTAATTATTCATCAATTAGATTCATATTCTATCGTTAGAGTTTGGCAACTAGTATATCATGGATTTTTCATTAGACTACTCATGGATTTTTTATTAGACTACTTAACATCACAATTTTTCTTCATAAAAAAATCTGATGGCGCTCCAGAAGTGAAATTCTTTCCTGACTCGGTGTGAATGCAGTTAAAACCTCATATTACTGAGAAGTGGTAACAATAATAATCTATGGAGATTCGTGATGATGAATTCGAACATATTAAAAGGCGAATTTATGCTGATCTTTAACTTATTCCCTATAATCCCTCAACTTTTGCACCAAACGTCAATCATTTAGACAAAAGACATTATCATCATTTTGATTGAATTCTGAATTCTCAAATATCCCGATTTTCAATAAAGTTTAAACCATGTAATATAAAATATACAAATTTTTTTTCTCGATACTAACATAAAATCCTGAAATATGATCGTCCGCTGGTTCGTCCAGTTTGGAAGTGCTAAAATTTTGTGGAAACGTAGGTCCGTGAGAAGAAGGTAATAATCAAAATTCATTTGACATTTAATCTAACTTTCACTTTTCGTAGGGAATGGAAGAAATGAGAGTTGCCCTAACAGAGGAAATTGCCAGGAAGCATGATACCATTGCTATATTGAGACGTGATATTTATCAATTAGAGAAAAAAAACTCAGATGTCTTGAAGGAAACATCACTCAAAGATGACATAATCAGGGAACTCCGAAAAGAACTCAAAAAATCTAAGCAGAAGGTGAATATTATGAAAGTGTTTAATTTACAAGAAATGATTAATTGCTAAGTTCCTTATTTTCTCTTTAAAGTGAACAACATAACGACATACATTCCCATGTCTGCTATTCTAATATTTTTTCACATTATGAAGATTTTTCAAAGGAAAGTTATATGATGATGAAGGAGCTATAAGCATCAAATAACTTAAATGGAATCGATGTTTCCTCTTTATTGAAAATTTCTGCTTCTTCTCAAAATTTTCAGGGGAACTCTCAGATTAAATTGAAAATATTATTGCTCCAGAATTTCGGAAATCCTTCAAAATTCAAACCATCCATTCGGTTTTGTGACAAATTTTTCTACATAGACATACTAATCAGTCACAATTAATTCAAAGAATGAAAAAGAATTTTCTTTAAATTCTTGTAGATTCAGTTGCATTAGAGCATGTCATGTAAGTATCATGAATAGGTATGAATCTTCCCGAATGTTTGAGATAATGTCTAACCCTGAATTTCAGCAACGTCCATTAAAATTTGAAGGCTCATTAAAATTTTAATCCTCCTTCAAACAGAATATCTATGGCTTCTATCTGTGGAATTCCGATTCAATGAAGGATTCAAATTGTGATGGACCACTGGACGTTGCTAAACTCAGAGGAACATGTTATCTTACATACTCGGGAAGATTCATACCTATTCAGCTTTCTTACATGCTCTAATGCAAGTTTACTAAGTTTAATAGGAGTATTATATAAGCACTAAGTTTAAAGAACAGTTCAGAAAGAATTAAAGAGATAGATATCACAATAAAGCAACACTTTGTATAAGAACCAAAAATTTACCTACAGTGCCGTCCGCAGAAATATATCAGGACTAAGATTAAAGGGATTGTACTTAATATTTTGTTTATGTGATAGATAATCTTTTGAGGAATCGACATTTCCTAGGAACAAACAATATACAAATGTTTTTGTTTTTGCAATCGATATATCTTGTCAGTGTCCTAAAAGTGGACTTATATTGTGGGACCAAGGGACCTTTCTATTTTATTCGCGGGCTTGTTCTTGTAGACTGAACATTTCGTGTCGAAACCACGGAAATCATGAACGCATTAAGGAGGTGCGTAAAAAAATAAATGAAAATGCTGAAATCCAAAAAAACCACAATGAAGATGACGTAAAATCTGAAAGGATAAGAACAAGCAAGGCTTCTTCGAAATCAAAAGCCGAATTTCTAGAAGAGTTTTCACAGAATCAGAAAGATCTAAGAGATTTACGGAAGAAGATGAGTAAAAAGGACATTCAATTAGAAAGAGTAATATCAAAGAGGGCATCGAAATCACAATGCACAAGTAGATAATCTGATTAATTATCAGAAATGTCCTCAAGGAAAAAAGTTAATGAATGGTTGGATAGAGAATATCTTGAAAATGAAGAAGAGAAGAATTTTATAACGAGATCAAAGAAATTTGACATAACTATTACCCTTCTTACTCAAACTATAGCAGAAAGAACAAATAAACTATCTGAAGTACTGAAAAATTACAAGATGAACAACTCTTTTCCAGGTTTTTTTTTTCAAGTAAAATCTGGAGAATGGTACATGTTCAAATCTACATTCGACAGAACCCAAAATTATTATAAAGACGAATAATAGTATATTATTTTATAAGGAGGAGAAGTGTCACTTTTCTTGGCGAGCTTGAGTTTACCCGCCGAACGTAGTGAGGCGGGTAATTGAAAGCGAGCCATGAAAAGTCACTTCTACTCCGAATGAAATATGTTATTTTATTTTCAAACGTTTTGAAATTCATGAAAATCTGAATATCCACTTTTGGATTGATTCACATTTGGGTACATGATTCTATCCACTTACGATCGTTATAATTGAATGAATTATGGGACATTTGCCTAGTTACGGTTGCCACGCACAATTGATTCTGACAGATATGAAGCAAAATAATCATTTGCAAGCTGGTGAGAAGTGGTTGAAAGTGAAAATGTCTTCAGAAATTGAGGTTTTGGCCATTGAAGCAGTCTTTTCCCTCGAACCATCGAAGTCAATTGAAAAATATTCTGCAGCATACCTATGATCACTTCGTGAATTGGTGCAATTCGAAAAATGTGACAGTTTACCAAGAGAATGTGCTTCTAGCATATTTTAACTTAATGGCTAGTGAAATAAAATGGAAATCCTCTGCTTTGTGAGCCCAATATTCAATGATAAAGTCGCAACTAGCGATCACACATGAAATAGTTATTGGTAAATACCTTAAGTTGGGCGTATTTTTGCAGGGTAACACTTTTCCTGCCGCCGGCCGGAAAAGTGTTGCATAGCAACACTTCTCCTCCTAGGCGGAGAAATAGAACTTTTCGATGATCCTGTCGATCGAGAAATGACGTTATTATTGTACGTTTGAAAATAAAATTTATTTAAACTTCAGAAATCCCTTAAAGTTCGACCGCTATTAATAACATTCGAAAATGCAATTTCTTTTATGGAAACTTTGGAAATGAGATTTGGACTTCCTGAATATCTGACGAGTTCTTGAAGGTGCCAGCGAGTGTTGTACTTTAACAAACTAAAAATCCTACTGCTTGGCTGCAACTCTAAGGGCCGGTTTTACAATCGAAAGTTAACCTTTATGGTTAGGTTACCGGCACTCGATGGTTAACCCGTACCTGGCGTTTTACAATAATTTTACCGATGGAGGTTTCGTAACTATGAGTTGAGTTTAAATTTTATTAAGTTGGTAGAAAAAAATGGTTCTTTTGATCTAAATAGTAGGTCGGACGCATTAACGAATTTATAAGACGTCATATTCATCAAAAGATCTGAGGCGGCCAATTTCGAAAAAATTACGTACAAAGCAAAGTAAGCCTCTAAATTCAAAATTTCATTTTTATTTCACATAATTTATTTTGTAAGTCTGAAGGACTTAGCTCAATTGCCTCAAATGCAGCTATTTATTTTATTTTCGAGAGGAGTATCTAGAATGAATATCTTACGTCGAAAATTGGCATTGATGGATAAGAAATGTGCCTTGCAGATTATTAAAATCGATGATTGATTCATACAAGAATATATTTAAAGTTTTTTATTTCAGTTTAATAAATGTTTCCACAGTTTTGTATATGCATACATCAGTTCAATTATTTCTGTTATTCAATCTTTTGAAATACATGTTTATGAAGGTATCTCTAGTAGAAGTACTTGTATTATGCCTTTGATCGGGAAATTCTGAAAGATCAACATTTTTACTGAATTCTTCAGTAGCTTCATCATCATTGACTGCAGGGATCAATTCTTTTTGGTCACATGCTATGTTATGAAGAATGGCTGTTGCCACAATCACATCTTGAGCTGTATCTAATTTGACTCATTCCCATGGCAAGGGCTGGAAAGCGACGTTTCCACACACCATACTACTCTCAACGACATTTCTTGTACGAATGTGTGATTCGTTAAATGAGCTTTCAGAAGGTGTCCTTGGATTTGCTAAAGGTGTAATTAAATAAGGCTTAATGAAGTGTGATTATCAGCCAAAATAAATTTCGAATCAAAGAAAAACGAAACAACATTCGTTTTTAGGTTATATACATATACATTTTTGAATTATTCTATGGTTCTTGAATTAACTTCAGGTTTACCCACACTTTCGGTGTAGGTTAAGTTAACTGATAGTTAACCACGTTTCGTGCGATTGTAAAACGCCTAACCTGCAAAATTTCCTTAACCTAAAGTTAACCTTCGATTGTAAAACCGGGCCTAAGGACACCGATTCTCTCCAGGCAACTTGTCTTAACTGCTGGGACAACAATAACCATGGAATTCTTCAGCACAACATATTTAGTTAAGCTCACTCCTGCCATGGGATGTTGCACAGTTTTTGTTGTAAGGAGGGACTGCTCACTGTTTGACTCCCCGTTCTGTATGTCCCCATGGGCGCCCGCAGGGGGAGGCCAGGGGGGGCCGTGGCCCCCCCTGAGATTTTGACTCCCTTCTTGTTTTTGAGCAAAACCGAATATCGATTTCGCCTGCGCCTCATCAAATCATTATTTGGCCCCCCCTGAGAAAAAATTCTGCGGGCGCTCATGTATGTCCCTATATCTTTCTTACGAAACTAGAGTCGTAGATCCTCAGGAAGATTTTGGACGACTCTTCTACCCTCCTCCTACAAAATCAGGTAGAAAGCCAATGCCCCTGACTTATTCTAGAATAGAGCTATGAGAGTTCGGTATAGTACTAATATTACTCATAAGGTCATCACATCCGCCATACTCTCATGCGATTATCACTCGTAGTCTTTGCTTGCTAATAATTCGATCTCTGCCAATTGTTTGCCCTTCTGGCTTAGGGTCGCCTAGACAAGAGCCCTTGAATTAAGAAGGATTCCTTCGTTGCTTTTTGGTGCCTTGGAATTTTTCTGAAACACATTTAACCTATGTTGTTAGAGGACATAGGAAAAGGGGGTCTGGTCATTCTTTGTTTGCTTACTCGTCCTAAGAACATGGTTCTCAGGATTCATCATAACTACTTAAGCTCGCACACCATGACACGGTGATCACCAATCGTACGCGTCAACCACCGACCTGTGCTTTCGCAAGTGACACCAAAATGCCAAATTTATAATCAAAATAATCAGACCTCGAAATATAAATAGATTTAAGAAATATCTGTTAACTGTCGATGGGAACTAATTACAAATAAGAAGTTATGTTTCTCTTGTTTTTTATACCACCAAATTATATTCCGTTGAAGAAAGACTATAACCGATTTCAAGCGAATAACCAGTAATGACCGCGGTTATCTACGGTCCTGCCTGCGGTTATCTACGGTTATAGCCTTCAGGGATATTCCTTGTAAAATGATTATAACCTACAATGACCGAAGTCGCTTGAATGCAGTTGGTCCTAGTTGGTAATTACCAATTAGGACCAGGTTATTCGCTTGAAATCGGTTTATATATGTGGTATCAACAATTATTATACGAAATTCGATCATGTTCTACATAAGGATAATTTGGAATTAGGATAATTTGGAAGTCGAAAATCCGAATTACCCAACACTATTATTCTTAACGACTTTAAAATCAATAATGAGAAAGTTTTACCAGAGACAACAAATGTTTTACTTCGTATGTGCCCGGTAGTTCTGTCAAGAGAGAAAAATTCTATTGAAACATATGCCTTACTTGACGGCAGTTCTAGTGTTTCCCTAATTGACCTCTCGGGATTTCTAGGATTTATCGGAGAAGAAGACCTATTGAATATTTTCTGGAGAAACTCATCAAGCTACAAAGACCAAAATTTCCGTAAAACTGAAGATAATAGAGCTATAGGAAACTGAAAAATATGAAATGAATGATATCCAGTATATAACTGGTATCAATTTGCCAAATCAATATCTCGATTTTTCGAAGATGAAAGATAAGTGGTCTCATCCATCTACAAAATGTATTTCACAGACGTGTGTGGGAATGAAATTCAGTCAAAATGCTCAAAAAACTACGATTGTACTCAAGCTCGAATTGGTTATTCGTGGTTATTTGCTTGAAATCGATTTAGGTGTTGTAGAATGAATATTCCATATCAAGTGATGGAATACTGACATTCTAGGGTTAAACTCAATATCAGAAGAGCTATATTAAGTCGGGATGAAATTTAGTTCTTTGAATCTTTTGAACGCACATTTTACGAGATTTCAACACAATACTTTCGATTTCCAAAAGTTTATAAAAAAGTATTCAACATACTTTCAAGAGTTGGATCCCTTGAATTTCTGGTATAATTATGGAAGTAATGGTATGTAATGGTCATGATGAAAAATATAGAACATGTGAGTGGAATTTCGTGTTCGTGGAAGATTAACCATATCAATGGAAACCTATATTTCGATTTCGAAAATAATTTCATTCGATAGAATCATTTACGAGATACATTCGAAAATTACATCTTTTTAGGGATTTTAATAAACAGCCTGTATCCTTTCAACAGAGCGGAATCAGTAAACATGGTAAAGACAAAAATATTTATTTTAACCTCAGCAATCTCCCATTAAAATACATGTTCACTGTGACCCATTTTGTTTGAGACTGCACTGTATCTCAGTTATTATTAAAGATAGAAACAAGCGGATTTCGCGTCCTTGAATAATTTTTTTTTCAAACTTTTGAAGCCACAAACACATATATTCCAACTACTTTTGTTCCTGAATTACAAGGTGAAAAAGAAAGTGTTCACTTTTGGAGCTGTTATTATTTCTCAGGCCCTGTATGGGATAGAAAAAATGAAAACTGCTTATAATAGGTATTTTTACATTAAAGTCTACCGACTGACATTTTTAGAGCTCTGTTTTTAAGAATGGGTACAAACTTGTTATTTTTCAGACATTAACATTAATGAATTGGTTGAGGCCCTCGCGGCCATCGTTCAATGTAACCTGTTCTTTCGAGCAGCCGTCGTCGTGGATTAGTTCTCGACGTTTCACCAGTTCGACTGCCTGGCATCTTCAGGAGTTATATTTCAGGAGAGATCCTCACTCAATTAAGCTGCCTGAGTATAATGAGCCTAATCCACGACGACGGCTGAAATGTTCGAAAGAACAGGTTACATTAATATTTCTTTGTTCTCAACTTTTTCAATTTTATGTTATAGGGTGATATTTTGAGTTAATGTTTAGAATATAATTAAATAAATACCTGGGTTTAAATCACATGACGTTTTGAAAAAGTGATAATTAAATGCATATCCGAAAAATTTCATGGCCTACTATATATCAAAAAACAAATATAAAAATGAATTTTTCTGATTTTTGTAACTAAAATTCATGAGAGATTAGGGGGCGTTCATAAATTACTTGAGACATTTTTTGGCTCATAATGCTGCGACGTTCATCGAGTCACGCGATTTACATGGTTTTCTGTTGGAAAAAATTACTTTATATTTGTTAAAAGTAGTTGGAATATTTCTCTTTGTGAGTTTTACGAAAAAGTAACACAGGATCGGTAAAATTGCATGTCTGTATCTTTAATTAGAGCTGAGATACAGTGCAGTGCAAAATGGAACACAGTGTACAAGTCAAAGACTCACTCTGCACATATAATAAAGCTCCATGTATTTATGTCTTTATGTGTTTCATCCTCAATAGGGACGACTGAATGAACTTGTTTTCTTCAGTTTCAACCTAATATCAAATTGAATGCAAATTTTTTCCAGATCATAAGTGCGAAAAAAGAAGCTGATAAACCTAGACCTGAAACCGCGGATAAATGTGTGAACGCTGGAGAGTCAGAGGTACTGAGAATCGCTCATTGCAAAGTACCTCAGGAATCTAACAACTCCACGGTCATCTTCATTCACAGAGGCGGGGCGGATGACATAAAAGGGATAAAGTCAAAATTCGATTCCAGTGACAGTTCGGAATGCGGTCTGACTGAAAACGCCTGCAGAGGTCAAGTTCACACTTCCCGGTCGGAGAGCGATATGAAGTTGATCAACTGGGCAAGACCGACTAAAGAGAGATCCATTCTGACTAAAATCCGCAATAACAATGATGGCTACCAGGAAGTTCAAGAAAAGGAACAAGGTCCTAAGAGACTGAATATTCCCAGGCATATTCCAGTTAAAACTTATGTGAATAACATAGAATATAGTAAAGATTTAGAATAGTCATTTTTATTGTTGCCTTTTTATATATTTTATACTATTGTAGAATATATTTGTATTCAAATTTCCTATTTCACATTCAATTATCAAGGGGGAAGGGGTGGTATAGGTACCTATCGACTTGTGGTTGTGACACAATGTGTGATGGCCTGATATTTCAGGACCATGAATTGAAGAAGCGGCATGGAATAAAGCTTCCGGTGATTGTTGAAGCTAATGAACAGGTGAGGATCCATAAACCCAAAATAATGATGAGTATTCTGAAATGATATTTGCAGGAAATTATATTGAATGAGAGCATAGTGCATGGTCGAACGGAGGACCAAACGACGAAAACCAAGGTAATAATAATTGAAACGCTTTGTTCCTTCTATAAAATCGTATTATTCGTATTTTTTTTGCCACACTCACAAACTTCGTTCATTCAGGAAGAACAGTACTTTTGGAGAGTTTTTTTTCTCGAAAGTTGTAGCTTGATAAAACATGAACAGAATAGTGAGATGAATAACCCAATCAGAAAAAACAAAGTAGTGTTTTTTGTCAGTTATCAGACATATGATTGGTTCATGGAAAGATTAATCTTCAGAGTTCTCCTAAGAACAGCCGGTGCCTTCTGAATAAATTATCATCTGAAAATAGGGGATGGAAAACCTACCGTTATTAATCTTCGAATACACTGTCGTACTCATCAAATTATCTGTTCACGAACGGTCGGCTGGAACAACATTGGATGTTACGAAATTTACACTCAAAAATAATACACATCCAACGTTGTTCCAGCCGACCGTTCAGTTGAACAAATAATTTGATGAGTGCGACAGTGTATTTGACTTTAGTTACTAAACTTCTACTTCTACTAACACAGATCTAGTAAGAATATAATCCAACCAAAAACATTTTCATGTAAAATGTTGCCAAGACAAGACACATTGTCAAAAAATCCTTCTTATCTTTTCCTTTTTTTCATATAACACATGGGCTCAAAAGTTCCGGGCCTAACAAAAAAACACGGTTTTTTTGGTTCAAAATTAGCTTTATTCATCAACGTAATCTCCATCAGGAGCAACGCAATCATTCCAGCGCCGCTCTAACTTTGCAATAACACTTTTATAGAACGATTTATCTTTTGCCTCAAAATAGGCCTCAGTTTCAGCGATAACCTCTTGATCCGTGCGAAATTTCTTACCGGCCAGCATTTTTTTCAGGTCTGTGAACAGCCAGTCGTCGCTGGGAGCCAAATCTGGCGAATACGGTGGATGTAGGAACAATTCGAAGTTCAATTCACGTAGTTGTGCCATTATACTGATTGACTTGTGACACGGTGTCTATAAGAAACAAAATTTTTTTCTTTGCCATATGCGGTCGTTTCTTTGCAGTTTCGGTCTTCAAACGCTCAAATAACGCTATATAATATTCACTGTTGATGATGTTTCCTTTCTCAAGATAGTCGATGAATATTACACCACGCACATCCCAAAATACCGAGGTCATAACCATTCCAGCCGATTGTTGTGCTTTCGGGCGCTTTAGACGAGGTTCACCACTTGCTGTCCTCTCAGATGACGATCGTTTTGTTTCCGGAGTGAAGTGATGGATCCATGTATCATCCTGTCACATATCTACGAAAAAATTCCGGTTTGTTACGTTTAAACATGGACAAACACTGCTCAGAAGTATCAACGTCCTTGTTTTTGGAGTGAGCAAAGGTGGCACCCACTTTGAACACTTTTTCATATTCAAATGCTCATACAATATAAAGCCAACACTTTTTTTGATATCTTTACGATGCCAGCTAACTCAAGCAACTTCACTTTTCGATCATTCAAACCGATTTTGTGGATTTTTTTTATGTTTTCTGGTGTAACCTCCTCATTTGGATGTCCACTGCGTTCTGCATCATCGGTGTCTCTACGACCACGTTTGAAGTCAGCAAACCAACGTTTTATTGTTGTTTCTGATGGAGCGGAGTCCCCCTAACACTTTTCAAGCCATTGCTTTGCTTGAACGGTAATTCTTCCCATCAAGAAGCAGTGTAAAATTAAAACATGAAATTGTTTTTGATCCATTGTTTTGAAAATGAAAATGGACAAAAAACTCTTAGCACAATAACTCACAAACTAATGAATAGAATGTCATGAAAAGAATGTCATGTCATGAAATTTTAACACGTATCTTCTGGAGGTTAGTATTAACTGAAAAAAAGGTGAATGCAATAAAACTAGCGCCATCTATGTGTTAGGCCCGGGACTTTTCAGCCCAAGTGATAAGTATGGTGTCAGCTGTTTCCAATCTTTCTGGAAAATATCCTACCTTCAGAATTGCATTTGCCATCTTCACAATTTCATCCTCTATTTCTTACTGCAAGTTCTTCGGTGCTTGATTCAGAATTTCATCCTTACCTGGGGCTATCCTGTTTTTGTCAAAACTTCTTGAAGTTCTTCTCTCGTTATGTTCTAAATGTATCCTTGTGGGTAATTTTCATCTAGCGTTGTGGTAATTTCAATTAGTTCCACAAGTATGTTGTATTCTATGTCGTCGCTTTCTTCGTTGGGTTTGAATTATTATTTGACTTTTTCCTCATTTGTCATTTTAATAAAATTACCCCGTCCCCATGCTGTTAGAAAGTGGTAAGTAAAACCATAGACTGTGTCTATACTGTGGTAAAGCTTTGGGTTTTGGGCTACAAGAAGAGAAAATATGGGCGCCAGCTCAACGCTGCTTTTTGGAGGAATGAATGAAGGCGGGTCTTCTTGAAAATAGGAATTATCTGAAGATGAAAGAAGCTTTATGAGTTATTCAAATTCTCTCTACTAAAGTATGCATAGTTTCCTACTCCCTGAATACTCACTATGTTCTTCTTAGTATTGAAATTCATTGTTTAGAATCTAAGTGTAGACAAATAGAAAATAATATAAACTCGTCGAAAGAAAATTATTCCGATCTTCTTTTCTGAATTAGATTTATTTTTGTATCAGAATTTGTGATGAAGACTCGTTAAAAAAAGTTATTTTAGGTGTAGGTAATATTGAGTTTGATATTTCTCAACCAAAATACTTCTGCATAAACAAACGTGACTGAACCATTCTCCTATAGAATATGAAAAGGTGTGTCGTAAAAAATCAATTCCTTCAATTCTTCATTTTCAATGATCATTTTGGAAGATATGAAAATGAAATTATGTTCATATTTGACTATTTCGAAGATTAATGAAAAATGATCTTCGAAAATGAATAATGTAAATGGACTTCCGGGTTCGAACAGTTGGATCATCATAATATGTCCATAGACATATTATATGTCTATGGATCAACAATAATGAAATGTCATCATAGTCACACCTTTCGCATCCTAAAAATAATAAAGAGAAAAATTCTTTGCCTTTACGGAGGCCACAGCGAGAATATTTTTCAAACATAGAAGAATTCAAATTGGCAATAATCGAAATGAATGCCAATTTCAATTCCCAGGCTCACAGATCTTTTTATCATGAGGTTGGAGAAATGATATAAGATTTTGTCACTGAAATGAGAGATATACTCGTTTCAGACTTATCTGGCATCATCAGTATCTCATACACCGCAGAGACAAAATCTTCATGAAAAACTTCAATATTTATTGGAATTAGATGTGATGTAATGAGTAGAAACTACACAACAGTGACATCCAATTGCGTCAAAATGAAGTTCCACATCTCCAATCAAATGCTAAGAAAGAAATCTGTACATCCTCTTGCACTGAATCTGATTTCTTTTTCAGCATTTGATTGGAGATGTGGAACTTCATTTTGACGCAATTGGATGTCACTGTTGCTTCCTCGAAGCAGTTTGTCTCTGTGAATGTTGTATTGATTGATAAATTTTGCCATTTTTTTCAGATCAACGTCATTGCTATTGATTTTAATATTATTGCTTTACTCATACTTTACTTTACTCTCATTGATTAACAGCTTAGGGTACGACCTGAGTGGAATAGCGTTCAACGTGACGTGGAACGCTCATAATACTGCCTTTCAAAGCATCAAAATGAAGTTCCACATCTCCAATCAAATGCTAAAAAAGAAATCAGATTCAGTGAAAGAGGATGTACAGATTTCTTTCTTAGCATTTGATTGGAGATGTGGAACTTCATTTTGATGCTTTGAAAGGCAGTATTATGAGCGTTCCACGTCACGTTGAACGCTATTCCACTCAGGTCGTACCCTAAGCTGTTAATCAATGAGAGTAAAGTAAAGTATGAGTAAAGCAATAATATTAAAATCAATAGCAATGACGTTGATCTGAAAAAAATGGCAAAATTTATCAATCAATACAACATTCACAGAGACAAACTGCTTCGAGGAAGCAACATTAGTAAAATCAAAAAAATAGAAGATACAATTGATAAATTATGATAGACACAGAAAAAGAATACTATGAGAGAATAAAACCACTAATCCTTCGGTTTTGAGAAGTGCAGAAGGCTTGAGATCATACTTGTAAGTTGAATTAGATGAACGAACTTGAGGATTCAGGCTCATACTGATTAGATCATACCGATTGATGGAGTTCACCATTGTTAGGGGAGACCGTCTAAGAGACAAGGACGAGAGGCTGTCAACCAAATTCATTTGTATTACATTTGACCGTTGAACCATATCAGAGTAGTTCACATCGTGTTTTGCAGTAGATCGACCAAATTCAAGGTTTACCCTGGAGGTTGAAGAATTCATTCATCTGAAACTCAAGAAGAGTAATTAGCAATATATCACAACAGGTAAACAGTACAGAAATGAAATTAACTGATTAAAATACTGAGATGATCATGAGAACATAATAAATTAGTATTCATTTCTCATTTCTGAAAATTTGGGTGAATTATAAAAATTCAATAAAATATACATCTATGAGAATGCACATAAAAGAGGTGAATCGAGTTGAGTTGTGAGTTGAGTAGAACTAATGAAGATTAGCAATATTTTTGTAGATTCTTCAAAATCTAGCTCTAGACATATTTCATACATCATGAAAAGTATGAAAATGACATCGAAATGGAATAATTAATAATTCTGAGAAGACGTGTATACCAGTATACATACTTTTTGAGTAGAATTGTCAATGAGATTAATGAGAAACGCATGTCCCCAAGTCAAGTATACCCTTATATTTTGACCAAAGTAACTTATTATGGAATTCTGATAACTGTTGGCCTTTTGTTGTTCTCCCTAAATTAAAAACTATTATAACAGTGAAATTGTAAATGCTGTATTTTTTGGGTGATACAAACAATAAATATGTTATTATTATTATTATTATATAATTTATGTATGGATCATAATGGTTAAATGACGTTGATATGATCTAGTTTCTTGAAATGAAGGAGGCTTCGTAACAAACTATTTCTCTATCATTATATTCAATAAATATTATATTTTATAACAATAAACAATTTTTTTAATAACAAACGAAGCATATGCTCTATTTCCTTTTTTCGTGCGTTCATAAGCCTCCTACCACAGATGCATTGGAGTCCAATTGTAATTAGATGAATACCATATTGAATGCATCAACGATTCATGGAAAACTGAAGTTTGAGAATGGTTTGGCATTTGCGGCCAACATTTGTAATACGTAATGATCCAGAAGTGCATAACAGAGATCAATTTTTGAGAAAAATTATCTCTCCTAATGAATCACCCTTCACCCTTCACGTATGCTTCTCTAACCCCGCTTCATCTTGTACATTTTGTTTTAAATGCATTTCAAAACATGAATTTTCCTTAAATAAGTTCTTTTATGTAAAAAAACATTCAACTCAATTTTGCCTCTTCAGGATCCATTTGAAGATTTTATAAAGGGCATTCAAGCAGAATCAACACCCCCTATACAGACGGAAAGGGAAGTTCCGAAATGTAAAGATTACTGCTATCTGTGGAAATTGATTTCTGAAATCACAGCCTTGAAGTGGCAAGTTGAATTGAAGGACGAACTACTGATCCAACAGCTCAAGATCATAAAAGTTCTGGCAACGAGACTGTTCATCATGGAGACGTGTTTCAAGAAGATGAGAAGAACCCCAGAGGAAATGGTATCAACTTCATGAACTTGTTGATAATTTTCATAAGGAAAATTTTTTACAGCTCGCCGAAGAAATTTTATCCGGACGGATATTTTGAACTGCGGAATCGAAGGAGAATAGGATGAGTATTACGACGTATCCGCATTTATCTGCAGATGTTTTCATTTTACCATTTGAATTAATTAAATTCTTGATTTTAGCAGTTTGTTTTATTCTAACGAATTCATATTTACGACAGTTTTTATCCTTACAGAAAAAACATATTGAATTTCTTTAAACGTGATGTGCATTGAAATATGAACTAAACGTTTAGTTGAAGAATCACTGGCGTCGCTACGGGGGGGGGGGTAATGGGGGTAATTACCCCCCCCCCAGGAAAATATTTTCTTCTGAAAAATAAGACATACAATCATCACATAGGAGCATATCGTGATAATATATATTTATATCCTAAATTTTTTTTATCCCCCCCAAAAAAAATTTCTAGCGACGCCCTTGTGAAGAATGAAGAATATATTCACATTCACACTTCCTGATACCGAAAAGTACCTAAATTAATGTAGTCACAAAATTCTTCGGGATAGAATATAAATCTGAAGCATATTTGGATTTATTGTCTTTCATTTTATTATATTGACGTGTCGAAAACAAATACTATAAATGCAAGAGTTTTTGAGGATGTACCTTATGTGTGTGTGCTTCTTCACGTAAAAATTGTTGAACGGGTTCAGATGAAACTTCACAGTAATATATAACTAGGTCAGATTTGTGTGGATTAGATTAGAGGAGGGGCGAAAGTTCGTTACTGACCTCTAAAACACCTTGACCTAAACATGTTTTGTGCATTTCTCCTCTGTTCACCAATCAGGCAGTATTGTATCAATGAACTCTACCACTTTTCTTGAAGCTACATCTAACACTTGTTTCGGCTCTAAGAACAACGAGCCGAGGTGATGAAGCCTTTTCGGTGAACAGATTCACACTCTCATAGTAGGTGTTGGGCTGTCTCGACGGCTTCTATGCAGAAGCTACATGCGTCGTTTGGTATTGCTGTCATGCAGGTTGTCTCGAAACTTCCTTCTCCAGATATACTTCTGGTAAGTGAGGTGGCCAGGTGGGCTCTCAGAGTGGCGAGGGAACGAAAACTGAAAACTAGCTATTACTTCGCATTCTAAATGAATGTAAGGAACTCCTAGATGTGGTCACAGACAATCTACCTCTGAAACTAGGGTCTCGAGAGAACTTCGAAACGTCACTTCCTGACCAATGAGATAACAATGAGTGGTATTCCCTCCCTACAGTATCTATACCGACGGCTCAAAAATCGAAGTATAACGAACGGAAGCCGGTGAATAGAGTCCCTAAATCCTTTAAGCTAAACCAATGTCTGTCCATCAGTGTTCCAGGCAGAAATCCTTGCTATACGGTTGTGCGTTGAGTTTTGCGCAGAACGCAACTACCGAAAAACGAAAATATATAGTTTCTGGCTGTAGAGCAGCCCTGCTAGATTTTGACTCCTAGCCTCCGAATGTAAGATCAAGATATCGTCCCATGAGCTTTACTTCCTCAGTGTCCAGAGACTTCGATAGAATTGTTTGTTTGTTCAGTTAGCGTTAACACATGATATCTTCGAAGAACCTGGGTTCGTTCCTGGTCGTTCTACAATTCCCGATTTCCAGTCTAGAGCTTGAAACCCTGGGGCTTGACGCATGGTGTTTCACGCCCTCCATAAAGCAGGACCACGTCAAAGAAGCTGTACTTACAATTTGAAATGACCTAACCTGTTTATATATGAAGCGTATGAATGCAAAACCATTTCATGTATGAGCCCGTGTCGGTTATTATAAAGTTTAATGCCCTGTCACCGATTTTGGAAATATTTTGCACAGTGAATCTATAGGACTTCCTGATACTACAGTCTCAATTACAGCTCTGGGGAGGCAGTAATTTTCGAGAAAAAAAAATAAATGAAACTCATAAATATACTCCATTTACCTCGGATACGGCTCTGATATAGTCTTATATATTATAGTCTATATAGTTTTGTTTAACAAGGTTAGTTTATGTTAGGTTAGGTTAGGTTCATTTTCCCTACCCCCCTTCATAGATATGGCTTCAGAGGAAATTATTTCGATTTATTGAAAAACTACCTATCCTCTCCGAAAGAGAACAAAGAGTAAAGCTTGACGATTTTGTCAGTGACCCGACAACTGTAACCTACGGAGTACCACAGGGGACAATACTTGGTCCAGTACTTTTCATACTCTACGTCAATTCACTGTTCAAGTTAGTCCTGAAAGCGATAACAACCAGCTATGCAGATGATACAATGGTGAGACTTGGACAGAAGTGAGAGAACATGCCCAACAAGACCTCGAGAAACTCGAAAAGTGGTTTCGATTCGATAAGTTGATAATGAATTCAACCAAATCAGTGTATATGCCATTTACGTCGTACAAAAGATACTAAATTTGGACCCACTCATCGTGAACCAGGAGATGAAAATAAATGGAGCAACATCGACAAATTATCTAGGTGTCACCTTGGATAGGATGGGATTTGCAGATAAAGCATGTCACATCTAAGTTGAGAACCCTGATAGGACAGTTTACGTATTTTAGAAAAACACTGAAAATGGAATAACTCAAAACACTTTATCATGCCTTAATAGAACCACATTTGCAGTATGGCATTGAGGCTTGGGGCGGAGCTTACAACATTCACTTATATCGGCTGAACATCATGCAAAAGTGCATAATAAAAATAAATATGGGAAAAATAAAAACTTACCCTACGGCCAAATAATTCGACGAATCAAAGCTTTTGGACTTGAGATAACTGTATGTCCTCAAGGTTATCACTATCCTGAAGAATAGAAGAAAGCTGGAATTGATAATTTACTATTATAATTTCAGAGACGTGGATAGAAAATATCTTATCTTGAGAGTTTGCAAGACCATAGGCTGTAGATGCTTTCAATATATAGGACCAAGACTTTTTGCAATGCTTCCTGAGAAAATAAAAACTATTAGAACAATAAAAAGTTTTAGATCGGAGACCAAACTGTGGATCCAAGAAATGGGTAGAGGAGTATTTAACGAAATACTTAACTAAACTAAATTTCTGTTCCTACCTAACTATATCGTTCTGGCACCGGCTGGGACTGATCTACGATGGCACGAAGCTGACACTGCACCAAGATTTCTGACGCAAATACCGAATTCCGACAAAAAAACCCGAATTTTTTGAAATAAATTAAAATTATTTTTACACTTTTGAAAAATTTACTCGATTGCAGTCTAAAGCTCACATTTTCAAGCAAATTTTGAATATTTAGTAAAATACAGGCAGTTCCCAATTGGGAATTTTCTTCAATTTGGTTCAGTTTCATTATTTGGTGTATCTAAAAATTTCAAGCATCATGAAACATTTTTGAAAAATTTACTCGATTGCAGTCTAAAGCTCACATTTTCAAGCAAATTTTGAATATTTAGTAAAATACAGGCAGTTCCCAATTGGGAATTTCCTCTTGTCTCTTTATTTTGCAAATTGATCATGAGATAAGTTAATTTTGATTATTTTTTCATTGTATTATCTGTTATGGCGAAATATATAATGTAAACCTCGCTTAAGTCCTATTTCAGATGCCTGCGCATAATAATATCTCGTGTCAATTATGCGTGCGCAACTCATTTAGGACAAAGAGCTTGAATTAGGGCAAGCGGCCCTCAGGGATGAGGCCATACCTCGAAATTTCATTTCAACGAATAATACTTTTGTTTGCGAGAAACATTTTGATTCCGACGATAAAATTAAGTTTGATAAACATTTGCAAGCAGATGGAACCATTAAATTACTTTCTTTGAGATTTCCAAAATTGAAAGAAGGCGCTATCCCAAAAATGTTTCCTAATTTACCCTCATACCTCACGAAACCAAATCAAATAAAAAGGCCGATCCTCAGTGTAGAAGAGAAGTAATCTTTAATTGGAATAATAATGAAGCAGAACCTTTTTTGATTTCCGATTTAATCAAAGATTACATAGACCCATTCGAAAATTATTCGGCTAAAATCTATTTACATATCTGAACGGGAAATTGAAAAAAGGCGATAACTCAATTTATTTCTATCATCCACATTATAAAAAATTATTATCTGTTGAAAGTTCTATAGAGATTAATAAAAGTCTCCAGATTAAAATATTTCCTAGAGATGTTCAAATTTCCGTGAATGACCCAAAATGGATATTTCCTTCTGATTTTATTCTCAGCAGATGGTCTGAAGTTGCTTATTTGCTTTCTCGTTATGAAAATGTGTCTCATGAGAATACAAGTAAATCTGAATCAGATTTCTTGACTTCATTTTCATCACATAAGAATAATGAAAATTTTAACCGACTCGGGCAACTGGAAATTATTATTGATCAATTGAGAGAATTAAAGAGAATTTTATGTATTACTTTATTTTGTTATTATATTGAGAATTTTGTTTGAGTTAATTTGAGTTCACATTTTTTGGCGGGAGAAGGCCACCCCCCAAGGTTCTTGCTGGACAATAAATTAGATAAAACATCAATCAATTCGCTTTAATTTCAATTTTGTTTTTCATTTATATTCAATTTATTGACTGAGCAGGGCATACTTCTACCCTTTTTCCAGATATTCATCGGGAAACACATATCAACATCAGGAAAAGAAATTACGTATCTCTCACGCTAAGCATCGTAAATAGCAGGCATGGGCAACCTACGGCTCGCGAATAGGTATCTCTTGGCCCGCCAATGAATTTTTTCTCACACGACGCAACCCCAAATTTGCTCTACACAACTACAAATTTCCTAGTTTTCATTCGATGCATGCGCAATGGCTGAAAATATTAAAGTTGCTCTCGGAAATATGATGGAAACATCTGTTGCTTTTTCCATAGCATTGGATGAAAGCACTGATATCATTGATATCAGTTAGCAATCTTCATTCGAGCAGTCGATCAAAATTTCAAATTAACAGAAGAATTGCTTGCGCTAAGGCCAATGAAAGACACTATATGAGGGGCGAAGATATTTTCGAAGAAATCATTAGTGTTTTTTAAGCTTTCAATTTCAAATATTCATTCTAATTTTTCGTAGTAATCTAGGTAAAATTGAAAATTCATTAACTCAATACTTTTTGATTAGGTGGATTCCAAATAGGGTAACAGGTACAGTGATCGACACCTTAAGCGCATAGAATTTTTCAATTAATGATTTCAGTTTGTAATTTTTTTACAATAAGGTGAAGACCCTGACCCTGACAATATTACAGTTCACTTATGCTTCTTCGGTAAACACTCAGAACTTTTGGTATATACTTATGTCGTTTGAAAACTGAAAGAGAATGATTTGTTTTCGAAGTGTCAGATTTGATAGTGATTGACATACTTCGACGAATGTGCTTTTCGCATATGTGCACTATAACCGATTTCAAGCGAATAACCAGTAATGACCGCGGTTATCTACGGTCCTGCCTGCGGTTATCTACGGTTATAGTCTTCAGGGATATTCCTTGTAAAATGATTATAACCTACAATGACCGAAGTCGCTTGAATGCAGTTGGTCCTAGTTGGTAATTACCAATGAGGACCAGGTTATTCGCTTGAAATCGGTTTATATCGCAGGGACGGGCCGAAGCCAAATTTTTGGGGGGGGAATCCATCGAAAATTTTCCAACTGGACATTGAATTGACAGGAATTGAATTCGTTTTATATATTTTGGTATAATATTTGTTTCGGTTGAAAAAATTCAAAATGATGAATTCCAACAGAGTGAGGAGTAATTAACTTTTTTTCCATCTACCGAACATACAATAAAGTAGATTTTATTGAGTTTTTTTTTCATAAAGAGTATCTTGATGGTGCTTGAAACTTTGAAAAACACTACTTGTTTGTTTCTTCAGTTTTGTAGCTTTTCTTCATTTCGTGGAATCTGGGAGCGAATTCACGGCGCATTTTCATCAGAGAAAATATTTTTTCGGAAAAATCTATTCTTTTCATTCCGTGAAAGGAGTTAATATTGGGAGGGATATATTGTGAGGAGTACCTTGAAGTATGTTCGATTCTTTGAGACACACTTTTTGTTTCATGAATTGGTTGAGGCTTTCGCGGCCATCGTTCAATGTGACATGTTCTTTCGAGCATTTAGGCCGTCGTCGTAGATTAGTTCTCGACGTTTCGCCAGTTCGAGTGTCTGGCATCTTCAGGAGTTATATTTCAGGAGATGTTCTCACTCAGGCAGTTCAGTCCAGTGAGAACATCTCCTGAAATATAACTCCTGAAGATGCCAGACACTCGAACTGGCGAAACGTCGAGAACTAATCTACGACGACGGCCTAAATGCTCGAAAGAACATGTCACACTTTTTGTTTCATTCTTCAATTTGGTTCAGTTTCATTATTTGGTGTATCTAAAAATTTCAAGCATCATGAAACAAAATATTTTTCACAAAAGAGCAGATTTCATAAAATAAAGAAATATATATGATTGAATGTTGGGCAGATGAAAAATCAAATTAAATTATTTACCACTTTGATGAGATTCAAAATATTGAAACTGCTCATCCCTAACATGGGTCCATTTCACAAAATAACAGGAACAAAATTTTCAGAAAATATATTTCGTTTGATAAAAAATGAGCCTCACTTTTGCTTACAGATTTTATGAAATGAAGAAAAGCAAAATAACTCCCTAGTTTACACAGAAAATATGTGTCAAAGTGTGTGTCATAAATCAAGATACTTCTTAAAAAAGAAACAGATCCCCGATTTGGTAGGGAAACGGTTTCGACCTAAATCACTCATATTGAAGAAACAATTTTGAACAAAATTTCCTAATTTGAGTTGGCGATTTCGAACTCTTTTGCAGCGTTCATTGCAATTAGTGTTTGGTATTTTGAAAGATTGTTGTTGTGACTGTGACTTCTGATATTCTGTGGTCACTACCCATAATTTTCTCTCAAACTTGTTCTCCTTCATGCAGTTTCCGTTCATAATTTTTTTTTAATTTTTTATAAGGCACCACATAACTCAAACTTCACTTTGAATCTGTTTTAGTTCATTATTTAAATTTATGTACAGGGTGATTCATTTATCTTGGTAACCCCAATTTTCTCGAAAACGCCCGAATATTTTTTCATTCTGTGAATGGCGTTTTGAACAAGTCAATGTCGACTTGAGATGCGCATAAAAATCTGCGGAATAAATAAAGACGCCAGGCGTCGCGGCGCTATCAAAAATTTTTTCTCCAGGGACATCCCATTTTTATCATGTCATTCGAAAGATAATTTCATTTTGAACTTTTTTTTCGAATACAATTTTTGTCCGTTTCTTACCGTCAGCGATCTGCAGCGTGTTTTATGTTGATTCTATTCCATTTATTTCTTTTCTGTATTCTGGTAGTATGCCTTGATTTGGAGACATAGATATGACTTTATGCCTTGAATTCAAGGAGGCAAGTTTTCTAAACAATTTGCCTCTTTAAATAAGATCAAATATGTGGATACAGCAAGATGCGGCTCCATGTCACAACGCTGCCATTGTGAAGAGATATTGAGATTAAGAATTCGAAAATGAATGGACTCTTATATTTTGTCCAAAGTGACTTATGATGAAATAGGGAGATGATATAACTTGTGTATGGATCATAATGGCTAGATGACCTAAATTTGATTATGTTCCGTAAAATGACGGAGGCTGTGTAACTTTTTTTCTATTTTCATTCATTAAATATTATATTTTATAATAATAAACATTTTTTTAATAACAAACGAAAAATTTCGAATCATATGTTCTATATACCGGCCATTATGATCCATACATAAGTTATTTCATTACTTTGGTCAACATATAAGGGTCCACTTGGGCACATGAGTTTCTTATCTTCATTTTCAAATAGTCCAAGTTATTAGAATCAGTTTGGTATACCATATATTCAAGGGGACCCCTCAGAAAGTAATCCATGAGCGTTAGGTCTGGCGATATCTGATGGGTCCATTGGTTTCAATCCATTTTTTTCCGAATTCTTGATCTAAATATCTCTTGAGAATGGCAGCGTGGTGGCATGAAGCCCCATCTTGATGTAGCCACATATTTCATCTTACTTGAAGGAGCACATTGACCAGAAAACTAGCCTTCTTGAATTCAAATCACAAAATCACATCTATGTCTCTAAATAAAGGCATACTACCACAAAACAGAAAATAATAAATGGAATAGAATCAATATAAAACACGCTGCAGATCGCTAAATGTTAAAAATCGATAAAAATTGTATTCGAAAAAAAAATTCGGAATGAAATTATCTTTCGAATGACATAATAAAAGAGGTATGTCCCTGGAGAAAAAATTTTTGATAGCGCCGAGACGCCTGGCGTCTTTATTTATTCCGCAGATTTTTATGCGCATCTCAAGTCGACATTGACTTGTTCAAAACGCCATTCACAGAATGAAAAAATATTCGGACGTTTTCGAGAAAATTGGGGTTACCAAGATAAGTGAATCACCCTGTACACATATTGTTTATTCGCAATACTATAACACAATGTACGAAGAGCTAACCTAATGATGATTCTGCTTATCTGAAAGCAACAGCTTAAATTCATGATACCAGAAGGTTTTTTTATGACACAGTCCATGCGACGTAACTGAAAAATTTACAACTGGGTACCTATTTCTTGAGGCCGGCCGCATCTCTCCCAACACTTGATGATAAAAATATTGGGTTAAATACCATTTATTGCCGGCTATACATATATTGTCAACTACTGATTGCAAACTTCTTTTTTCTAATTCAGATTCCTTCGTATTTCATAACTCTCTTGGAATTATGTTTTTCAACTGTTTCGAAACTTTACCAACTGCTTTGAACTTTCTCCAACTGTTTTGGAATTTTTTCCCAATGCTTTGAAATTTTGCCAACTACTTTAGAATTTTTCCAACCCTTTTGAAATTTTTTCCAACTGCTTGGAAATTTTTCCAACTCCCTTGAAAATCTTCCAACTGCTTAAAAAATTTGCCAACTTCGTTCAACATTGGGAGGGGATAATCCCCCCCATCCCCCCCCCTTGGACCCGTCGCTGCTATATAGCGATTATGATCATGGTGTCAATGCCAAAATCGCGAAAGAGTTTGCTTATCCCCCTCTCTTACTTTTAGCCTAGTAGAACGAAAAGAAATCCATGTTAATAGCACTGTCTTCAATTTTTGAACCACGTTTTTCCCGGAACATCGAAAAAGCACATTCGTGACTTTGGCATTGGACCAACAATATGGTATTCTCTTTAACATGATGATTCACATCGTTCGCAACTATAATTTTGGTAATCTTGTTGCAGCAGATGAAGCAACAAGAAAATACAGAAAAATTCTCTATAAAACCAGATTAGTCACGATACAAATTTGCAGCAACCAATTTTTCTGTATTTTCTTCCAATTCCACTCCGGCATTTTCATAATTCTTTACACTTGCAGTATCTGTGGATGTGCTCGGTTTGATAAATCACTGATGAAATATTATTGACTTCACAAATAGATTTATTTTCAGGTTCCTTTCTTCATCTTCAGTTAATTTTTTTAGTTTTTTCTTCTCTTCAGCGTCAGTTTTGAGTTTGAGCCTTGGTCTTTTCTTCCCCTCTGCAGCTCTATATTTTTCTGTCATTTCTTTCCAGGTGGAAGATATTTCCACGAATAGCAGTTTCCTCGAACTTGTTGTTCTCTCTGGAGTCTCCAGCCATTGTAATATATTGTAGAGTAAATTGGGATCATGTTGATGATCTAGGATATTTCTATTATCATTGTTGTTAGCCGAAGAATCAGGTAAAAAGGATCAAACGAAACAATGTGCTCAACTTCGGTTATAATATATGAAGTTATGAGAATTTAAAATATTCTCACTTTTTCGGAGGACGAAAAAAATAAAATCAATCACTTCTTCTTCTTCGTGGGGTGTCTTCACCAGGCTGATTTGAGGCCTAGTGGTCTAGTGTTCGAACGTATACAGGATAAGAAAGTCAAACTTCAAGACATGCTGTCAAAAATGTTGCGAGTAGACAAGGAAGTCCCTCTCGCCATAGGAATGGGAGGAAGTGTGTTTTCCAGATGTGTTGTCTTCAACCCGTAAAAGTTCCCACAGATAAACAGGGTATGTTCAACTGCAACATCTGTGTTTCTTCACCAACAGTACAGAGGCCAGCTAAAGACTAGCGATTTTAATGTTCATTAAACAGGTGATCTCTCAAAACACCACTAACCAGTCACAGCTGTCTCCCCTCAAGGTTCAGGAGTTGTTCGACCTCAGACTCAGAGGAAAAACTCCCAATGAGAAGCCTTGACTGCCTAAGATCACTTCCCGTGCTCCATTCAGAGAAAAATTTTCTGTCTAGCCATCTCCTGAAAAATTCCTGAAAGTTGTACGGTAGCTGTGAAGCGTCGACTCCCAACCAATCTGATTGTGTCCCTGCTCATCCATACATCTGCCCTCTCATAGCCAGATCTCAGCGTGAGCCGGCAACCAAATAACTTTCAGAAAGTTTCAGGAGCCCAGCTCACATAGAGATTTCCTGCATTCTCCTAGTAGGTAGTATTTGACCTCTGTCATAGCGAGGGATTTTTAGTGTTCACTGACTGTCACAACATGAGTTTCTCGGAGTACCATCTACTGATATTTGGATATTCTCCAGCATGCAGACAAGAACAACATACAGTTCAACTTATACTACAGAATAGTTCTTCTCTAGTGGGATGGTCAGTTTGTAACAAGGCCCCACAATTCTGACAGCAGTCCCGTGAACCAAGTAAGGCCTTCAAGAACAAATAGCCGATTTTGACCATAGGCTTCTATCAGGAAAAATCTGTAAGGTAGTTTACTAGGGATATTTAGTGATTGACACCCTTCTAGAAAATAGTTATTGACATGGTGTCAACCAATGTTTATCCGATCCGGAAGAAAAAGAACACAATAAAAAGCTAATCAGTTATATTTCAACTTTTCAAATACGCGATGAATTCGAATATCAAAATGTGATACTTTCAGACAGTGATAAACACCCTATGTCAATCACTGTTCCGACGTAATATAAACAAGACAGTCATTGACATGCGATTTATTCTGAAAGTGAACATCAATGAAGGGTTCGTTTATATCAATATCCAATCTTTGAAATCTTTCAAACTCTGAAAAATTTCTTCCATATATCTCAGATACCCCAATCTAAAGAAATTCACTCACTTTCCTTAACAAAACGTCAACGATTGAACTGACTGACATTACTACACAACTTCGCGACAAATATCTCATTGCGATCTGGGTAGGGGGCCAAATTACTCAACTAAAACATTCATCGAATGAATGTTGGACCTTCTAGCATACGTAGGAAGAAGAAAAAAGTCGCTGGCAAATACCAATATGTTATTACGACGGATTAAGTGTGTAGAGTGGCAATCACTATCGGGGTGTCAACGACTATACCGCTTACCATATTCATATCCCTTTCCAAGTGGAAGTGGAAATGTCACTTCGATCAGATCGAATTGATCGAGCTTCAAGCTTCATTTCACAGGCACTTTTTTTTATCCAGGGGCCTATTGTACCGGGGTGATGTTAGCTCCCGGCCGGCCAGCTCCAAGCGGCCGACCTGCTCCAAGCGGCTGGCCCATTCCACATTCATCAAAATTCTTGGCCGGACTTCCCAAACACTAAAAATAAACTGTATATGTGGGATAGAGACGAGAGTGAATTGAGAGAACACAGCGTTCGATCCTTGGAGCTCAGGGTTAAGGGTTCACAGAATCCTACTCTATCAAATGCATTACTCAAAATTTTTGGCCGGACATCCCAAACACAAAAAAAAAATATTTGATACTGGATAGAGTCGAGAAAGAAACCTAAGAACACTCCGGTTGAATCCTTGGAGCTGCGGGTCAAGGGTTCACAGAATTAATCAAAATTTTACCTGCTAGTACGAAACGAAATACTCTATCAAATGCATTCATCAAAATTCTTGGCCGGACATCTCAAACACTAAAAAAAAACTGTAAATGTGGGATAGAGACGAGAGTGAATTGATCCGTGGAGCTGGGGGTCAAAGTTTCACAGAATTGCTTGAGATTTTTTAAGATAGTATGGAAAGATATACTTCATCAAATGCATTACTCAAAATTCTTGGCCGGACATCCCAAACACAAAAAAAACATTCGATACGGGATAGACTCGAGAAAGAAACGGAAGAACACTGCGTTTGATCCTTGGAGCTGGGGGTCAACGGTTCACAGAATTGGTCAAATTTTTTTTTGGTAGTATGAAAAGATATACTCTATCAAATGCATTACCCAAATTTCTTGGCCGGACATCCGAAACATGAAAAAAAAACATTTGACGCGGGATAGAGACCAGAGTGAAAAGGAATAACACACCATTGTATAGGTATAAAAAGATATACTCTATCAAATGCATTCATCAAAATTCTTGGCTGGACAACCCAAACGTAAGTGAATTCGGACGAGCATAGACCGAGTTTGATTCATGTTGAAATGACTTGATAGAATATCTGATTATATTCGAATTAAATTATTCGTTTTTCCCCTATAGAATTTATCACTTCCATGTGATCCTTCGCTGAGTTTAACTTAAACGAACCAATTTCTGTCGAGAGATAGTCAATTCGGTATTGACCGTGGTGGAATGGGCCAGCCGCTTGAAGCTGGCTGTCAGGGAGCTAACATCACCCTGGTCGAAACGAGAACGGTATTCTGGATTGCCCGGGAACTCGCTATATGGAATAGATCCAGAGAGACGAAAAGGAAAAGTCCTGCAGATTACATAGGATTAGGCAGGTTTCGTGGAGTGAAAATCCGATATAATAGAGTCTTCGGTAGGAAAAAGTCTTGGAATTAATTATTTTATTATTAGTACGAATCGATAAGTGAGTACGAGAATTATGTCGCGAAAGGAATGTGGTATACCAAAAAAATTAGAAAGAAAACCAGGAAAAAGGTCAGGTCTCTTTAGTTTTAATATGTGAGAACAGTTTGAGTCCAGAGTCCTGAAATATCTCCTCGCCTCCCATTTTGTTTTTTTTTTTTGCATTTGATCGAATTAGGATTCTTTTCTTGTAAATGAATTATTATTTGATCTGATTAACAGATAACGTATGTAGAAATGGTTCATGTAATTTTTTTTTGCAGTTTTTCAAAAGAGATACATATATGGGGTCGATTTCACAAAACTTTGATTGTACCGTTAAATTAATTGGAGCCACCGCGATTCGTCGAAATTTCAAAACAAGTGAAACGTATGGTTCAAATTTAGATAAGGTTCTTTATCGTACAATTCAAGCTTTGTGAAACCAGCTCATATACCAAAAAACGGGGTGACTTTGAACGATTTTTTGACAATTTATTTTTAAACAGTAGTTTTCCTGAAAAATAAAGTAGGTATAAACTGAACTAAACTAATATTTCGTAATAATAGAAAAGAAATAGGTATCAAAAAACAATAAATAGGACTGAACTATCTAGACCTATCTTATCACTCTTATCAGATATGGGCGAAGATGATTTGCTGTAAACAAGAAGGCTCCCCTTTCTGCCTACCTGGAGGTCTTGCAGAGCTGTGAATAATTTGGTGATAGGTATAATTCCCTCGTCGGGTACTTGTTGCCAGAAAATCCCACGCAAATACTTATTTTTTAATTTATCACACCGGGAACTTTCCATAAAATTTCCTAACCTGAACTATAATTATCATATATTCCTACACCATGTTTTCTTTTATGATAGCAAAACATTTTTTAAAATAAAAAATGGTCGAGTCGATATAACAAAATAAATTTTTTGTTCAAAGTTACCCCCTTTCACCGGTATGTAAGTTATTTCGGTGGTTTCAATTGAAACCCTAAAATTAATTCTACAAGAAAAACCAAACACTAAGACCTGTTCTCGGCGCTACAGGCCTTACCAACACTCTTTCAGAACTGGAGAGAGTTGATCTTGTGTTAATTTTCAATAACATCCCTTGGTCGACGGACAGCCGCTCTTCCATTAACCACTCAACAACTCCTAATCGAGTTTTATTTTAAAGTCTTCTTCTTCTCCTCTTCTTCAGCCCGTTTGCGCCCAGTATTGAGCAAAGGCTTCCCTTAACTCTCTCCATCCATTCCTATCCTGTGCGATTCTCATCAAGGGTAGTCCTGCTGATCTCTTGATATCGTCACACCATCGAGTTATTGGTCGACCTCTACTTCTTTTTCCTGCCCATGGTCTCCACTTGAGCATCCTAGCGTTCCATCTATTATACTTGATACGAGCTATACTTATGTCCGACATAGTCCCATTTCAACTGTATTATCCTAGTTGTTATGTCAGTTAAGTTTTCTGCCTGATCCACTCGTTCCTTCTCCTTTGCCTCAACGAGATACCGATCATTGCCCTTTCCACAGCCTTTGTGTCATTTCCATTTTCGTTATTATTTGTTTTGTTAGGGTCCAAGTTTGAGCTCCATAGGTTATGACAGGTAGAATACACTGGTCAAATACATTGGATCTCAAGTGCTGGGGTATCTTTTTGTTCTTCAGAATGAAAGCTTATTTTCTGAATGCTACCCATCCTAATTTTCCCCGAAAGTTCAGGCCAAATATTTTGTAAGTTGTAGTATTTTGAGTAGCAATAGGGAGGAACTGAACAAAAGATTGTTCGAAATTGCTTGAAATTTGTTACAAATATATGTTTTCATATGTGTTCAGTGTTACAAGGATTGACATTGATCCTTCCAGCAGAAGACACTGTGAATTAATTTTGAATAATATTATCAAATTATGTGACTAACTCTGGCTGAAATGTTGTGGATCTTTGAAAATGATTGAAGGTTAGAAAAATTTATAAGCTTCTCCTTAACTTAATTGCCGGAGCGGAAATGTTAAAAGGAAAAATGACAAGAAATTATTTTTTGTCAACTGTTTTCTTGATTATTAGGAGATTTATCTAAGAACATGGGTATTCGTTGGTGTTTTGCTGTCAGTGGAATTACGGAGTGTTTCCTTTCTTAGTAATTTTCTCCAGTACTTACTACCTCTCATGGTAGAAAAGTGCAAGAAGTAAATGAACTTTTTTCTTTATTGCAGCAGGAATTACAATCGGAAGAGGAAATAAAGAACCATTCTATGATCGAAGTGACCCCAAGCTTAACCGAACATAAAGAAGACCTTCCACCTGAAATTTCGGCAGAAGACTCAAATGAACCAACGAGTGCAGAATATACCGACGACAAAGATGAAAACCTAGAAGAAGTATTGAAACCACCCGAAGAACCCTCTATAGCCACATCCTCCGTGGCGCCATCTCAAAAACCATCATTTCAAAGCGTACAAGTCGAAGACGAACCGATGGATGTTAAAGACAAGTTTACATCCAGAGCTTCGTCCAAGAGTGTGCACTTGATACTGGACGAGGCTGAGGTTGTTGAACCTGAAAAGGACCTTTCAATGTCCTCCGAAATGCCGAAGCCTCCTTCGAAGGAAACCCTACCAGTTATGGCGACCCAGGACTCCTTGGAACTTCTTGGCAAGATGCAGGAATCCGAAAAGAAATTGCCTAAAGAAGATAAAGTCTGCATTTGTGGAGACAAGGTTAGTGGGAAATTATGTTGTTCTCTTGTGTCCTTCTTCTCGTGTTTTTCAACAATCGTAAGCCCACCTATATCACGGTGGGCGGTGAAACCTTTTTTCCACATTGGCGTCCATTTTTTTCTCGAAGGCCTCAGGTAGATCTGAAAGTCTGATTTTCACAAAAGGTTTTATCTTGATGCTTAGAAGTTTATAAACTCTTCTTGACTAAATCAATAACTAGAGATTTTCTTGAAACTTTCAGGAATACTGGGATGAATTAGAAAATTTGAAGGAAGAAAATAAGATGCTTCGGGAAGGTGTAAGTTATGCAGCTGTTTCTTTACAAAAACGTCAAATTTTTTATTATCTAATTACATTGCAGGGTGAGCTCGAAAGACTGAAGAAAGAAGTTGAGGAAAAGATGAAACGGATACTGGAATTAAACGAAGAGGTAATAATTAAAAAACATTCAAGACGCATTCTATTGAATATGAAATTACATAACTCCTTACTGATGCATATTCTTACGCAATAATTCTTTCAAGTTACTTCATTTTGATTTTTATCAGAACAATATTTCAATACTTGACATAATAGGAGAAAAATTTCCAAGAAAACAAACGAAATTTTCCGATCTCAATATTTGTTCTTCAGTTAGCCATTTCACATAATCGAGATTATTTTCAATAAACTCTGAAAAACCAAAATGCACACTCGATTCCACTAAATTGAAATTTTTCTGAGAGACAGACATATTTTTTAGGTCTGCCAGATATAAACTATTTACCTATGGGTTAAATACAGCGAATAACTATTGATCAGTTTTTTCATGATTTCCCTATGTTCTTTCACAATCTACCTATTTTGAATATCTATCTAATGATAAATCGATGGTTAATGTATAGGGTGGTTAGATTTTGATGATCTGGTACTACATTTCCTAAATTAAAGAGATAAAAATGTAATATACATGTTATGTTTTCTTTTTCATAGAAATATACAGGGTATTCTACAAGCTTTATGACCAACTTTGACAGATGGGGGCTGTGCCTAATTTCAACATTTTTTTCCTGTGAACATATATCCAATTCGTTTTTGTTGAGAATATACAAGCATTAGAAAAATTCGAATGCAAGCTTGACTAAAGATGCCGTCACTCGGCGGATCAGATTTGAGTAGTTTTGTATTTGGTTCGCTTCATCCTAAATTTTAACATGACAAAAAAGGTGGCCATTGCATTGGTCTTCCTTGACTTATCCATTCATTCGGGAAATGTTCATTCAGCTAGCTAACTGACTACTTGACTTACTTTATCTGGTGGTGTACCATCAAAAAGCTTGTAACTCCAAAACGAAAACGAATCGGACTTATGTTCATAGGAACAAAAAAGTTCGAAAGAAGCATAGCTACCTTCTGTCAAAGTTTGTCATAGAGTTTGTAGAACACCTTGTATGTTGCGATCGCAAGTCGCTACGTTGTTTAGTTTCCGTCTGTGCTACAGGGTGATTTTGGACTTTGACATATTATTATAGTTGACTGTAACTTCCGCAGTATTGTGACTACGCTATCGAAATAGAAACATCTTCTGAGCAGTTTTGTCACTGATATCGAAATTTCAGTGCCGCTTCAAATTTTAGAGCAATTAGAAAAAACATTCAAATGAAAATCTTAGTTGGTTATGAGATTTTTTAGTAGACTTTCCCAGACAAGTTCAAAAATATATATTATGATATATTTCCGATTTCATTATACAGGGTGTACCAAGTTCGACGGCCAATTAGGCCTTTCTGGAAGACTGGAACTATTTGAAATCTGAAACAATTTTCAGATTTCAAATGTCGAACAATATGATAATCCCAATGGATTATTATATTATCTACAGAGCTAGAATATTTTTGAAGCCTGACCACTTTCAGTTATACAGGAAATAAAAAAAATATTTTCAAAAATTTGTTTGTTCTAATTTTTCGATTCCAATTTCGATAGAGTATACAATTCTGTATTTCTGAATACATTCGTTTCCAAATCGTTGCATTCGTCGAAATACTTTTCAAAATATCGAATCTGAAAAAAAAAGGAAGATGAGAGTATTCGGTATTATGTTATTCCTTTTCTGAATATCTTAATCACAAACGGTTTTCACATTTTTGAAGTCGAGGACTGTGGAAAAATTGTACATTATTTATAATTTTGAAGAACTCGTCACAGGCTGTTCCAAATGTCGGGTCAAAAATTGGGATCGAGATTGGCTCATAACTTTCGTTTTTCGAATCAGAACCCTATTTTTTCATGTTTACGATGGATTCTGCGAAGAAAAATGTTTATTATGTTTCAACATGTTGATGCACTTGAAATGAATAATTCTTGAGTTATTTAGGATATAAGAAAACCTATTTCATATCAACAATCACCTTGGTCATAGAAGATAAATTATTCCAATAATTCTCTAGTGACACCTCTTTTTTTCTGAATTTATTGATATGAAACAGATTTTATGAATTTGACGCTACGAACAATATGAAATCAGAAAATCATAAATAACTCGAGAATTATTCATTTTAGGAGCATTAACATAATTTTCATTTTTTTCGCAAAATCCAACGCAAACATAAAGAATAGGGTTCTAATTCGAAAGACGAAAGTTATGAGCCAATCTAGATCATAATTTTCGACCCAACATTTGGATCACCCTTTGACGAATTTTTCAGGATTCTAGAAATGTACAATATTTCCACAGTCTTCGACTTCAAAAATGTGAAAACGGTTTGTGCTTACGATATTCAGAATAGGAATAACAAACATAATACCGAATACTCTTATCTTTGTTTTTTCTCGATATTTTGAGAAGTATTTCGACGAATGCAACGATTTGAAATCAAATGTATTCAGAATTGAATACTCGAAATTGGAAACAATAAAACAAAAACAAAAATTCGAGAATATTTTTTTCATCCCCTGTATAACTGGTCAGGCCTCTTGAATATTTTAGCTCTGTAGATAATGTTGAACAATATCATAATCCCAATTTTCAGATTTCAAATAGGTCCATTTCTCCAGAAACGTCTAATAGGCCGTCGAACTTGGTACACCCAGTACGTATCGAAAATTTCGAAACGTATTTAATGCAGAAATTGGTAATTTCCTCATTTAAAAAAATTCAAGGCTGAAAACTATGGATACGGTACTGCAGCTGGAATTATTCCAAAAACGCATATCGGGTTTCCAGAGAGCTAATAGTATTTCGTGCTTACCTCTCAGTCATCACGTATAAAATAAAACTCGGCTACAGCCCAGTTGTTTATTTGAATACCAGATGCATAGAAACCCGACCATGGCCCAATTGATTATGACTACGACGGCATAAATATTCGAATGAAATATAAAACACCTGCAGTCAAAAACGTTCGCTTTCGAATTGTTTATCATAAAAATGAAAGATTTATTACAGTTAGTGATTTTCAAGCTCATAAAACTTAACACTTCCAAATGAAAATTATTATTTATTATTTTGTGCTCAAAGAGGGTATCTATAGAACCGTGGGATTTAAAATTGCCACCTTGCATGTTTTTTCAGATACGCCTACAAAGGAAAAGAAAACGATTGAAGAAAAATCTTATTGGTAATGCCAAAATTCTGAAGAGGGGGAGAAACACCCACAAGTAGTATGAACTTCACATAGTTGTTAATTCAGTTCGAGAACTATATGTAAAATGAATTGAACAAAGAGGTGGACGTTTCGAACAATTTCCATTAATAGTAATAGTCTGTTTTCTACATTTTGTCATAATATCTGTATTATTGAAAATTATTTGATTCTTTTGAATCATTCTTATTTCATAGATAAACTCATGATTTCCATAAGAATTACTCATAATGAGTTTCAAACTGGAGCAAATTTGGGTTTGGAATTTTTTGACTTTTTCGTTTTTATCTTGTTGTTCCCATGATATTATATCATTCGTAAGCACATTGAATGAGGTGATTTTGCTAAAAATAAAACATGTCCACAATTAATAATTTTTCAACGATAAAACCTTTGGAAAAATATGACCGATTTGGTTGAGTTTAATATCGTGATATTCATCTCCTCACCACATCCGCTATAGGAATTATTTTGACACAATGAAATACTTATCTTCAGGGCCGCCGCCAGGGCCGGCAAACCGGGCAGTCTGCCGGGGCGGCAAATTCTAGGGGCGGCAAAATCAGTTTCGTCTTACTAGATTTTTTTTCCTTCGAAACCGAAAACCCGATTGTTATTGAAAGTGAAAGCGAAAACACGACCAAACTCAGGGGCGGCTTTTTGGGCCTGGTCAACCAAATATATCACACGTGTACACAAATAAACACAGATAAAAATGCAATTAAACCAATACAAGAGTAATACTGGCAGAATAGTCCAGTAAACGAAGGTCTGAAATCACTTTTTTGCGGAAAGAGCTGCATTTTGGATATAATGATTATCACATGAATAGGAACTCATGGTCAAAAATGCAGGATCCCAAATTTTCAGGAACTTTGGAAAATTCGTGAAAATATGGAAAAAATTACGTTTTCTCGGAAACTAGAAGGTTTATCGAAGAAAGTTTCAAACAAAAGTTGTAGAGCGGAAAATTTTAGTACACATGATGGCTTTGCGCATTCTCGTGGTGTTTATATTGACTAATTAGAGGTGCATTTATGTAATGGCATTCTCAGTTGCTAACTTCATTACGTTCGGATAGCCGAAGACGCTCCAAGAGAGCTTGTGGTTTTACCGAGGGTTTTATTATTCCCTTTTATGATGTATATGTTTATGAACTGCAGGGCGAAATGCCAGCACCCTCACCCAATGCTATGCGAGTTCAAGAATGAAGACAAATCTGCCCGAAAACTGCACTTATATTTGTTTCTCTTGTGATTTTACACCTGATTTTTTTTTAATCGGATGTTACCGGGTAACCAGTTGTTACCATTCCATGCAAGAATATAAAATTTCATCGAAATATCTGTCATTTGGAATTTTGGAAAAAAAAGGAAATGAAAGAAAAATTGAAAAAGAATTTTTCAGAACAATGTACAAGACTCATACAAGTTCTACAATCACGGAAGTTCAATCTATTTTTTTTTGTTGAAATATAGATAAAAGTGAGTGCAAGAAGCTCATTGAACAAGATGAAATTTTTTTTCAAATTTTTACCAAGCTTAACACTGTAATAAATAAAAAATAGTAATTTTTGGAAAAATTCAAAAGAAATGTTCTGCTCTAAACTGAGCAGTTTTAACTTGAAGTTCTGCATCCAAGGGATGACATGCGAAGCGAAAGTTGGCAGTAACAAAAATGAATCGATTTTGCATAAAAACCTAATGCAAATGGATATAAATATTTCAACGGATCATCATCATTTCATTCATTATGATTATTGATTAAGAAAAAGTCGGATAATGATTTTGATGTGAGAATATCGCTAACTTTGTAGAAGTTTGAGTTGTTTAACTCCTTGATGATGTAATGTATTTTTATATTTGAAGGAATTCAATCTCCTGCTAAATTTACCGAAAAGATCATTATTCCTGTAGCACCGGATAAAGATTAAAATTCTACATTACTACAGAAAATATGCTACTCAACGTTACCTAAATTGAATGTGATATACCTATTGTGATATACAGGGTGTCCCACCGGGGGTGCCCATTAGAAGTTTATGGAAAAATAATAATTCGATCATTTCCAAATTTTGTGTGAAGATATAAGCCAAGAAGGTATCAACTTTCTTATTTCAAAGGGAACACCCTGTTTATTATGGTTTTTTCCGATAGATCTTCGAATACCACATTAATTTTATGTATCACTCCCTATAGCCATCTAGAGCCGTTTTCGGGTTATTCACTGTTTTTCGAAAAAATTTACAAATTGAGGCTTGTAGAACACTGAGAATTCAATGAAAGCGCAACACACAATCTCAGATCTGTTTTTTGAAATGGGTTACTGACAAGATATTCAACATAACTCTGTAGAGAAAATAACGTTTTGATATACTGGGAAGTAAAATGAGAGTGTCAAAGTTGAAATTCAAAAAGAGTCAAAAACTCGATTTTTTTCAAATGGAAACCATACTTTTTCCACTTACATATCAATTTGTGAGATGAAAATAGGTAGAGTTTATTCAGGGTTCCCTATATCCAAAATGTACCATTTTCGAGATATTCAGGAAAAACTGTTAGAGTGTCAAAGTTTGAATTCCAAAAAAGGCAGAAATTAGATTTTTCTAAATGAAAGCCGTATTTTTTTGACTCCCATTTCAATTTGTGAGGAAGAAATAAGTAGAGTCTCTTAAGGGTTCCCTATATCTAAAATGTACTGTATGACTTTATTCAAAATAATCCAGGTTTGTTCCAACTGAAGAATTTATCTTGCAATGTATTGGCAGAATTCTGTTCCAGAATAAATAAGGAAATCCACCAACCAAGAAATAATGAGAAGGTGCGAAAAATGTTCGGAAGTAGGTGGACGAAATTTTCAAAATGTGTTATGATTCAATATTCTATTCTGATATATATGAATGAAGGTTTGGGAAGTTTCATGACTTGTTTTATAAGTTTTGCATTACAATTTAAGCTTTCGATATGTACGACATATTTTTCGAAGAATAACTCGTTATTTTCATTATGAGCAGTAAAAAAACTAGTGGTCGTTATCTTTGAACAATGAAGTAAGTTTTGAGAAATATCAACAACAGAAGCATGGAAAAATATTCTGAATAAAGTCAAAGATTTTCATGAAAAGGCGAACATAGATCATATTATAATAATATTAAGCTCGTAGCCGTTATTTCTGAATATCTCGAAAATGGTACATTTCAGATATAGGGAACCCTGAATAGACTCCACTTATTTTTACCCCAAAAATTCATATGTGAGTGAAAAAAATACGCTTTCCATTTGGAAAAATCGAGTTTTTGGCTTTTTTTTAATTCCAACTTTGACACTCTCATTTTACAGTATATCGAAACGTTATTTTCTCTACAGAGTGACGTCGAATATCTTTTCGGTAACCCATCTGAGATTGTGCGTTGCGCTTTCATTGAATTTTCAGTGTTCAACAAGGCTCAATTTGTATTTTTTTTCACAAAACAGTGAATAACTCGAAAACGACTTTAGATGGCTAAAGGGAATGATACATAAAATGAATGTGGCATTCAAAGATCTATCCAAAAAACTCATAATATACAGGCTGTTCCATTTGAATGAGAAAGTTGATACCATTTCCGGTGAAAGGAGAAGTCATTGATATTTGAAAATATATCACAAATGAAGGTCTGCTTGTCTTATATATCCACACAAAATTTGAAATTGATCGCATAATTATTTCTCCATAAACTTTTAATGGGCACTCCCGGTGGGACACCCTGTATACCTTATCATTTTCTTCGACAGGATTTTTATTTTTGTTTGGACCCTAGTCCTTCATATTAGATTTGAATATTATATAATGCTACTTGCAGTATTATAAGAACGATGTGAAAGTGAGATAATTTCGATATGCATTTTCGTCAATAATCTCACTTTAATTTTATAAACTGACATTTTGATAACCGGGAAACCTTCAAATCTAAGCATGATCAGGGAGACTCATTATTGACACTTCTATTTCGAAATAGAAAGAGTCAGTGCAATATTTTTTGACTTAATAAGAGATCGAACTGAGTTCCATTCTGGGGACCTATACACAACCAGAAGACGAATGGGGAATAATCTGAAAAAATAATCTTCAATTAGCTATTCTAATGTTTGAAGTTCGAAATATTAATAATATTAATTTGAGAAATATTTCAGAAAAGCGCTTAATGTGTTTTGACAAAATATTTTCGAGTATGACAAAAAACAATCGTTCTCGTTCATTTACTCTTATGAATTTCGAACTTCGAAGAACTTTTAGAAAGTCAAAAAAGTTATGAGTATTGCTCAGTTAGTTCATCGAAGTTTTTTGATCGATTACGATCGAAAAATTAGTCGTTCGTCAAATGTTAGCTGTTGTAATTTAATGGTCAAACCAATAATTATTCGAGTTCTGAACAATCGATCTCTGGACCATCATTATGGAAGTTCCGAGTTTCTCTCGACGAATTGTAAAAAGCGAATCTATAATCGCTATGCTAAGTTTCATACTTTCATACTGCAGTTCGAATGAGGGATCGTTCTTCTATTTAGAGGAAAAATGAAACATGTCTCACTCATTTCACATTTCCAATTAAATTAATTTTACTTTCAACAGTAGTTCTGGGTAGCATTCGAGTAGGAAGCTCTACAAAATTTTCAATCAACCTCCGATCGAAGAAAGAGAGTTTGAACGAAAATTCAATCCCTATTTCAAGGTTCGGTTCGCATTTCGCAAACTTCAACCTTTCGTTAAAAAAAAAACAGATAAATCATATATAGCCAAATTCAATGCACACAACACAAAACGCAAAATGAATTTACAAAAATGATTATTTCTTCAACATATTCTCTTGCACTCAAAATAATTTGAGAGAAGTCCGGGATATGAATTTCTCATTCACGGCTGTATTGAAGAGTCTTGTTATTTTCGTTTACAAACATGAAAGTAATAAAATGGGAATGGTAGAACTACCTGCTCCCTTGCCGCGTAGTCTTCGGCAATTCGTACGTAATGAAGTTAGCAACTGAGTATGCCAATACAGAAATCCATCTCTAATTAGTCAATATAAAAACCACGAGAATGCGAAAAGCAATCATGTATACTAAAATTTTCCGCTCTACAATTTTTGTTTGAAACTTTTTTCGATAAATCTTCTAGTTTTCGAGAAAACGTAATTTTTTCCATATTTTCACGAATTTTCCAAGGTTCCTGAAAATTTGGAAACCTGCATTTTTGACCATGAGTTCCTACTCTTGTGACAATCATTATATCCAAAATGCAGCTCTTTCCGCAAAAAAGTGATTTCAGACCTTCGTTTACTGGACTAAGAACTCACGAATAAAAATCCCTGTCAGGTTGTAAATTTCGCCAACGCCTCAGCAGCCTCTCATCCTAGGTACCCTCGCTTGTTTACGAGTTTATTATCAAGACGGTCGGTCCCTTTGATGAACATCTGGGACTGTAAAGTTTTTGGGAGGGTTTCTAGGATAATTCAGTAATTATTCTTAATTTCAGTTTGCCAAGCGGAAATCTAAATTTTGATATTCGGGAGGGGTTTATAATACTCGAGAAATAAGGGTATCAACTCGTTAGTCCTCAGTGTCGTGTGTCGTCACAATATTCAATATTTTTGCTAACCTATATAGTGCTATATAATAGAAATCTTTTATCTATCTTCGGAGTTGTGATTTTCGAACTGAATTACCCTACAAAATTGAAGGTGAGTTCTATAATTCGGTATTTTTTTACCGTCGGATTTCACATTTGAACGATAATAAGTATAAGGCGCTCTCTGCTTATCAACAGTGATGTAGGTGATTTTTTTTGAGTCTTTCATCGGTCGCCTCAGATACGCATATTATTCATGAAGCCATAAGGCGTCGTTTCAATAATTCAAAAAGGCGCCTTTAAAGGAGTTGGAAACATGCCTCGCTGAAATTCGAGGCAGATTAGTATTCTAAATTTTTTGGATAATGGTCATAGTAAAAGAATATTTCAATGTTATTATAATAATCATTATTAGATACAGGTGAATACTTAAGATTTATATTGACCTCTTTTCATTTACTTAATCAGATTGTTAGAGTTTAAGAACATGGCAACAGGTAATAAATGTCATAAGGTCAAATCACAGAACGAAAACAGTAAGAATAACATGTACCTTATTCTGATCCGGATCTCATTGTCTAGAATTTTCCTTACACATGAGAGCTGTGTTGCCGTTGAATGAAGAATTATTAATAATCAAAATCCAAGGCGCTCAAATTTTTTTCCTTTAACATGAGTTCATTTAGTTTCGTACACTAAAAGCAGAGAGCGTTTTCATTGTTTCTCGATATTTTGTGTGTGAATGCATTTTAGAATTCCGCATTTTTATTGAACATATCTTAAACAAATGCATTTGTACTTGAATCGATTAATTTATTTTATTATTATTATGAATTTTTACATTCGCGTTTATATTTATCGGTATCGTGTATCGTAGAAACTGTCGTATAATGATTTTATTAAATATGGAAAATACTTTTGGGATACTCTTGTCGAGAAAAGCTTTTTAAAGTTGAAAATGAAAAATTTTCTACGATCAACAATGGCCCAAGATAGATCATCTGATCTAGCCATTATATCCATTGAACATGAGATAGTCAATAATCTCGATATATCTCAAACAATTCATGACTTTTGCGAGATGAAGGAGAGAAGGAAGAAATTTATTTGAGGTCGAACATTTTAGTCTGATGGTTCTAGTTCACTTTTATACATGCGATGGCCGGTATATATGTTTCTTTTTGTTATTTTTTATTTAATATGATTTTTGTATAATACATATTTTCAGTTATATTTTCTTCGTTACTGAATTTTTTTGCCCCTTGATCAAATTTTGGAAGAGTTTGTTATGAGTCCCAAACTCAATACATCACAGCAAGTTGACAAAATATAATTTTCCCGGGGCGGCAAAATTTTATTTTGCCGGGGCGGTAAAATGTCTGGCGGCGGCCCTGCTTATCTTGTAGGAAATTTAATGCCATTTCCTAATATGTAATCGAATTTGATGGAGCTACAAGGATAACTGAAGTATGATTGATTTTACGGAAGTATTTCCTGAAAACAAGAAATGTTAAATTGAAGAATAACCGTTAAGGTTTCGACCATATTTTATATGACATTTTTTGTGGCAAATCACTTGAATGATCATAACTCTGAAGTTTTGCCGTTTTAAAAGTGCGTTGTATACGAGTCATTTTATTATAGAAAGGTGACAAAATATATATGTGCTCAATACAGAAATAATACTTTTCGATCAACATAATTCAAGCAAGCTTTTATTCACTTTCGTGAAAAATGTGGCAGTCATAGAATTATTATCATTAAATAATGTCTGTTTTTAAATACTATTCTTTTTGAAATTGAGTAGAGAAATCATAGTAGATACTAAAAATTTCGCGAAAACACTGGCTCATTAGGTATGAGCGTCGTGCGGGGGCCGTAGCGAGAAGAAAAATCAGGTGGGAAAAATCCAAATTTTACCAAATCAACTAGAAAAATTTCAGAACTTTCGAATAAATGAAACCCTGAGAAATGATTCCTAATACAATATCTATTTTCTTACTCAGCTATCTAAAGATGGTCTGAATTCTTATACCAAAGAACACAAGAAAAAATAATTTTGGTAATTATAAAAATTAAAATGAGAAATATTCTGCCTTACACCAAGGTTCTTGGAGAGTTTTTTATAAATTTCATCAGAATTAAGGTTCTCCAGAGTAATGGCAGAGAATTATATGAAACAATATTGACAGAAAAAATATGAAACAATATGAATAAATGCTGATAATTGAAGACAAATCAACAAGTAATAACTAGATAAAAACGAATATAAATATACTTTCGATAAATGATATTCATAAAAATAATATATGAATGATAATAGACCTTAGAAAAACGACAATAGAAATTTCAAAAGGAAAGAATTGCAGTGGGCTACGATATTTTGTGTAATCTTTGATTATTTATGAACAAAATAATATAGCCTCCAAGGTCTCCAGATTTGACACTGCTATATTTCTTGCTTTGTGTGCATTTGAAAAATTTGTGTATATCAGATTCCTCTTATTGATTTGGAAGCAGGGTTCGAAAATATCATGATATTTATATAAATATCAAAATATCGGATATATATCGATATATATCCGATATATATCAACTTTCTGATATTTATTTTTATGAACAAATTCTCAAGTTTTTTCTTGAAAGAAGTCAATAAATCAAAGGCATTCAGGAGTTTATTTACCAAATTTATTGAAAAATTTAATCAAGATTCTCAAGAACAGAAAACAAAAAAAATAAAAAATTAGTTATTAAAAAAAAAAGGTTCGTTATCCTGATTATTAAAACTTTCCTGTGCAGATTCAGTGGCCTCATCCCATTTCCATCTCAAATTGCTACTACTACTTCAAACTTCAGCTGTATACGTGAACGTGCTTTCTGTTCGAATATTTAAACAAAAAAAAACGAGAGCACAATGAATAGTGCAATGACGATTTCACGCCGAAGTTATAATATCACCCTCTGAAGATATTCTGAAACCTAGTATGGGATTCCCCGAAAATACGTTGCTTCTTCGGTCGTACAAACGGTCGGTATGTCGGCATAGATTAATGACATTGGTGTACTCTTAAATCGCTATTGATTATGAAACTTTTACGCACAGTCGCAAATTTTAGTAAATTTATAAATATCCTTGATATATATCAATCCTTATAAATATCGATATATATCATGATATATATCAGGATAAATATCGGCGATATATATCGGTCGAACCCTGTTTGGAAGATCTGAAACAATTGGATTTTCAACCAAGACTCATAATGATATAGTTTCCCCATTACTCACACGACAGAAAACGATGAAAAAATCACCATTAATAAATTTAGAATTTTAGTCTTGAAATTGAAAAAGTTGAAGAATTCGGAAACCCCCTGAAATAATCAGCTGAAAATCAGGGTGAATTATTTTTATTGAATGTCAAATCAACCTCTAAGTTCGAAAAGGCCCCAGGAACAGATTTTCTATATAAAAACGCCTATACTCTTTCAATTGTTGTTTCTCTATCAAATAAAATGTAAAATACAAAGTGTGATACATCCTTGAAAAGAAATCAGAACAGGTACAGGTTGCTAATTGGAATAAAAAAGTCAGGGTCACTTCCGGTCAAACCGGAAGGTCTTTTCAATTTTTGTTTTTCTTAAATGGAGGAATTGAAGAACCTGAAATTTTCAAATTTTTGTCTTCTGAAATGGCTGAGATAATTTATTGGAACATGTATACCGGGACATCCTGTATATCTACCGGTTCGCTACATTCTTCTTGTATTGTGCTACGGTTATTCCTTCTTTAATAATGTAAATCCTGTGATTGAAAGAGAAATTACTAATTTGGTCAGTCTGATTCAAAAGTGAACAATTTGTAAAATGAATCCGACGATAATACCGTGCACTTTGAACAATGGTCACTAAGCTTGATTCTTGGTTGAAAATTGATATACAAATTTTGGAATATGAAACTTAGTCAAATGAACTTATTTATCACTGAAAATATGATGATCAACAATCAGAGGTGAACTAAAAATACTTGTACAAAATATGGAATTTATAATTAGAATAGTTAAAAATTTAGAATATCCTATAGAGGTGAATTTTACGATTTGATGAGATAAAAAAAAATTAAAACTTATATATGGAATTTGGAGGGATACTTAGCCAACAGAAATTTACATACGTTCTTAAAAAATGGATTTAGGTCTTATCTAATTATTCTATTAAAAAAATACGAGAAGAATCCAAAATATGATGAGCGACTTATCTTAAAAAAAAAACAGGATGAGCTCCTCTCCAAGCTGACTGCACCAAGTATGAATCTAATGTTGAAATGAGTTGTTGAAAGTTTCCCAGATACAGCTCATTCAATTCCAAAAAACCAGCCAATTCCAGGAAGTATGCTCCATTCACCGAAAATTCTCGTGTAGAAAAAAAATTGGAAGAAACAAAAGTCTTGATACGAAAATTTACCGTACGAAGAAAATCTTAGAATGAAATAAGAAAAAATACAATTATGTACCTTGAATTATGAAGGATTAAATAATAACTTACCCTCGTATCGAGGATTTTCAACTAATTGCAGATTAACAAAAGTGGAATGAAATCCGACCGGCTATCCGAATTTAAATTGCTTAGTGCCTCAACAGCAAAATTAATTCAGCTACCAAAATTTAAATTCCAAAAATGCTGGTTAAAAACTTTACTGTTCGTCGAAATCTTACTCTTAACTCTGCAGCGGCTACGATGGAAAAAAGAAATTCGACACGAATTCAGCGATGAACTCGATTCGAGAGATAAGTAATTTGAAAAAAAAAAACTAGACTTGTTTATATCGTTGTAATGTTTTTTGATGAAGAATTGGCTTGAGGAATCTTTAACATGACATCTACCGGTAATGGAACACACTTCCTGTACAGAAATAGTGAAAATATGAATACGAAAACTGTAATGAAATTCGGACTGTAACAATTGTTTCTTTATCAGTACACAAGAATGAGTCTGCATTTGTGTGAAAAACTTGAATTTTTTGGGATCTATTGCAATCGTCATTGACAGTTGATTTCCTTTCGAATAATTTTCGAATATCCATATTCTCCAAAGGTAAATGTACCTATCATAAAAATATGAATAAAAGAAAAAGTGACTCGTGTATCGTCGAACCATTCGATTATTATTTTGAAATATTTTCGGCTCACAAAGAATTGCTTTAGATTAAGGAGCAAGGAAAAATTGTTCATTCCTGAAACATCAAAAATTAATCGGAAATAAAAATCGAATAGTTCGACGCTCTACAATACAATTCACAAGTTACTTGTATGTATATATTATTTTTCCCCTTCTGGGAAAAAAATATCGTTATTGGAGTATGGACAAAAATATTGAAATATGAGAGTAGCTGCACTTGCCGCAGGAAAAATTGAACATCAAAGAAGCCGCCTAATAAACCGCTAATAAAAAAACGATCATCAGCAAATCATTGAAGAGAATGCCGTTACGCATTGGGGTAATTCATGAATTTATGACTTCTTTAGTAAACAAAATTCATTTGATCCATCGTCACCGAAAACATTCCACCATTTTTGTTTACAAAGGAAGTCATCAATTCACGAAATAACTCAGCCGATTAAATAGTATGTCCATTGTAAACCGGATAATTGTTGTGAATCCAACGCATGCTTCTTTTCCTTGTTCTTTGGATTAGAAAAGTTATATTGGAGCTGTTTTGCTGAAAAACGATGGGGAGATCAAATTCTCAGGGGGGGGGGGGCACGCTCTCCCCTGCGGGCGCCCATCCAAGCAGGTTAAAAATGGCACAAGTCAGGCCGTGAGGTTTGTTCACGATAAGGCGGGAACAGACTAAGCAAACATTGTTGAGCAACAGATGAACAAATGTTGAGCAAGAGTTGATCAACTTTTGGCAAACAAACGTCGATGATTGTTGGAAAATATCGGCGTGATAGTTCTAGAACGGTCGCTATAATATTAAATGCGTCAGTTCATTTATTTTTGCTTTTATAACCTTCATTTTCGGGATTCCATATATTTGGATGTTCCCTTACAAGCTCTATCAAATGTAGAACTTCTGGTCTTCTGACCAATAGTATGACATTTTCAAATAAAATGAGAATTACTCTGCCAATGAACAGCTCTCGAATGCGAACAATGGTCAACATTTTCTTTGATGTACCGCCTCGGGAGCGAACATCATTCAACAGTTTGTCAACAGCTACGCAACTGTTGAGCAACACGTATAAATTGACCGCACTCATGAGTTGATCCACGGCCTACTAAATCTAACAGGCCGGAAGGTTAGACGTTGCCGTTGTTACGAGTAGCGTGTCTAGTGGTACGCGTAAATATAGACAGTATTACGTTTTTCTTGTGCAATTCGCACTGTTTTCGATATAATTTCGAATTTATTTCAATTCACAATGTAATAAAGAACTGTAGGGAGGAAAACAAAACAGCATTTCGTTTATTTGCGAATAATTTCTCAATATTTTATCGCAAATAATCCAGAACTCACCACGAGGAGGTAGCTGTGTTATTGAGTTCCACAAAATTACAATCAGAATGAAAATTATTTTACTTTCTGAAGCGAATAAAATAGGTGGATGAATATCAGAAGAGGAAAAAAAATATTATTTCGCTATCGAAAATGATTCAATTCTGAACATATTTTTTTTTAACATAAAATAAATCCTATAATAAAGTCTGAATAAATAAAAACAATTCTGATAACTGACGACTAAAAGTTAGTAATTTACTGTCGGAAGGAGCAGTTCTTAGGATTCTATCACTAACCATTATAGAAAAATTATTAAGGAAGATATTACTCAAAATTTTGGGAAATTTGTTCAAGATAATTTCAGAAACCTGCTGACATAGTGAACATTACAATTTGTCGTGATTAATATCTCAAGTAAATAAACATTTCAAAACGTCTCTCTGAAATTTATATTGTAGAATTGAGCAGTGTCCTTTTCTTCAACGTTGGAAAAGAAGTGAGAAATTGCCTTGTCTTTGAAATGACCACCAAAGTCTAAAAATGAATCGATCTGATCTTGTTTGTCGCAATCGATGTAAGCATAATCATAATGGAGAACTAATTTTTGTCTCCATACCTCAGGATCAGTTCTTTTTGGAGTAATTGAAGACGTCATGTAACTCAGTTGATTTGGAAAAATTGAAGGAAATGCATCATCAGTAGTTAATTTAGGAATTTTTCGCGGTATATTTATAACTGAACGACTGAACCTTAGGCGGTTGGATAAGAGTTATTTTTCAATATGGGAATCTCCAAAATGTTTTATACAAACTAAATTGTCTTCGTTGATTTTAAAACTACTTTCTCTATGAATTGCGTTAAGCCATTTTCTAACTTCTAAATACAACTCCTTCTTTTCTCATTAGTGGACTTATAGTTGCTTTTGCAATCGGGGCAGAGTACTCAAAACTAAGATTTGCAAATGAAATTTTAATAAATATTAAAATGAAAAACCTCCCTGTTGATTATTCCTTCCAGATATGACACTTAAAGTCGAAAAATTCTTATCTTCACTTTCTTTGTTGATTAAAAAACCAATCACACGCACACAGCGAAAAAACACAAACCTCTTTAACACGCTTCCCTGTCGAATTTTGGATACGCTTTTACTCTCACACCTTCCGACCTTCCTCACAGAACTGAACCTGCAACTGGCGTGTAACACCTCGTGCCCAATAGGCAACGTTCGCGTTTTAAGGCAACATTCTGGCCTGTTAAATATCGTAGGCCGCGGTTGATCAACTGTTGCTCAACAATGTTTGCTTAGTCTGTTCCCGCCTATACAACCACACGCATGCATCCGTGTACGAGAAGGACTATGCGGACAGAACTGTGTTGAAGTTCGAGCGTGTGGTAGCTCATAATGAATTATCCTCTTCCACTTTGGTTTTTTGATTTTTAATTTATTTTGATAAAAATGAGGTATCAACATTTTCAACGATTCAAATGTTTTAATTCAATATTCACAATGTTTATCTATTGATTATTGTTATCAAAATCATGTTGCTAACAGGTAAAACGTTGAGATAATACAAGGAAGGCTATATTCCCAAACTCATGAAAAATTTCTATTAGGCTCGTCTAGCGAGAAAATCGAACATGGCATGGCGAAATTATGACTTCAATGGGTTGGTAAGTCGAAAAGTAGGTAAAAAGTCTGAAAGGGAACTCCTAACCCTGTTCGCTGGTTCTTTTCCATTTCTTATTTCCTTTGTTTTCCTTTCCTTTACTTTTATTTTCATTCATTTTGTTTTATCTTCACTATCTGAAATTTACCAACTTTTTCAAGTCGAAGAAGCAGTGAAAAATTCTTAAGGAGATTTCCTAACCTACTAAGCTGATCGATTTCTTATTCCCTTTTCTTCATTTTCTTTACTTTTTATTCATTTTGTTCTAGCTTCTTGACCCGAAATTTACCAACTTATCCAAGTGGAAGAAGCGGAGAAAAATTTGGAAGAGGAATCCTACCCTTTTCGAGATTTTTTCTCATTTCTTATTCCCTCTCTCTCTTTCACTTCCTTCCTTTTTAGTTTCATTCAATTTTTCTACTACTGCTTTTTTCTATCTTCACAACCCAAAATTCACCAACTTTTCCAAGTCGAAGAAGCAGAGAAAAATTCTGAAGTGGAAATCCCAAATCCGCTTGATCTTATCCATTTCTTTTTCCCCTTTTCTTTCCATTTAAATTTAATTTATTTTTTCTTTTCTTTACGGTCCGAAATTTGCCAACTCTTCGAAATCGAAGAAGCAGAGAAAATTCTGAGAGGAAATCCTAATCTCCTCCTGGTTCTCCCACGTTCTCATTCCCTCTCACTTTGTTTTCTTTCATTTTTATTTATTTTTTTCACTACTTTTTTTTCTATCTTCGTCGAAGAAGCAGAGACAAGTAGTTCTGAAGAGGAAACCCTAACCTTCCGCTGGTTCTTTCCCATTTCTTATCCACCTCACTTTCTTTTCTGTCATTTTCATTTTTATATATTTGTTATTATTATTATTAAATAAGGATATGAATACAGATTTCTTTAAACTCAATACAAGGAGAAAAATTAAGTATATATGAATTAATTCCATAGTGCAAAAAAAAATGAATAAAATGAAATGAACACAAAGAAACACTCAATCACTGAACCATCGGTCCAATCTGTTTTGGAAAGTGTTCACGGATGGCGAATCAACAACACTCTTTTGAAGGCGTTTCCACAAATCGATTGCAAAGAAATTGTTCTCTGCAGTTTTTATAGAACTTTTTGAGCACTACAAAATCCTACACCTCGATTATGTTGGTCTATTTATTATATTGTACCCAGCGTCGGCCGTAAAAGCTAGAAATCAACTCGACATTTTTCTTTATTTATATATTATATGGAAATGGATTTCACATGAAAGCCTAGTCGAATGAATTCTCTAAAATATAGTGAAATTTTCATCAAAATGGGACATTTAGTTGCTGAGTTCTATGAAGACATACAAACACACAAACAAACGGACTTTCACATTTATAATATTAGTATGGATATATATTTTTTTAATTGTTTGAGAAAAGTCGATTGAAAATCATCATAGAACACTGCACTATGGTTTCCATTAAAAAAAAATTTTAATTGCTCTGAAATTTGAAGCGGGACGAAAATGTCGATACAACCTGTAAGAAATACTGAAAAATCAGCCCTAAAGATGTTACTGTGTAGCATGGTAACTAGATACCATAGCGATTTGCGGTATTCAGTAATTTATATTTCTCGAAAAAAAGAACATTGCATTTGAATTATTAGTTTTTATCTCCTTATTTAGGATATGAAGCATCGAAATCTAAGCACCCCTTACATGGTTTTTTAAGTAGGAGCATTAACCTTATACGCTTTAAATTTTTTCCTATATTTTGCAGACAAAATAAACCTATTTATATCTTCCAGAACCGAACTTTGAATGATATGATCAACATGCTCCGTGCTAATCAAGTGAGTAAAATTTAATATTGATGAGTACCTATTATTTGAGCATCTTTTCTTTCTAATTAGAGGAACTGTAGGTACTGAGAATATTCTCAAAGTTCTATTAATGTCGCACATTTTATCGAAAGTTGTTATTTTTCTGGTGTTTTCCAGGTCACTGAATTGAGAATTATTAATTTTCGCCTTGCGGCTCGTATCGCAAACTTCACCCTCTTGAATAATAGTTATGATTCAATGATCATGTGCTCATCGGATATTATACTAACATCTTGTGTTAGTTGACAGTTTCATCTCATACAAATAGAAACACAATGAGAATAGTATTTTTCGGTGACATTTTTCAACAATAATGTATAATCTGCTTATACTCCTGCAAGATGACTACATTTCATTCCTTATCGCCTGGGCTCAGCAGTTGTGTACCACCAACTGTTTTTATATAGATCTACATTTTGACTAATACATATGTGTCATTAAACCACTTTCATTTTTATATAGTACTTCCAGAGTTCCAGAGGGCTTTTCCTACTTCCACTGCTCATATTAATTATAATTATTTTTTTATAATTTAGGTCACAATAAAATGATAGTTACGAATTGTTCAATGATTCAAATATGATTCTTTTCTCAGAAGTCGGGAAAGAAACAAAAAGAATTACCGAGTGACTCAGAGCCAATGAGCTCAGATTCCGACTACTGCACAGGCGTCTGTGAACCTGCCAGGACAGTGACCAAAACACCACCTATCAAAAGGAGGGTGACCTGCAGGGAAAAATGCGGATATCAATACAGAGATATGCCAGATTCTTCCCAGTTTTCGAAAAAACTGTGTGTGTGCCGCGAGGACTCTGAAAAAGGAAATGAGTCGCCAGCTTTCATTGACGTCTACAAGCGCGAAGACAAAGGAAAGTTTATATCAGACTCTAGCAGCACAGTGTGTAACGAAGAAGTATGTCCTTTTTTGAAGATCTTCCCGCCATACGACAACCAAAACCGGGTCAGAGGAGGAAATGACACCAGCAATCCGTGCCCTGCGGGAACTTTCCCCAATTTTCAATACTCAGAAGTGTGCCCTGAATGCAATGATACCACTTGTCCCATCAAAGATAATCATCCGACTACGGAAGCAATTGATACAGCAGCTGTGAATTGCGGTGCCAATGAAATATCATTATTGTGTGGAAATAAGTCGTGCCAGACTGAAGGTTGCGCAGAATTTCAAGGTGACCTAGGACCTCAAATGACACAATGTGGTGTCGGTAGCTGTTTGAACACTAATTGTAGGGAAGACGAGAGGTTAATTGGTGTGGATAATTTTGAATGTAGCGATCGATCTTGTCCAAATAAGGACTTCCATGGGCCAACTCAATTACCTATATCGGCTTATACTGGGCAACCCTATATCACCCAAGGGCAAGGTGGTAATGCAATGGGACAAACAACAACCAGCACTAACTTCCCCCTAACATGCACAGATGCGACTTGCCAAGTTCTTGGGTGCTCTGCTAAGAGTGATAACGTACCTCAGACTCAGAGTTATGCTCCAGGAAATAATTTCCCAATCACATGCGATGACACAACTTGTCAGGTACCTGGTTGCTCTGCTCGGGGTGGTGAAATAGCACCACCAGATCCCTCTCAAGTCACACCTATCGGAATTCCTGCTCCTCAAGTCCCCAATGACGCTGTCCCGAATAATATTTCCATCCAACATGCGTTTGCTCCTCAAGGGATTCCCAAGTCACCTAGTATCTGTATTTGTGGGATGCCAGAGGAATGTCAGAGGGAAGAACCACAAAGTGGAAAACCTATTGACTATCAAGCATCTAGCTTCGCAAATCCACAAAGGACAAATGCTGATGGTCGTTGTCCCAGAGGTGTTTGCGACATTTGTGCATGCATACCTTTTCCTTCAGCTGACGGTCATCCACATGCAGGGGTACCACCGCCAGCTTCACAAAGTGCAAGGGGAGGGCGGTGTCCTAGAGGAATATGCGATACATGCGCATGTTTATATTTTCCAGGAGTTGTCGCAGGTCCTCCTCAAAGGCCAATTACAGCCCCGCCTACAACTCCTGCATATGGCGGGGCCAAAGGCACTACTACTGGTATGGAAGAAGGGGGAGTATGTGCTGTCTGCGGGTGTCAGTTGACGAACAGCGATATCATGAGAGGACAAACATGCGATGCAGCAACTTCGCATCAGGTGCGATATATTTCTACTTGAAAAAACGGCAATTTGCCAACTAAAGAATGTTGTTTTGCATGTCTACATGCCTGTTTTGTGATTTCACAGGTAATATATCCGAACTTTCAAACTGCTCTGATAGCCCCAAACACACTACATTTGGGAGAAGAATGTATTTGTGCGGACGAGGAAGAGATTGAAACAACAGCGAATGCAGCTACTGGAGAATATTGTATTTGTGATGAAAACGAAATGCCCACTGTGTCTCAGAAATATCAGGGACCTGCGGGTCCTGTGAGAGGTAAATTTTTTCCATAATAATAATAATAATAATAATTTTATCATCCTTTCAGATATCACAAAGATACATAGGATACGCCTCTCATCTCATTTTCCTGATTTATCCATTGGTTTCCAGAGAAGAACCACTGCCTTTTTCTATTTTTTTTCTTATTTTCAGCTTTTTTTAACAGTCTCTTCGACAGAAATCTATAGTATCCACTTCATTTGATGGTTGCTATGTTCTTTGAACCATTCCTTCTATCCGAGTACTATTTCCCCTATAGTTTCAGTTTTCAATTCATCTCTGATCTTTTTACTGCTGATGTATCATGAAACACTGCTGTTCTGATTACTCTATCTGGAGTTCTTTATTATTATAGTTCAGTCATTTTGGGGTTTGCACCTCGGAATTCGAGATAACCGGCTGTACACTTGGAAAGCCTTCATTTTGACCTCTCAAAATTTGTCTCAAACACTAGTGACTGTAGGGTCTATAAAATTCTTCGGGTCAAAGGTAAAAAAATTGTCTTTTCGCGAGTTATTCTGGAATATCTTGGTTCCTATAAAATTTTCGCTATTTTAATAATTGATATTGTAGAGGAATAAATTCTCTACAATTTTTGTTTCGAAAGTTTTTCTGTAGGATGTCTGCGTCCATAAAATTCTTTGGGTCGAAGTTAAAAAAAATCGACTTTTGTTAGTAAACAGCACACCATTGACAAATCAGTTATTTTAAAATAAAAAATTAACAATACCCCTCAAGAGGCGAAAACAGTTAGGAAGCTTGATGCCAAGGAGAAAGTCTAAATATTTGCGGATTCCCTAGTATAACAATTCAAACCCAACAGAGAAAGCAACGTAGAATTCAATAGACGCTCTGAACTAATAATTGAAATAATCCTAGCGATAGATGAATTTAGTCACACGGATAAATTAAAATCATTAAGACAGAATAATTTCAAGAAATTTGACACATTTGTTAACATGAACGCACACGTGAACTCTCACGTCTTTCTCCCGCCATTAATGAATTGAAAATAACGGCTCGTCATTTAACCCTGCATCAGAGCGGTAAGAAGCTCACCGATCGAATTACAATCTCAGACCAACAATACTCTGAAGATGCCTACCGCATATAACTTTAGGTGAAATAATTCCTAATAGACAACGGCAGAAAAGAACAGCCTTCAGTGAAGTAACAGAGGAACTGATCCATAAAAGACTATCAAAGTTCGTTGATGCAAACAACATTATTATACCCGATCACCAATTTTGATTTCTAAAAGAACATTCGACAAACCTTTGCGCGGTTTACAGAAGACATAAAAGAAAAACTGAAACTATCCATAAGAACGGGAGCTTTCTTCTTACTTCTTAGATGTAGAAAAAGCCTTCAACAAGTGGTGGCATCCAAGGTAGATCTACAAAATGAAGAATCAGAACTTAACAAAAATTATACAGTCCTATTTGAAGATTAGCATGTTCCGAGTGAACCTTGATGGTATAAGATCAACGACAAGAAATATCGTGCCTCAAAGATGGGTCCTAGATCCGTTACTATAATAAGTTGATAATGAACTTGTCGGATTTGCTAGAACCGAGGAGAAAAATACCCTTTACACTTGTCCTTAGAAGAAAGCCGTTAGGAGCCAACTGCAAAGAGATATAGATATAATATTAGAATAATTTGAGGAATGAAGATTCAAAGTAAATGTAAAACAAAAATGTTATTATACTTATTGGACTGAAAAAAATTATCGACAAAACTTATCGAAGAATTGGGAAACATCACTATAGACGGTCATAATCGATAGGAGTAAGCAAGCCAAAAATCTTGGGGTTATACTGAGGAAATGTTCTTGTTCGATATGTTCTTGGTCTTCAAACTGTAGGACTATTTGTCCCCGTTTAAGACCGATAATACTGGACAACGATCGGATGACATATCTATTTTTGTTCTGGTCTCGTACTTCCAGGAATTATTTTTCAACACTGCAATGTCCAGCACATCCACAGACTTTGTGGGTTCGTGAATATGAGTTGGTTCTTTTTTTCACTCATAATTCCCTGAAAAATTTTACGTTGTGGTTCTCCTTTGTGCTGTTCCAATCAGAGGGCTTCGAATTCAAATCACTTGCTACGAGAGTTGTCTCTTTACATTCAAAGGAGGCAGTTATATCGGTTTCTGTAGTCGTTCTTTGGGGGTCAGTAGACAGAAAATAAATGAATGTCATCTCTGTATTCTGATACCTGTGTTTCTTCCATTCTTACTTCAGCTACTTCCGGTAGTCTATACTGTTTCAATCCTTGCTGAACAATTAAAGCTGTGTCGCTTCTACTCTTACAATTCCTCTGTCGGTCCTGTATTTTTCAAAATTTCTTATTTTTATTACTCAGATTGGTTTCACTCACAAGATATATTATATCTATTGTTATTTTTCAATAATAAAATCAGTTCTTGGTTTTTCAACGGTATGGAATACGAGTTCCAAAACGCAATATTCAGACAACTTCCGTTGTTTTGTTTATTTTTTTTGTCTGTTCATGTTTACTTATATACAGTAGTTTGCTCTTCCATGAAGGCTATCTTTGCTAAATGGACTCATTTATCTCTCAGAATGCAAGAGTCATTCTTCGTAGAACTGACACTTCGACTCTTTGCTCTGTTTATTTTGATTTTTTTGTTTTGGTTTCTCTATTATTTTTCTGTTGTACTTAAATATTTTGGGTTCGTCTTTTGCCTTTTTCATTGAGTCAGTGCGTGTCACCCATACGTTCACATTCGAAATTTCTTTTCTTCCTAGTTGACTGGGTATTTGACACTCCTACAGGTTGTGAAATTGGGAGCTGTGATGAAGGGTTTCCTATATTCCGCCATCATGTAAACTGACTCTTTTGAATGATGCATTGCAGTTTTTCACGTCCTTTCTACTATAGTAGTGAGATTCCGCACCAGGATTATAATTTGCTTTAAATTACCTTATACATTGTGTCAATTTGGACAAGCACCAGAAGCGATGGTTTTCCTCTTTCTCTTTCATTATGATGATTTTTGCTACCGGAAAATCTTGTGCAACTGTGCAATTTCTTTCCCTGTTATTTAAGTAATTATTCCACTTTTAATTTTTTCTCTGTTCTGAGTTCGTAAGCTTGAAATTTAATTTTTATTCGTTAATAATTCTGTACAAAAGCCTGGAATCATTTGCTGATACCGGTTCAAGTTGAGTTCCTTGAGTTACGGGCTTGACTATTTTGCATTTGCGTTATTGTCCGGTTCATTTTTGAAATGATCCCAAACAATCAAATCGTTGAGGCGGGATTTAGTTTACTCCACCAGCGGCTGACTTCTTTGATTCTGGTTTCCTGTATCGTCACTACCATTTCATTTTCATTGGTTTCCATATCCCTTTGGTTCACTGATTCATTATCACTCGAAAGAGTTTTATGTTTCGATCTGTTCATATTTCATAGATTTTATATCCGGTTTGCTGGTCTCTCTGGGCTATTTGAGAGCCAGTTCTTTTTCTTGCGGATTCACTTCAACTTTTAATTTTTTCCGGTTTTTTAGTAGCTTATTCGACGACCAATTTGTATTTCGCCATGCCTCCTGGGTATCTGTGAAATAGGGTAAATACACCTTTCATATCGTACTCGCTTTTCCACAAAATCTCCGCTCGATTTCATTTTCCATTGCGGATTCTCAAAGCTAACGTTCAGGATTCTACGCAATGAAAGTCACTATATTGGCGAACCCCATGGCACACACGAATTCATTGTTAAACGAAACATCAACGATCGGAAGTTCGTTTTTTTCTTCTCAATACTATAATCTGGTAGAGCACAACTCAACACCAGCTATTCGTTAATTCTTTACTCGTTGACTGTTCGGTCTAGTCTTGTAAAACTTTGGAAGACTTCATTTCCTGTGAATTCGTTGTATATAATAACCCATACTGCTCTAGATGATTTTCAATGTGCCAATTTCAGGAATTATGGGTGCATTGGGACCGCAAACTGCTAATCCATGCCCTGATGAAATCTGTCCAGAACCTTGCTCTTGCAAAGTTGTCCCAAGCGAACCATATTTTGACCCTGATGATCCTAGACCTATCCTAACAAAGGTTTCTCCTGTCATTGGCGGTGAACCCTGTGACCCTTGTGATCCGTGCTCCTGCGAAGTTGATAAAGAAATGACAGAGGTAGGCAAATCTTCTGTGAAAGGTGTGGAGCCTGTCAAAGAGGATTTGTGTCCTGATGAGATCTGCCAGAAACCTTGTACTTGTAAAGTAGTACCAAGCGAAGAATACATAGATTCTGATACGGATCTGAGGAAAAAACAGTATCCCACTGGAGCAGGTGCGCATCACAGAAATTGGTTCTATATCTATAGCCCAATTTTTCATGAAATTATTTGAAAGAGCCATCCTTTTCATTGTCTCATAAATGCTAGCTTTCATAATATTTCAATTAAATGAACTTAACTTATCGTTACATTTCTTTGATGTAATCGATATCCGAGCTTTTAATGTATTGATGCTTTTAGCGGTGAGTGGGAAACCTCCTGATGTTTGTTCTGTCATTTGCCAAGCAGCCATCGAAAACCCCTCCTATCAGATCACCGAGAAAGCTTCGGTAGCGTGCAGTGCCGCATGTTCAGAAGCATTTGGTGGAAAGCCTCGAACGGGAGAAAATCCATCGGAAGTTTGTTCTGTTGTTTGTCAAACAGCTATCGCAAATCCCACCTATCAGATCACCGAGAAAGCTTCGGTAGCTTGCAGTGCCGCATGTTCAGTAGCAATTGGTAAAATGCCTCTAACGACGGAAAAACCATCTGACGTTTGCTCTGTTGTTTGTCAAGCAGCTATCGAAAATCCTACTCGCAATATTGCTGAGAAACCTTCAGCAGTTTGCAGTGCTGTATGTTCAGTAGCTGTGAATGATATGCCGACGGTACAAACGGTAAAACCTACATTGGGAGCGACGACTGATGGTGTTTGCGGTGATAGCACTTGTACCAGAAGATATCCGAAGGGTGGATCTGCATTTACTTCTTCTTCAAGTTCTAAGCCGAGACCACCCCCTCCAGCCCCTCCAGGTGGAGACGATAGATCCATAATACGGTGTATTTGTAAATCAAAATTCTGCAAGGTGATTCCTGATCCAGACAACCCAAACCAGAAACTCTGCGTCGACGTTGATACGTCTGATGACACTAATGTGAATCGTAAAGGAAGTTCCTGCGTTTGCGAACCGTCTTGTCCCGAGGCAGATCCTAGAGCTCCAAACTATATGGCTGGTGGTTGTTGTGAAAGTTCAACTAACGATGCGAAGCAATACCCGAAACAAGTACCGGTGATGACAGTAAATCAACTATACAAGATGCCTAAAACACCAGAGAGCCTCAGCAAAGAACAGGAATACGCAGGATTATCGCGGAAAGATAGCGTGACTAGAAAATTCGGGTACATCGCACCAAGAAAGGCTTTTAGCAAATACGGGATACCAGATGATGATGAAACTATAGGAAATGAAGAAATCAAAAATGCCGATTTGAAATTGGTGATTGCTGATCTAAAGAGCAAGCTCTTGGATGCAGAAGATAAAATTGAAGAGTTGAAATCTGTAATGTTCCATGATATTTGACATTTACACCTTTAACCCAATTTTTTTTCAGGGCAAAAACTATAGTGACAAGGACAATGATACTGTAAGTTACAATCTTCAGCTGGATTTGCATCTTTCCCGTACTATTTCGGAACTGTGAAATACGAAGTTTTTGTTGATTATGTGATTTTCATTTTCGCAGATCGCCATCAAGAATATAGTAATGAACATTAAATTCTGTTTCAGACATTAATAAATAAGTATGCCGAAGAGATAAACGAGATGAAAAAGGTTTCGAAGATTCGATTAATCAATGTTCAGCATTAATTTCTTTCTTTTCTTTTCGTTGTTTCAGTTGATGAAGTGGACCAAAAAAGAAAGGGAGGAATACGAACATTTGAAGCAAAAGGTGAAACTTTTAGAACAAGGAAGGGGTGACACAGATAACATAACAGCAAACCTACAGACAGCTGTGAGTAGAGTATAACTGAATGTTATAAGATTCAATGAAATTAGTTTCGACAGATTGAAAGCAATCCAAATGATCAAACTTTCATAAATTCAACAACTACATTTTTATGCATTTCATGCAAAATCAATTAACTGATTTTTTTCTAAAAGAGTGTGACTTCGAAAGCGTTAAAAAGGTTTAGAAAATGTAACAACTGGTTTTGACATCGGTTCACTGAAAACTAAATAACTGAAATCATTAGTTCTATTTTCACTCGAGTAAAATAGTTCCTGCCAAGGTTACGAGCAGGTTTTCAAAAGACATTTTTCAATGCTCAATATCATAAGAGACACATTCTCATTGAATCTTTAAATGCCACTTAAGCTTTATTTCGAAAAATGCTTTTTTTTTGCTTTTACCCATTCCTAAATTTGAAATATAGGTGGACCTTTATGTTGATACTATAGAACTTCTGGAAGCATCTGAGCAGAAACTTAATTCAGAGGTGAGTTCAGAGGACATGATAACATTTCGACTTTTAGGAAAAATTTTTGCTCGAGTGGGATAAATATTTCGTTGTTTTCTAGATTGAACAGTATAAAATATCAAACGATGTCCTGCATGAAAATATTTTGATCATGAGAGAAGAGATAGAGAACATGCAGGAGCAGTTTCAAAAAGAGGCAAGTATGAACTAATTAATCTAACATGAATTATTAACAACATGAATGACAGGACTACTGAGAAGAAGATAGTTATTTCCATTTCAAAATTTGGAATTCTTTGCAGATAGATGACCAAAAGTGGATCAATTTCATTGCCTTCATCGACAACAATGATTTTCAACATACAAATGAAATTTATTTGCAACAGGTGGGTTTCAGTGAGTTTTCAAAATCATGATGATTCTTTCATGACCATAAATCGTACACTATCCTTTTCCTAGGATAGGTATATACAGGGTAATATATTAAGATTGGCGTATCTCGGAAACTATGTGTCCTATAAATTCCGGCAAAAATTTTCATGACAAAATGGGCCTCAGAAAGATGATTAACAAAACTAGACGGCGCAATATATTACTCGCGAAATATAATTCCGTTTTCTACTCAATATCCTCCAACTAATAAAATTGGGTGTTACTCCTTGAAGGATTAAAAATTTATTCTGATTCAGAGAATTTTTTGTTATTCAATGCTATAACTTAAATATCTACGCTTGAACTAATTTTTTCGATGTCAGGTTTGAAGGCCATAGGAAACAAGCCGTTATGTACAACCTAATGTTTTCTAAGCTTGATGAACTGGTTGAGGCTTTCGCGGCCATCATTTAATGTCACCTCTCCTTTCGAGAATATTTGGGCCGTCGTCGTGAATTAGTTCTCGACGTTTTGTCAGTCCGCGATGCTCCCAAGTATACAGTTCACAATTGACTCAGAAAACGAAAACGGAAATCTGGCTTTCCTTGATGGGCACACATTGTACCGAAAGCCTACACACATGGGCAGATATCTACATAACACCTCAAACCATCATCCATGCCAACGTAAGGGAATAATTAAAACACTAGTCAACAAAGCTAGAAGAATATGTGAGCCAAAACAACTATCAACTGAATAAGAACTGAATAAGCGCGCCCTCATGGATAACGGCTACACAAAATCAAAAGATTCATCAAACATAGGCCTGAACACAACAACGATAATGTATCACGGCGCTAAGTATCGCCGACGAAAGCATTCTTGCCGTTTATCCCACGGGTAACAGATAGACTCGGCCGAATTCTGGGGAAACACAACATGAAGACAACATTCAAACCGTCGAAGAAAATGAGGGACCATCTTAATTCCTCCAAGGACAGAAGAGACAGAATTTCAGAAGAAACTTTGAAAATCAACAGAATATGGATGTCAGTACTCGAAAACACCAGACCATTTCCCTACAATAAAAACCAGGTTCGTGAAGAGAATGAAGTTCAGGTACTGGATGTAAATCGGTCGGACACCATCGCGTGTTCGAGATTATAATATAAGGACGTACAATCTGCGTCCCCGTTATACCCAGGCAGCTCAACTAAGCGAAAACATCTCCTGAAATATAACTCCTGAAGATGCCAGACTCTCGAACTGGCGAAACGTCGAGAACTAATTCACGACAACGGCCGAAATGCTCAAAAGAACAGGTGACATTTTCTATGCTTGTTTCCAGAAAATTTCAAATCCAATGCTGTAACCAACTCACAGAAAATCAAAATCATTAGTGCAGATGGGATTAATATTCTCCAACGAGTTAGAAATTAAAAAAGTCACAGAGTGGCGAATTTTTGAATTAACGATTCTGTACGAATATCATAATAGTATATTCTAAAACAAGTTTCAGAATGAGCTCCTATTTCGACACGAATGCGAAGTTCGAAAACGAGCGACGAAGGAGCGAGTTTTCGATAGCATGAGTGTTGGAATTGCCTTCTGCAACGAGTATTAGACGGTATTTTCTCTATTTCAGTCAATTTTTTGAAATACTCTCGAAATTCAAATGAAAATTCAGATTAGTGACTTTTGTATTATATCTTGGCAGTTGGTGTGACATACGAAATTTGACAGATCACGGAATTTAAATTGATTTGATTCGAAACTTGATTCGATCGGAGGTCAGTACTGACAACCATAAAACAAAAAATATAACTGAAAACAATGCTGTAATGAATTTCATTACAGCACTACTTTTAGTACTGTAATGAACTCATTACGATACTGAAATAGAGAAATTATTTTCATTAATTCACTGAAGTTTCATTAAAATTAATGGAACATTTCAAAAAATATCATTTAATGATTTCAGTATTGAAAAATACTGATTGGCAGAACTGTTATCTGAATTGGTTGAAGCTATTGCGGCTACCGTCCAAATCACTCGAGCATTTCGTCAGGTGTCTGGCGTTTTCATGAGTTATTCTTTCTGATTATGTATTCAGGCAGGATTAGTGTTGATCATACCTATGCGTTTAAAGGTAACCACTTTAGTATTCTCTCAGACAACCTTTTGATGTAGACCAAGTGATTGATTGTCAACAAACTCACAACGTGGTTTCGTATTCAAACACTTGTTACTGTCACTACTAGAATAGAAATGAAAATACAAATATTTGATATTTTCTCCTTCCTCATAAAAAATATCCTGATTGAAGAATTGACAATAATTTCTGCAATAACAGATAAACTGCCCGAAGAACAGACTGTAGTCTCGAATAGGAGATACCCTAACTAGATTGAAGCTGGTTTTCGTCGCAGCTCTGGCGAAAAGTTGATACCGCAGCTCATCAAGGTTATGGGTGTCGGGTTTGCCTCCATATAGAGACTATACAGGGTGTCTACTTTTAAAAGAGCCAAACTTCAAGGGGAGAATATTCAAGTCATTTGCAACATAAAATGTGATATAACACATTGTCCAATTCTTTATGGATATTCTTCAATTTAACATTTCTTGTTTTCACGAAATATTTCAAGTCTTTCCATGAAATCAAATATACTTCAGTTATCTTTGTAGCTTCATCAAATTCGATTACATATTTGGAAATGGCATTAAATTTTCCACAAGATAAGAATTTCAGTATGCCATAATACTTTCTATAGCGGGCGTGGTGAGGAGATGAATATCAAGATATTGAACTTAACAAAATCAGTCATATTTTTCCAAAGGCTTTATCGTTGGAAAACTTTTCATTATGGGCATGTTTTCTTTTCAGCAAAAACTACCGTATTTGATGTTCTTTCGAATGACATTTCAACTTCTGTGCTAACTACTTGTCTTCTGCTATAATATCATGTCTAACAAGGTAACAACGAAAGAGTCGAAAAATTCTAAATCTAAATTTGCTTTTATTTTGAAGCTCATTATCATTGAATATCAAAGAAACATTGTATTTGAAATCTTGAATTCAAAAATTTATTTGATTTATAATAAGTATTCGAGAAGAAATCGAGAAAATAATGCCAGTGTTTTCGAACATAGAATATCGCGATATGTTGTTCATATATGGATTTGCGAATATAAATGACAACGCAGCTCTCCGAGAGTATGGTTTACGTTTTCTCAATAGATAGAAAGACATTTGAACAATTGTTCAGAAGATTAGGCGAAACAGGCTCGTTTCATGATTTCCGAAATAGATAAGGTGGTGGAAATACTCAGCAAAGCCAACATGCATCTGCTATCCTTCAAGCAGTTGGGGAGGACCCCACAACAAGTAAGTACTCGTCGAATTGGTTCAAGATTGAACATACATTATTCTACTGTACAGAGTACTAAAGGGGTTGATAAAATATCATGGACTGATGAGGCAACTTTCACGAGATCGGGTTTCATAAATTTGAGAAATAGCCATGTATGGAAGAGAGAAAACCCCCATGCTACTTAAGTTTCCCATTTTCTACATGAAATAAGGGTCAACGTGTGGTTAGCAGTTGAACTTTTCGGACCAATTATACTTCCCGATCGCCTCAACTCAACAAGAATTTATAAGATTGATCCAAAGCAGCTTAACAAATGCCCCTGGCCTGGCTACCAGACAAAATGTCTGGTTTCAAATGGATGGCTGCCCAGCTCATAATAGCCGGACAGTTAATGAATGAATGGGGAGCAATGGATTGGAAGGTACGGTCCGGTAAGATGGCCACCGAGGAGCCCAGATCTTACGCCTTTGGATTTTTATGTCTGGAACACCTTGAAAGAAAAAGTGTATGAAATTCGCGTTCAGACTAGAGAGGAATTGATCGAAAGGATTGAACTGTGTTGTGCAGAAATGCGTCAGAAACATTGTCAACTTCGCAGAATTGTTGATTCTGTTCGAAAACGATGTGTTAAATGTATTGAACAAGGAGGTGGACATTTCGAACAATTTTCTACAATTTTCCATAAGATCTGTATTATTAAAAATTATTTCATTCTTTCGAATTATTCTTATTTCGACTATAAAATCATGATTTCCATGGGAATAACTTTAATATTCAATCATAATGGGTTTCAAAATGGAGCAAATTTGTGTTTTGATTTTTTCGACTTGTTCGTTCTCATCTTGTTAGCCATGATATTATGGCAGAAGGAAAGCAGTTATCACAAAAGTTAATATGTCATTCGAAAGCACACCGAATAAAATAGTTTTTTCTGAAAAGAAAACATGTTCATTAATAATAATTTTTCAACGATAACGCCTTTGGAAAAATATGACCGATTTTGTTAAGTTCAATATCGTGATATTCATCTCATCACAAAGCCCGCTATAGGAAGTATTTTGGCAAATCGAAATTCTTATCTTGTACTTTATATGTGCTTTGAATGTAATTCAAGAAAATTTCTCTATTTCTCGGGAAAAATAACTGTACCTTCATTGTTCAGGTTTTGTTCGTTATATCACCAGAAAAATATCGAAAATTGGCAAGTTCAATAGTTATTGGGGCCCCATTCAAATCTTTTCGTTTGGCTCGTGGGCCCCCTTAGTGGCGGGACCCTCTGCTAGTCACTTGATTCGTTGGAACTTCAATCAACTGATCAGATTGCTTCGAATTCACATCAGCCTTTTAGATAGGACAATGAAAATCTCATTAAACTCGTCTTGTAACTGTTTTGATGAATCTGAATGTGTTTTGATGTATTTTGTATCTCGGTTGATATTAGGTTCAGTAGGAAGTTTATGAAGTACGAAATCATAGCAAATTTTATGCTCACCAACATTGAAAAGGAATATTCTGTTTTCATTTTCAGAAAAGGCGCTGTTAACAAAATGGTCACTTATGAGAAAGAGGATCGGAGTAAACACTGAAAAAGAATTGAGTATTTTCAGTTTTCAGTCAATTCACTTTGTTCCTGAACAGAAGAAGGAATGAAATTTTTATATTTGTGGGCAGAATTTTGAATGAAGGAGAGATTTGAAAGAAAACCTTATTATAATCTCATTAGGTACCAGTATTTCTCTCGTTAATTGCATATACAGAGTGTACCAAGTACGACGGCCTGTTAGGCGTTTCTGGAGAAGTGGACCTATTTGAAATCTGAAAATTGGGATTATGATATTGTTTGACATTATCTACCGAGCTAAAATATTCTTCGAGCCTGACCACTTTCAGTTATACAGGGAGTGAAAAAATAAATTTCAAAATATTTTTTCTGTTTTTTTGTTTTCGAATTTGATAGATTATGAAATTCTGAATACATTCGTACACAAATCGTTGCATTCGTCATAATACTTTCCAAAATATCAAGAAAAAAATGGAGAAAAAGGGGAGATAAGAGTATTCGGTATTATGTTTGTTATTCCTAATCTAGATATCTTAAGACGCAGTTACACAGGACGTAGTTCGCCGAACTTGCCGCGGCAAACTACGAACCACGCACTGTCTGACATAGGTGGTTTGTCATAGTTCATTGTTTGCAGTGCGTGATCCGCCAAATCTGTCTGGAGGTTGTTCGAGGTTCCATCGATTGTCGGTGAATTTGTACGAGTCAAAGGAAGCGAACCGACCGATGTATCGATTCTCGGAAATATTCAACTCTTGGAGATAATATTATTTCTCAGGTCCTGTACAGTGTATCGCAAATTGCTTGATTTAGGCTCTTTCTGGTACTTCTAGACTAGAAAGGTAAAAACGTTGAAAAAAGTTCTGGGCTCGATTCTCTTGAAAACACCAATAGTGAAAACCGTTTCACGACATCTTAATTTTTTGCAAGATATAACAAAGTTTTGATATACAGGGTGGCCATTTGAAAACGAAACATACGAGATTACAGACGAAATAAATTTTTTCGATAGAAATGCTTGGATAGGTCGATTTCTGTTTCGAGGGGGACAACTTAAGATGTAGGTTACGGACGCATAGCGCTTCAACCCTTGCTACTACAACCCTCACCCCCAATTTTTGAATAGGGAAGATGGGGTGAGTGATACCTCATTTGAAAGGTATTTTTATACTGATTTGAGCACAGTAATTGTTTTTTCATTTATGCATTAGTTCTCGAAATACAGGGTGGCCATTTGAAAACGAAACAGACGAGATTACAGACGAAATAAATTTTTTCGATAGAAATGCTCGGACAGGTCGATTTCTGTTTCGAGGGGGACAACTTAAGATGTAGGTTACGGACGCATAGCGCTTCAACCCTTGCTACTACAACCCTCACCCCCAATTTTTGGATAGGAAAGATGGGGTGAGTGATACCTCATTTGAAAGGTTTTTCACAAAAAAACACTACAAGTGCCATGAAAACACCACTTCATTTTCAAATACTTAGTCAAGAATATTTCGAGAAAATTAAAAAACAATTACTGTGCTGAAATCAGTATAAAAATAAAAATACCTTTCAAATGAGGTATAATTGGGGGTGAGGGTTGTAGTAGCAAGGGTTGAAGCGCTATGCGTCCGTAACATACATCTTAAGTTGTCCCCCTCGAAACAGAAATCGACCTGTCCGAGCATTTCTATCGAAAAAATTTATTTCGTCTGTAATCTCGTCTGTTTCGTTTTCAAATGGCCACCCTGTATGATCGATTTCGAAGATGTGCCAAAACTTTTTCATTGTCGTAAATGTCTAAAAACGATTAAAACTTCTTCCGGTCCCTAATCGATAGTTTCTGTTGATATAGTATTCATTTTTCGTCATCATTTTCTCACGCAGCAGGTTTATAGTTTTTCTATTTAGCTCCATAGATTCATTTAAGCGTGATGTGTAGGAATATATCTTGTTTTGCTCCTTCTCATCCCGTGTGTTTTTGAATGCTATCTGTTTGTCGAATTTTTTTCAACTACTGATTCAACTATTTTTTCATCGAACTCATTCTCTTGAGCCTGTGGTTCTACTTCCAATAAGCCCCTCATGGCAGTATCCCCAATATTTCCTGAAATCCGAAAGATCGTCAATTTCAGGTCCACTATGGGTTCACAATTTAGATTTCGAGATCTTCAAGCAAACTTTTTGACGTCCCGAATTGGAACGAATACCCTGTGTTGAAACACTTTTATCATTATCATCATAATTGAATCATTGAAAATCTTAGAATGTTTTCCTTAAAGATTTCGTGCCAACTTTGACTAGAAAAATGCGAGGAAAAAAAGCGAACAACGCAATATGTAACCGCTCCTTTAATCACAAACCGTTTTCACATTTTTTAAGTCGAAGACTGTGGGAATAGGTCTAACGCACACGAGCGATTGTCGGTGAACGACTATTTTGTAGGAGGTTAACGCACACGGACGACAGTCTACCAATAAAATCGGTGGTCAACGCACACGAACGATTATTCAGTCGGTGATTGCAACGAAAGATGGATAGGAATACGTTGAGATGTGTTGCGGTTTATTTGAGGTACCGAAGAAAGAAAAGGAGAAATGGGATATTTTGGGTGCATCCAGTAATTTCTCAGCGTTTAGGTATTGAGAAGCCAATTTTATACTTTATACCCATTTTGAATCTCTTAAGGAACGTACAAGTGTACAGGGTGGGCAAAATTGGTGATACTTGAACTACAACTTTTCAGATGAAGGAAAATGAATGACACATTACGGTGTTCTTTTTTAGGGAAACTTATAATGACATCAACTGCATTCTTCTATCTTCTTTTGTTTTCGAGTTAATGCAAAAATTGAAATTTGGGAGATTTCAACTTTGGCCATTTTCTCCGTTGCTGTTTGTGCTAGGTTGTTGAAATGAAAACATTATATAGGCACTTTTTTCATAGCAATCCAGTATCGTATTTTGTTTTTTCCCAAGAGGTTTCCTTGCTGAGCTATAACATAAACTTGTGTTTTTTCTTATGGAAACAATAGTTTGAAATGGCTTAGAAACAATTGCCATTTTTTCCCGTTTCAGAAATATATCATACATCATACATCGCCCCCAGATTCATTCAGATATCGTGAAAAATATGGTTTGTATGTGAAATTTTATTTATTGAGTATTAAGTAGGCTGAATCTAAGAAAAACATGTCTCTACGCATGGTGTCATTATTATTTTGTGATTGAATACTTGATTCAATTTTCCAAGGTTTTATCTCTGTTCAATTCGAAGTCATTACTGCTAAATTAAAACATTTTAACATATCATGTTTCTCGTAGGTTTCGAACATTTCCATAATGCCGGTAATAATGACGTCGAATTTTAATAATTGACAGTTATTTTGAACAGAGATCAAAACACGGAAAATTGAATCAAATATTCAATGGCAAAATAAAAATGTCCCCCTGCGTAGAGACATATTATTCTGTGATTCAGCCACTATAGGTATATTTTCTATGATATGTGAATGAATCTGAGGATGATGTATGATATATTTCTGAAACGGGAAAAAACTGCCGATTCTTTCTAAGCCATTTCAAAATATTGTTTATATAAGAAATAACACAACTTTATTTTATAGCTCAGCAAGGAAATCTCTTGCGAAAAAACAAAGTACGCTACTGGATTGCTATAAAAAAGTGCCTGCATAATGTTTTCAATTCAAAATCCTAACAGAAACGGAGAATATGGTCAAAGTTGAAATCTCTCAAATTTCAATTTTGAAGAGGAATGCAGTTCAGATAACACCAATTTTGCTCACCCTGTACAACAAAAGGAATTCAAGGTACTATTTTGCAAAATATTTCACGTCTCCACAAGGATCACTTTCGTCGCAATACGATAAAATGTAATATTGAAATCAGACTTTTTTTATATTATACGGAATTTCCAATTTACCCCAGTCATCAATCAACTGAACACACACTTCCTCCCAAAGTTATATTTAGAATGTTAAAAAACTCGTCACAGGGTGTTCCAAATATTGGGTCAAAAATTGGGATCAAGATTGGCTCATAACTCTCGTTTTTCAAATTAGAACCCTATTTTTTTATGATTGCGTTGGAATGTGCGAATAAAAATGATGATAATGTTGATCCCCCTAAAATTTATAATTCTTGAGTTATTCAGGATTTTCTGATTTCATGTCGTACGTAGCATCAAATTCATGAAATCTGTTCCATGTTAACAATGATAAATGAATTCAGAAAAGAGGTGTGGCACTAGTGAGTTATTGGAATAATTTATCTTCTATGACCAAGGTCATTGTTGATATGAAACAGATACTATGAATTTGATGCTACGTACGACAAGAAATCAGGCAATCCTGAATAACTGAAGAATTATGAATTTTAGAAGCATTAACATGTTGAAACATAATCATCATTTATTTTTCTTCGCACAATCCAACGCAATCATAAAAAAATAGGGTTCTAATTTGAAAAACGAAAGTTATGGGCCAATATTGATCCCAATTCTTGACCCAACATTTGGAACACCCTGTGATGAATTTCTCAAAATTCTAAAAATGGACAATGTTTCCACAGTCTTCGACTTAAAAATTGTGAAAACGGTTTGTACTTAAGATATCTAGATTAGGAATAACAAGCATAATACGGAATACTCTTTTCTCCCTTTTTTCTTCATTTTTTTCTCGATATTTTGGAAAGTATTATGCCGAATGCAACGATTTGTGTACGAATGTATTCAGAATTGCATACTCTATCAAATTCGAAAACAAAAAAACAGAACAAAAATTTTTTGAAATTTTTTTTTCACTCCCTGTATAACTGAAAGGGGTCAGGCTCCAAGAATATGTTAGCTCGGTAAATAATGTCAAATAATATCATTATCCCAATTTTCAGATTTCAAATAGGTCCAGTTCTCCAGAAACGCCTAATAGAGGCTGTTGAACTTGGTACATACTGTTCATCTGCTAACAATTGTGTCCTTTAAAGTACCATCAACGAATGAAATTGTCGGATGACTACAAAAATGAAGAAATCTTTTCCTAATTATCAGCCAACGTTTCGTTTATTAATGTTCAAACTTCATCAGGGCCTGCAAAATAAATTTCATCATAATATGTTAATTGCATATTTTACCTATTTTGATTCATTTCACCTAGATATACGTGTTAGAAATATTAATATTCCGTTGTACTTAATCCAATCGGTGGGTAGCCCTAAACAGCTTGAGTAAGGTCAAGGCGATATAACCTGTTTCGTTGTAAGTGCCGTTTTTTCGGCCAATACTGCCTTTTTGTCTTTCCATCTTTTAGTAAAAAGAGACATGTAATTTTCATTTTAGAGAGCAAAAAACACATCTCAACCACATGAAAATATCGAATTCAATAAATTTGGCGTGCTGGTACACGATACACGTTGGTGTATCGTGTGCTGGTATTGAAATGCACGTATAGTCTCAACTATTAACATTTCGCTCATTTATTCAAAATAGGGATGTTGCGCATCCGCATCCGCAAATGCGGAGCTTCCGCATAGATTTGGACTTCTGCATCCGCAAGAATCAATGCGGATGTTCATGCGGATGCGGATGTAAAACAATTTGCAAGTTTCAAGTTACGACAAGAAAAAAATGGGTGCGGCCGACGATTTGCGCGTGCCGTTCGCACGAGGCAATGACCAATGGGAGCGAAGAAACTGGTAGGCAAGACCTGAGTCGTTTGTTGTGGTGGTTTAATTCACGATATCTGGGTAACCGAGTTTATTTTGTTGTTTTATTTTTCCTTTACAAAAATGCCTGTCAAAAACGAATATCGCATTTTATTTGTCAATTACTATAGTGAGAGAGATCATATTCATTTTAAATACATTTATTCAAATTTTTTAAATAAACCTTCATAGACATTCGCAAATAAATATATGTATGTGACGTTCGTTCAACTGAAAATTCGTTATTTTTGAAAAAAAAACCAAAAAAACCAATAATAGTGCGTTATATAAATTAAAAAAAAAACCAAAAAAACCCACTGGGTTTTATAACATGGAGAAATTCCATGCCAACCCTGATAAAAATGTTTATAATTTTCTTCATCATTAGCTTCAATCATTAATATAAAAAATTGTAAGCGGAGTAGGTACATGAATAAAAATTGGAATATTATATTAATACTAATTTTCATCAATAAAAATGTTAATAATTACTACAAGATTGTTTTAATTCTTTACTCATATACAATATTTATACAAGATCTTGAACATCCGCGTCCGCATTCACATCCGCGGATGTGAAAATATCGGCATCCTCAACATCCCTGATTCAAATCATTACTGCCCTGGAAACAAACTAAGATAATGAGACTTTTCAGGATTTTCATATTGGAACTGCTACTATTAACAACTCTGTAATCTTGTTTTTAATCTGTTTTTCAGACAGTTTAGGAGAAATTTAAAATGTATCGCAGATTTTCGATAGGCAAAGAATCAATTCATTATTGGAAAAGTTGAAACACAACATCACAAGCATCGGTGGTTCAGTGGTAGAATGCTCGCCTGCCACGCGGGCGGCCCGGGTTCGATTCCCGGCCGATGCAAATTTTTTTATTCATATACAACCTAATGAATATTTTGAATTTTTAGATCAACAAATATCAAACCCTCTATCATCATATGATAGAACTTAACTTCGACCTTGAAATAGAACATGTGAATAATCTCCAAGACCTTTCCATAATGGAGATCCAATTCAATAAGTACAAATCCATTCTCAAACTGCAAGAGGTAAAGACAAAATGAAAAAAATCTAACCGATTCGCTTCACTGCCCTGCTTACTTTCTACCTACCCTGCTTGAATATAAACCTAATGAATAGCTCAGCTAAAATCAATAATTTTCACAGGAGGAGAAGATTGTTATAAGGAATCAACTAAAGAAGTTAACAAAGAAAAACAAATGCTACGAGGAAGTCGTGCAATTTTTCAAGGATGAAATGTCTGTGATGTCTGATGAGCTGTTAACCCTGCAGGAAGTTCTTGTGAGTAGAACAATGTTTTCAGTGAGAAAATGTCCCCTTTCTTAATAGTTGAAAGATTCATTGTCTTAATCTAATGGCTAGATTTTAGGCAACTGAGGAATCTTATTTTTGAAATTGTTTCTGTTTCCACTCACAGATTCTGGAACAAAATCAATAACAATATTTAAAAGCAAGTAAATGCTCCTACGTACCTTCTGTCACGAAGTTGCTGTCTAACAATGTTTTCCTATTAACGAAATCCTTTCAATGAGGAACGAAAATGAAAAGAATCGTGTTCGAAATATTCCTTTTTTTTCAAAAAAAAAAAACATATACAAGAAAAACTCAAGAACTTCAGGGGCCCCGTAGACAGTTTAGTTGGGCGCATAGATCAAATGCTGCCATGCCATTCTTGAATGTGTTACGAATTGAGTGGCGAAAACTGGATGTCGCTAAACCTAATGGTTGTTTCACTATAGGTCGATTCAACAAAATTTATTTTTTGTTCCAAGGAGCCCCGCGGTTCAATGTTACCCCATTTTACCGGTATAGGTATTGATCTCATTATTGTAATGCTTATGCTCATATTATAATACTTTTCTGCTGGTTTCATCGTTAGTTGGTTCTCTAACTTGGTTTCTTTAACCTCTAATACGCAGAACGTTACCAACGTGAGTTCCCAGGAGGAAAACAACAAACTGATTAGTGCTATTCTCCAACTAAGAAGAATTAACGATCGCTTAGTAGCCCACTTGTGTGCAATAGAGAAACAGGCAATACTCGAGAGCCAGATCAATCAAATCAATGAAGCTAGAATCAACGAACTGCAGAACATCATAAGTGCCAAGAACAATGACCTTAATCAACACGACGACATCATACAAGACATGCGGAGGAAGTTGAACAACGCAACGAGACAGAATGCAGATCTCAAAAATACAATAAAAAATTTAACGGATACAGTAGTCGAGATCCAAGAAGGCATCAAGTCTGTCGAAAGGGACCAGATCAAGAATCTAACTGATGTTTCAGTAGTAGAATCCAAAGTTTGTCTAGCTAGCGGTGATTTAGAATCCATCAAGACTTGTATGGAACAAAAAAATAATCGCATAGCTGAGCTGGAAAACCAGTTGAAAAGTCAAGAAGTGGAACTCATCTTAGCTAATAAAGAATTGGGAATGTTGAAAGAGAAGAAGGCCGATAGCAAAGAATTGGTGAGTATTATTTTTTTCCGTTTAAGAAAACATAACGAGAGAAACATTCCAGATAAATTCCCTGAAGGAACAACTTTCAATAGCCGAGAAGAAAAATGAGCAAACTATTGGTGATTACCAAATAGTTGTGAACAAACTTCGGGACTATGCAAATCTTGAACACATGAAAAATTATGAGTTGAATCATTATAAATCAATAGTGGAAGAAATGAAGCTAAGTGTAAGAAAAATTAAGAATTATTTTCCACTTCTTTTCGATTCTGAATTCATATTCAAATAACAATCATTTTCACCAACGTGATTCTTTTTTTCTCAGCTGGTTCAATTGAACAACGGTCTTGAAAAGTGTGAGGCCTCAAACATTCACTTCTATGAAGACCTGAGGAATTCTGATCATATGCGAGGAAGATTACAACACAGAAAAAATAATCTGCCAATTGTTTTCGATGAATTGAAGAAGTCAGTAAGTAGCCTTGTTCATAACAAAAATTATAGAGATATTTCAGATACTCTCTTCAATCCTAGATGGCAGACTTGAAGAAGAGACTATCAGAGGCAGATTTCAAAGGTAGTCTTATAGAAGAAGAACTTCTGAAGGTCAAAGAATCGCACATGTCCCAAATCCCAGAAGAGGTGACTGATACACAGAAGGAACTCGAGGCAAAGATTATATCTTCCATAGAAGAACAGAGTAGGCTTAACCAATTGGTGGAAGAGCAGAAGGATGAGATAGAGAGATTAAATAGAGAATTAGAAAAAGAAAGAACTGATATATGTTGCTGTAAGCGTAGCGTCAGTGAGTTGAAGAACGAGAAATGTAACTCTAATGCGGAAATAGAGATATCTCAGCTGAAATGTGAGTTGAACAAGTCCCTCCACAGACAACGGCTGCTCAATGAAGAGGTAAAAATTATTGTACTTCATTTTCAATTCATACAAAATTCTCAACCAATATCAAATTCAGCTTTTAATGACGACACTTTCATGGAATAATAACAATCAAAGAATCGTATGGTAATTTATTTTTCAGAATGACCAAATACACACACAGATGATTAACCTGCGAAAGAAACTCACATTTTTACAGCAGGCTTATGATATTCTGAAACGGGAAAGTGAAGAATATCAAATGCAACTCAAGAGAACCGTCAGGGAGAAAGAATATCTGGCACACAAGAATCGCGATCTGATGAAAACAATCGATCAAATGAGGAGCACCCATGACCAGTTGGAGAAACAGTGCAGGTATAAGAGCGATTGCATAAGAACTCTCGAATTAGAACTAGCGGAAGCTCAAACAGAGAAAGAAACCGTGCGTAATGAAGCAAAAAAATTCGCTCGCGTGGTGAAGATGTGGTTTCACGAACAACAGGTTGTTAATGGCCAAATTCGTGGAAAGTTTAAAAGTTATTCTGAAACTATAGCTTTATTGAAGCAGTAGGTATCCTAATTATGTGAAGTGCATGGCGTGTGAGATTCTAACACAATCTAACAAGAAGTGTTACGTACTAGGCGTGTCCAGAAAATAAGTATACAGGGTGATTCACTTATCTTGGTAACCCCAATTTTCTTGAAAACGTACGAATATTTTTTCACTCTGTGAATGGCGTTTTGAACAAGTCAATGTTAACTTGAGATGCTCATAAAAATCTGCCAAATAAATAAAAACGCCAGGAGTCGCGGCGCTATCAAAAATTTTTTCCAGGAACATATTTTTTTTATCATGTCGTTCGAAAGATAATTTCATTCTGAATCTTTTTTCGAATACAATATTTATCCATTTCTAACCATCAGCGATCTGCAGCTTGTTTTATCTTAATTCTATTTCATTTATTCTTTTCTGTAATTATCTTTCGATTGACATGATAAAAAACGTATCATCCTTCAGAAAAAATTTTTAATAGCGCCTCGAGGCCTGGCGTCTTCATTTATTTGGTAAAGTGTTATGCGCATCTCAAGTCACTTGTTCAAAACGCCATTTACAGAATGTTGAATTAAGAACCAATTCGTTTTATTTTTTTTGAAAGTCCATTGGTTGTTCTTGACGGTTTCTTGTTGGTCCCTGGTTAGCATTATAATTCTGTCGCAGAATTTGAAATGCGCTGGAGTATTGGTTATCCTGAACAATCTTTTCAATGAAATTAATTTCATTATATCTAATTTCAGTTGTAGATGAAATTGAATGAGCCATAAAGTGTTTTTATTATACCTTTCAAAAAAATTTATTAAAATAAATTACGTGGTTACATTATTAACATATTTGTTTGCTATTTTTCTACACAATCACCATCTTTTTCGAAGCAGGTTGTGAGACGGCAGATTAATTTTTTTTGCCTGCCTCGTAGAACTCTGCCGCCACCTCCTTTTACCACCCTGTCGTCTTCACCTTCTCGTGAGTTGAAAACTTTTTTCCACCTATATGCTTCTTCATACATCAGGGAAGCGAATAATCCTCAAGCGCCAGTTCGTGGGGAGGTAGTTTGTATATATATATACTCAATGGCAGTAGACAGGCTCAGCTTGTCAATGGACCTCTCCTCTCATTTTGAATAGGCCCCCTCAGTTTTTTTAGGGTCTCACAATGCATTGGTGGCCTCCCACTTAGTTAAATACGCAATCAATATGATGCCTTTGAGGTTCAAAAACACTGATAATAATAATAATAATAATTATTTTCATGATTAAAATACAATTTCGAAAAGAAAACAAGTCAAACATGAGAAATGATACTGTGAACCTCTTTCAAGAAACAATAGTTCAAATAGTCATCAATGCAATATGGTTCTAAATTAATTATTAGTTTTCGAACTTCTTTTTTGAATATTCTTGATTGAAATGAAAGTTATTCTGAATTTTTTGGTTGAGGTTAAACTGGTATGACCCCACTGTTCGAACTGTTTCTTGGATTCAGTCGTATAGTGTGCAATCGAAGTTTCATCTCCAGTTACAACAGACCTCGTAAATTTATCGCCTTCGAGTTCATAGCATTAGAAAAACTCGCTGTGGGTTTGCACTTGATTCAACATGTGTGTTCAGTAAGCTGCTTTGGGACCCATCTTGCGCACAGTTCATGAAATTCTAGTGTATCTGTGATTGTCCCATGGACTTCGACAGTTAGTAAGTTAGTTCAAAAGGGGTTACAGTCCACTGCTACTTTATGTTCTACTGTGCCCTCCAGTTCCAGAGATCTAATAAAATCGAATATCTGGGTAGGCTTCGGCTTCAGCGAGGCCAATTCATCACTCCTACAAGTTTCTTGACTAAGGAATCGTATCCTTTGATTTACAATGGCAAAACATTCCGAGACTAGTTGAATATGAGTTTCTTCCCCCTCCCCACAGAATCTACACTCGGCAGTGTCCGATGAGCCCATTTGAAACAAATGCTTTCTGAGGCGATAATACCACCTGAGGAAGCATGTGTAGTTGGTTCTTGCTGAGAGCCAGATACCTTTTGGATCTTGTAGTTTTAAAGTTCCAAAAGAACTTTTTGGAGTGATCCAACACTGGGAGATTTCGCCAGAGTATTTCCCTTTTGGCTTTCTCCTTCTCCATACATTTTCCTATACCACAGAAAAGTTCTCGGCCAGTGAGCTGTTTCCATGCACCATCTTTGGCAATTGTATTGGCCTCTTCATTTCCTTTGATTCCCGAATAACCTGGTACCCAAATTGAGGTGATCTTATTTTTCCTGCCTAACTTATCGAGTTTGCTCTGGCAATCCCAAGTCAACTGTGAGACCTTGACAGTTGCTTAAATATTGCAAAAAGTTCATCCGGAGTCAATCTGAGATAGTCACGGACCGTATTCTCGACTATTTTCACCTTGTCGTCAGTCAAAATTGACGGTCCCGCACTCCCCAGATCGTCAAGTACATTCGTACGGCCCCCTAGACCACTTATACATAGTGGTAGGATTGATAGAGCCTTCACCATGAACGGTTCGTACGTCATTTAAAATCTCATTTGGAGATTTTTTCTTTGTAACGAGGTAACAAATAACAACGCGGATTTTGCGCTTGGCGGTAGACTCGATCGATTGATGGTCAACAAGAAAAATTCGTGCGACCTGTTTTCAACTTCCTGAGCTCGTTTTGGTAACTTTGTATAGTATCTTGGCAGTGGGTGTGACATACGAAAGTTGACAGATTACGGAATTTGAATTTATATGAAAATTGATAGGATGGGAGGTCCGTACTGACAACCACAAAACGGAAACTATTACTGAAAACAATGCTGTAATGAGTTCATTATAGCAATACTTCTAGTACTGTAATGAACTCATTGCGATACTGAAATAGAGAATAATATATTCTAAAACAAGTTGCAGAATGAGCTCCTATTCCAATACGAATGCGAAATTCGAAAGCATGAGTGTTGGAATTGCCTTCTACAACGAGTATTAGACGATATTTTCTCTATTTCAGTCAAATTTGTGAAAAATTCTCGAAATTCAAATGAAAATTCAGATTAGTGACTTTTGTATTGTATCTTGGCAGTTGGTGTGACTTACGAAATTTGACAGATCACGGAATTTGAATTGATTTGATTTGAAAATTGAGAGGATCGGTTGTACTGACAACCACACACGAAAAATATAACTGCAAACAATGCTGTAATGAGTTTCATTACACCACTACTTTTAGTACTGTAATGAACTCATTACGATACTGAAATAGAGAAATACAATTTATTCATTTTCAAGAAAACAAATTATTCTATATTCTTTCAGTGTCATTAACGAAATTAACATTCGAAATTTTAGTGCTTGATAATTTAAAAAAAAAACTTGTTTCCCCCATCGTTCAGGCCAGGGCCAGAGAAATGAGGCCCAAATTTGAAATTTCAAATGCAAACACGCCTTTTTTAAATGGTCAAATTTTTGAATGGAACTGGTTGAAACCAAAAATTTTCTCGACCATATTTGGACCCCATACAGCGTTTTTTGTTCAAGAATCCGCAGCGTTCATTCAGACCAGGATGCGAAAATATATACTCTCATATTGTGGCCCTCGGTAATTTTTCTCGAGAAGTCGATTGGGACGACAGATTTTGTACTTTATGGGATTTATGAGAGATATGAGGATCAACTTCGAATTTTAACGGAAAACGCTGCCAATAGGGCCCAAAAATGGATGAAAAATTTTTCTTTCAACCTATTAGGATGTAAAATCTCCTGCTGAATCCAAATCTGAAATTTAATAGGAATATTTGCATTTGATATTTCAATGTTGGACCTCTCATCTCTTATAAGCCCTTCTAGACCCAAAATCTGATGGGTTTAATCGATTCATCGAGAAAAATTAGTAAGAGCCTCAGTATCAGAATATGAATGTTTGTATTCTAATCTGAATGAACGCCTCCGGATTTTTAAACAAATAACGTTGTATAGGGCCCAAATATGGACGAAAAAATTTTTGGTTTAACCAAATTCAGATGAGAAATTTTCCTCTTAATCCCAATCTATAATGAGAAGATGGGTTTGCATTTGAAATTTCAAATTTTGGCCTGATATCTCACATAAGGGCCTTTCGAGTCAGAATTTCGATTTTCCACCTGTGCGCGAAATGAATTCACCGTTTCCAGACTTTTGAACCACTCGGTATATCCTTTTACTATGACTATTATCAAATTTCATTCAGGGATCTTTTTAACTCATTCAAAGGCGCGTTTTCGAAAAAATCACGTACTTTCCTATCAATTAGAGAATAGAGCAATATACGGATCTTCGTTTGAATGTAAAATTTCGCGGTTGAAATTGAAAAATTTTGGAATCATAGACTTTACCTTTATTTCAGGTAATTCAGTTTAATAAAGTGAAGACATTGACGAGTTCATAGTGTTGATACTCTTTTTTTTTTTCAAGTTTTTCAAACCCTCCTGAAAATAAAAATACATAGTAAAAAAAGGCAGCAAAATTTTAACCTGAGGCGGGCAGCATATACCCTAGGAACGGCTCTGGTTTAGGCTGACATTCAAGGAAAAGCCTTGAAAACGTTTATTTTTTTCGCTTTTTACATTTTGACAGATGGATATTGTCACGTTTTCAGGGTATTTAAATTGACTTCTTCGTTAAAATTCTGATTTATTTCCAGAATTACTACACTAACTATGTATGTTAGAGATCTTATTTTTTTCACACAATTACTCATTACTTGCACCTTGCACTACTTTTCACTTGGAGAAATTCACAATTTTAGGGGAGCGCGGGAAATGGGAGCCAATGCCTGCATTCACCGAACGAAGAATGTTGCCACCGCTCCGCTACCGCTACCTAGCATAAACAGAAAGCGCTCCCAAAATGCCCGCTTCTCCGGAACGTGTTGAGTTTGTAGCGTATGTGCCACCGGACGATTCCGCAACAGTTCCACAACTGTTACGTTCGGTGAATGCAAGCATTCACCGAACGTAACAGTTGTGGAATCGTCCGGTGGCACATACGCTACAAACTCAACACGTTCCGGAGAAGCGGGCATTTTGGGAGCGCTTTCTGTTTATGCTAGTAGCGGTAGCGGAGCGGTGGCAACATTCTTCGTTCGTGAATGCAGGCATTGCTGCAACAGTTCCACTGTTACGTTCGGTGAATGCAAGCATTCACCGAACGTAACAGTTGTGGAATCGTCCGGTGGCACACGTACTTTATGCTAGGTAGCGGTAGCGGAGCGGTGGCAACATTCTTCGTTCGGTGAATGCAGGCAATGCCTGCATTCACCGAACGTAACAGTTGTGGAACTGTTGCGGAATCGTCCGGTGGCACATACGCTATAAACTCAACACGTTCCGGAGAAGCGGGCATTTTGGGAGCGCTTTCTGTTTATGCTAGGTAGTGGTAGCGGAGCGGTGGCAACATTCTTCGTTCGGTGAATGCAGGCATTGTGATTTAACGAAATGTAGTCAAATTCACTTAAATGTGAAAACACGTATGTCTTCGCCAATCTTCGAGTGATAGTCCAGCATCTTGAATTTGTTTCTTTTGTTTGGATACGTAAGATATGTTCTTTTTCAATAATTTTGTCTCCATTTTGCTTGATTTTATCAAAAAGTAGATTACTAATCAAGATCTCATTTAAAGTATGTTCAGTCCAACTTCCGCGCAATAATTAATATCGTGGCTCCCATTTTCCATGTGAGCGTGAAATAGGTTCCCATTACCCCAACGTGTCGAGTAATGGGAGCGATTGACTTTTTTTGCAGAATCGTTATTCTACCTTGATACATGAGAGTATTTAATTCAAAGTGTGATTAAAACAGTCCTATTTTATTGTTCCATGAGTTCCTAATGAAAAATTATAAGAAGGTTAATAAATATGTTTTTTATGAAAGTTTTTCCTTAGTAGGCTCCCATTACCCGGCACTCCCCTACTCTCTATTTATAAATACTCTAATTACTAAGTTTTTAAAAATGGTTGCAAAAAAATTGGTATAATTTTCTTAAATCCGGGAAGGTTTATTCAGAGTAATAAAAATTATCTTGAAAAAAGATAATTTTGCATGACAGCGTGTTGTCTAAAAACTGCATGAGTTCATTTTCTCCAAAAATGAAAATGACCGAATGCAGTTTTTCAAAGTTATTGCACAAGTGCATCAAAATTACCGACAATTTTGCATGACAGCGTGCAATTTTTCAAAGACAACACGCTGGTATGCAGAATTATCAGGTCATTTTGATGCACGAGTGTAATTCGGGGGAATATTTCCAGAATTTGATGTAGATACGAGCAGTGCAATTATCGCAGGGATCTTTCGCTCTCTACAATGCAATTATCGCTGTAATTTTCGATAATTACATTCTATTTACATGAAGTTTTAACAGGAGGGAAATATTCGACTAACTATTTAGAATAACTTTAATCAGGAGTGATGATACAATAATCTAGAATTAATATGGGCTAAAATCGCTATCATTAATCACATACTCTCCCTGTGATTGAAAAAAATATGTAGTTCGAAAATCGGCAATTCAAGGTATATTCATAAAATACTAACTATTTTTGAAACGGTACATTTTCGATGAACTAATTTCGGAGTCATTCGATAGAACCTGGTCTACTCTATGGTGATGTGACGTTATGGAACACTTGTATATACACTGTCGAAACCACTTGTGGAATACAATTCTTTGTGCTCTTATATTACAAAATCATGAAAAATCCCTAGGACACTTCAACCTTCAACATTTAACTTTTATATTCAATGGTGCGGTTCTTAAGCATGAATCAAAATATACAGGGTGATTCGCCAAGTTACCAGAATCTATCTATCTGCTTTAATTATTTCAACATTTCATTCCTTCTCGGACCCTTATAACAATTTTTATATTTCTAGAAGCTCACCAATAATATGATTTCGATGAAATACCTATATCATATATGGTCTATTATTAATAATAGCTTGTTTAACACTACTACTTTTACTAATTCCGACGCATTCTTTCACTGGTCTACTTGTCAAAGATTCCGAAATAGTTTAAATTTTATCAACTTCCTAAGTGAAAAAATATAATGAAAGTCGGGTTCATCATATCGAAACATCTGAATTCTGAAAGGGTATGAAATACCTATCAACCATAATTTGCTTATTTCACTTCTGTCCAACTCTAGAACTTTTTTTCTCAGACGAATTGAAAATTTCAAAGAAAACGTTCCACCCCAAATAATTCTGAAAGGCGTCACTTTTATGAAAAAATGAAAGAACACGTTAAAAATCATATGAAGGGGGAAGTCTTTTCGACTTTAACTTTAACCCACTCCTCCAATGGTCACCACTACCCATGTTTTGATGGAACACCTTTACATTATTGCATTGTTGGATTCTCCTCTTTTTCTTCACAACAAGATTACCAAAATGCATAATACATAAGAAAAAAGTGAAAAAATGTCTGCCACTCAGCAAGCACCTATATTGATTAACGTCAACGAATTACTCAAGAATGTCGACAAATACACCTTCAAAAATGTTATACAGGGTGTTTCATTGGTAAACGGAAATACTTAACGGGCGGATAGGTGGTACTGAGGTGCTTCTAGAAATGCCACATTTATGGGCTCTTACTGTCTTCGTTACCGAGATAAGGCTGTTTTATGAATTTTGATCTTATCTTCTCGAGGCAAATCAGACGAACCACCCAATATATTTTCTTCATTTTTGGCACACTTGTTTCTTATTGAAGGCTCATGAGTATCATTCAATAAACGCAAAGTCCGGGTTAACAAAAAATAAAGAATTGTTTGAATCCTCGAAACAACACCCTATATATCGAAATTCTAAAAATATGTTTCCATATTTGAGAAGACCACAAAAAACTAAACTGAGCCGTGTGTTTAGAATTTCCGCACAGACAGTTTTACTGCACTAATTTTTATCATAAAAGTGAAGATTTTGAGAACTGGGATACCTGAAAGTGATTTGAAGTGACTTTTAATGATGAATTATCAAAACTATTACATAATTATTTGAATTTACTCAGTAATTATTTTATTATAGTGGTTTTCCTATTTATAGCTACAGACCATTTCAGTTTGCATTTTTAAGTTTCTTTTGTCAGTTATCATTTCTGCAAACATTTTTTACTTGAAAGTGAAAGTTTTTGAGAACTTGGTTCCTGAAAGCAGGAGCGGCCTTAGCCATTGCGAGGCCCCGGGCGGGAAGTCTTCGCGAGGTCCTTTTTCCTTCGTGAAAAGTATGTGATGCGAAAGTAAGTCCTGTTGTTCTGTAGAGGTTATTGTCATATTTTATAAAGATATGAAATTTTGGTTTTAATTAAAATATAATAATATAAAATAACATATAAATGTAATATAACTTTGGAAGATTTACAAAATTAACAAATACAGAAATGATAAATTTAAAATTCATGTTTGCGGCTTGTCCTAGCACTGAAATGTATCATAATCGATCGAATGAGCTACGTCATTTTCTATTGATAGAATAGCAAGGGCTGAAAGCCGATCTTGTGTCATCGAATTCCTTAAATATGTTTTTATGATTTTAAGTCTAGAAAAACTTTGTTTGTGAATAAATCATCCAGCGCCGGTCAAGCTCTCTTTTGATAGCTCGTTTCCTTTTTGAACTACCCGACTCGAATTTTCTACCGGCATCTCGATCACGCGAACTCATTTCGAAAATCTTGTTGAATTTCGCACAGAGTGTCAGAAATAACTTTTAAGTAACATACAGTTTTTTCACACTTTTTCGGTTCTTCACTATGAAAATGACCCGTTTGTTCATTCCGTTCTAATGAACCAAACCAATTGAACCACAAGTCTTAGACTTTGGATCTACAGCGGGGGTTGAAAAAGAGACGGGTAGTGGAATTCCCACAGATGGTGATAATAAATGATGAAAGTACTATTCGGTATTTTGAAAAGAAATTCTCGGTTTCGAAGAGAAGGCCATAAAAATAAAACTGTTTATTTTTATGATCCAGATGAAGAGAATAGAAAATTTCTTGAGAAATGGCGCCATCTTGTATGCATATTTCTATTGGAAACAGTGGTTTTTTACGATATTTTCATCGAAAATTTCTCTGCAAAACCCACCATATATGACTATTCATGGGATTGTCCGAGCGATAGAGGAGCCACTAATTATGAGTTTGATTGAGGCCATTGTGGGCGTGAACGTGAAGTCCCAGTTGTATCAAGTCCTAAAGTTCAGAGCAGTTCGTGGTAGTGTTGTGCAACTTGGATACTTTTGAGTTTCCGATATACTGAATGAAGTATTATGTATTGGATAAATTCATTGCATAGTTGGTATCCAAATTTATACTTACAAGAGCCACACCGAAAAGAACGGGTTGCGAAACTAAAGAATTGAATTAATTTCTCAATTCAATGACAAGAAAAATTTTAAGTTATTCGAAAAATGTGAATATAACCTCTGAATGTAAATGAAGAACCGAAAACAATGGAAGTTTTCCATCACAAAAAATAGAATATAACAAAACTGAACCCAATATTCTTATCTCTAATCAGTAGGTTTGAAAAAAAAAAACAGATTTCGCTCTCCCCCTTCCATTTTTCTCTAATGGAATGAATTCATTCATAAGACGATAATTCAACGAATATTTCAAAGGGACCGCCAAAGAACGGTCAACAGGGCTATAAATATTTTATGAGGTTCCAACATCTGGGATAAGTAAACATTGTACCTAGATACTTAGACAATTTTCACCCTAATTGTGTTGTGTGCATTCTTTCCTACCTACTGACCTGGTGGATCGGACATCTGGTGCCTCAATTACCCATTCGGACTTTCCAACAAAGCGCAATATTCAAAAACTACAAAATGGTTTATTAAATTTTGTTCTGAATGAATGTATTGGTTAACTAACTTTTTTCGAATTTACCTTATTTTCAAACCTTTATAAATAATAAGGGATCTAAATCAATATCAAAATTTGCTCGGGTTGTTGCGTGCGAGGCCCCACCAAGAGCGAGGCCACGGGCGATTGCCCCGCTCGCCACCCCCTAAAGCCGGCACTGCCTGAAAGTGGCTTGAAGTGTTTTTTAATGATAAATGAATCAGTTATGAAGAGGTTACAATCCACTGTGAGTCCTACTAGAGCTGTTTTCACGAGTGCGAATAAATATAAAGATTGTATTCGTTGAGGCTTTCGCGGCCATCGTTCAATGTCACCTGTTATTTCGAGCATTTCGGCCGTCGTCGTTGATTAGGTCTCGACGTTTCGCCACTTCGAGTGTCTGGCATCTTCAGGAGTTATATTTCAGGAAATGTTCTCGCTGAATTGAGCTGCTATATACTAAGGCAGTTCAATCCAGTGAAAATATCTTCTGAAATATAACTCCTGAAGATGCCAGACACTCGAACTGGCGAAACGTCGAGAACTAATCAACGACAACGGCCGAAATGCTCGAAATAACAGGTGACAATTATCAAGATTCATATTCAATAAGATTGGCACATACTTCAAACGACTTTCAGGAATTCAAGTTCTCAAAAATATGACTTTCAAGTGAAAAAATTTTTAGGGAAAAGAATAAAACGGTAAACAGAAAATTCTTTGCCTTCACGGAGGCCACACCGAAAACATTTTTGAAACATAGATGAAATCAAAATAGTTGTCATCGAAATGATTACCATTTTCAATTCCCAGGCTCAGAGATCTTTTATCATTAGGTTGGAGAAATGATATTAGATTACGTCACTGAGATGATAGATATACCGGTTTCGGCCTTGTTTGGCCTCATCAGTATCCCATACACCTCAGGGACAAAATCTTCATAAAAAACTTCGATATTTTAAGCAATTAGTTGTAAAGTACTGAGTAAAATATTACAAAGTAGTGACATCCAATTGCGTCAAAATGAAGTTTCACATCTCCAATGACAAGCGGAAAAAGAACTCTGGCATTCACAACTAATTGTACTTGTGTACTTCTCAACTAATTGCTTCAAATATCGAAGTTTTCATGAAGATTTTGTCCCTGAGGATACTGATGAGGCCAAACAAGGCCGAAACCGGTATATCTCTCGTCTCAGTCACAAAATCTAATATCATTTTTCCAACCTCATGATGTGAGATCTCTGAGCCTGGGAATTGAAAATGGTATTCATTTCGATTATTACTATTTTGAATTCATATGTTTCAAAAAAAATTTGCAGTAATGATAACTGAAAAAATAATAACTTAAATTTTCAAACTGAAATGGTCTGCAGCAATAAAAAAAACCGATGTAATAAAGTAATTACTGAGTTAATTCAAATAATAATTTATGTAATAGTTTTGATAATTCATCATTAAAAGTCACTTCAAACCACTTTCAGGTATCCCAGTTCTTAAAATCTTTATTCAGTAAATTACCGAACATATTCAATAATAATAAACATCTTCAAATGTATTAGTTTAGATTGCGAAACCCAATTAAAAAATTTAAAACATTTATATCACAAAGGAAACAATGCCCTACTTCGAAATTGTTAGAACCTACTCCAAGTTGTTAATACTTTTTACTCCATAAAAGTAATTTTTTAAGAACTATGATGAAGAAAATGTCAGAAGAAAAGAGTTGGATTAAAACGCCAATGCAACAACCATTCTCTCCCAGACGTTACGGTACCGTAGCCCAGTTAGGTCGGAGGACGGCATCGCCGACCAGAACCAAAAAACTGGAAAGGCATACGGCAGATGCCAGATACAGATCTTCGAGTCCATGGCGCGATATGAACGCTCACATGAACGACGAATATCTGGCAGAAGACACAAACAGTCACAGGAGTAATATTGTGAGGAACATCTCTTACGACTCGAATTCATCCCCATACACCAGCAGAAGCCCTTCTCCAAGAAGTACTTCCATCCAAGGTGAAGAGGACGAGGAGTTGGATGAAATGAATTTAAACGATTGGTTTTCACCAAACTATAAGGTATGAATTATTACGCATTGAATTTTTTATTCGCATCTCATGATTACGTTCTCTTTCAGGAAACTGAAACTGATGCTGATGAAGGAGAAGAAGATACTTTTGTTAATAAAGTTCAGTTGATGACAGCTCAAGTTCAAGAGGCGAACAAACGTTGGCAAAAAAAGATGAATAAGGAACATTTGTCAAAGTCTCGTGCCAGTAACAAGTAAAGTTCGATATTTCGTTTTGAATTATGCACATGTGTACTCGAATCAAATGTATTTTTTACACCAATGTATGAGAAATAAAAAGTTTATTGTGCAAAATTATAATTTCGCCATTTGATAACATAGGTACAACATGCACGACTTACATATCATCAAAGGATCAAATTTGTAATCTACTCAATAAAGAACAAATGTTATTGGTTTTGCTTTTGATAGATAGTCTGTCAAGTTGCAACACATACCATAAGAGTTTTCGGAAAATCACATTGTATCACATGAGTGTTATCAATAGAATTATTGCCTCAATCCTATAGAATGCAGCCCGTTAATTCTCTCATATTCCATACCACCAAACCTCACCTCACTCAAAATAATCCAAACTGACCTGACCTAAATAAATCCAACCAAACCTTGAAGCCTAGGTGGTTCCTACCAGGGCCGTCTTTAACCTCTTGGAGGCCCTGGGCACATTAGGATAATGGGGCCCCCTATACGGGTACATATGGGGGGGGGGACGCACGCCCCCTTGCGGATCCTACATTCAAGAAGTGATTATATTTTTATCACGATAAAAGTAAAAATAGTTCAATATCTCTTTGGCGCCTACCTCTTGAGTTTTTTTTTGTATCCGCCAATGGTTAAATATTTATTTTTATCAACAGTCACATGAAACGAAAAGATAATATTCTAGCTTTCACAAGTTAGTGCTATCTATGTCAAGGGCCGCTTGCCACTATCCTTAATTCGGAACTAATTCAAGCTCTTAGTCCTAAATCAAATGATTGCGCATAATAATATCTCGCATTTATTATGCGTGCGCATCTGATTCAGGACTAAGAGCTTGAATTAGATCGAATTTTGCGTAGTGGCAACTCAGAGAGGAACCGTTCTAGATTTCAGGTGGACAAAATCGTTTATGACTTCCTTAAAATCTATAATTTTTAGCACATCAAATTCTATCGAAATGAGCGACAGACTGCTTAATCTCCCTTGGAGAATTTTACTTCTCAATTAATCCTTTTTAATTTGGAGGAGGAGCGTACCCCACTGCAGTTGGTTACCATCATGCTCAAAAAGATTCTCAATCCGATTTCTAAATTTAAAAATGTGTCTTCAATTTTGTTCTCTTTCAAAAGCTGATATTTTTTCAAAATATTTTCCTCGTTCACATCTTTATAATGAAATTCAGAAAATTATCTGCAACTCTGTGTCAACTCTTCGGGTTTTTTTACCTGAAATCGGGGGGCCCCCTCCATAGATCTATGTTATTCGTGATAAGTTTCATCTGAAGTTCTTCAAAGGAAAAAATAAAAGAATGTTGTAAAAATAATTTATATATTGAATAACAAAAATTGCTGAACAAAATAATGTGAATTCTGATATAAAAATGACTAGAAACATATGAATGTGTTATAAAAATTGAAATATTATTCAACAAAAATGCATTATTCTGTTTTAATTTTTTTGTGAAAACATATCAACTTGTCGATGTCCAAGCTTCTGGACACCCCTCGATCAAAGCTGAGTAAGCTCAAAAGTCTGATAAACGTGTTTGCGACACGTTTAAGGAGAGTCCGGAAAAGCTTGACGATATATTAAAAACCCTTGAAAACAGGAGCACATGGAGTAATTGAGTGATAATTCCACTTTTGAATGGAATTACTGAAAATTTCATATGTTTTTTTTTATAATTTAGGATGAATATTTTTCAGGAATGATAATTGTACCTTCTTTGCATAAAATTTGTTTATCATATCATGAGAAAAATCTCACGAATCGGCAAGTTCAATAGAATGAACTTATTGGGGCCCCATTTGAAGCTTTAAGTTTGACTTGGGGGCCCATTTATTGCTGGGACCCCCTGCACCGCGAGTTTTGCGGGGCTCTCTGATACGCCACTGATTTCTTGTCTTGTAGCGCTGTCTGAAATTATGTAGTTGAATGGGGATTTCCTTGAAAGATTCTCAATGAATACAATAATACAAGAATGTGATCAACAACACGATTCGAACAGATATTTTATGGCTAACCACCCTAACGAATAACACAACATATAGGCCAGTCAATAAAGCCTCTGAATCGCAAGTAATTAGCAACAGCGTAATTTTTTGATATGTTGTTGGGGACGGTAAAACATAAAGGTAAAAAATTTTTCTACCCTCTGGGGGGAACGCTAGGGGTTAAAAGGGGCGAAAAAGTTTTTTTGTTCATAACTTCGGGAAAAAAATTGTTCGTGGGTAGAAATTTTGGAGGATGGTGTAATAAATAATTATCAATCTTGTATAAAAATTTCCACCTTTTTTGTTCGGTGCAAAATTTGTTATTAATGAAAAAGTACAATTTTTGAAATAACACTGGTAAAAAAATTCTGACAAGGTGGAAAAGTTAATACAAAGTTGTTAATGATAGGATCATTCAGTTACTGAAGTTTCCACCTTTTTTGACCAGTGGAAAAGCTGAAAGCAGCCACGAGATTGCCTCGGAGCCTATCGAGGCGTTCGGCGCGCGATCAGGGGATCGCGATGAAGACTCAGGTACTAAAATGGCATGGGGAGAACCCGAAAATGTTATGCTTCGTAATAATTTCGCTCGAGCGGGATTGAATAGTCAGTCTCTGCGCCATTCCCAATCATTTGAAGGAATAAATATCGAATGGACCAATGTGATTCCGGGAATATTTCAGTGAATATACAAAAATACGTACTCATTTTTCTTTCAAGTATCAAATTAAGCGTATTGAATATTTGCGTTTTGTACGCATATTTTTTCAGTAGGCTATATGAAAATATTCAAACACTGGATTCATCATACAAAAATTTCAGGAAATTATTACATATGAAAAAAACAACTTTTATTTCAGTTTTGACAACGTATCAACAATTAACCAACTTCTTCGCTATTCGATATTCGCCTTTTTTCCTCGTGGAAGGTCTAGGTGAACTGAAATCATCCAGCGGTCCGTCATTCTGAGGTTCTTCAAGGGTTTTTTCCTCATCTGGTTCTACCTCGATGTCTTCAGAATCAAGAAACTCATCTTGCAGTTCACCAAATTAATCATTTTCGGCATTGAAGATGCTTTTTTGAACTGATTCTATCTCAATATCATCCTCCATTTCATCAATTTCAATAAGCTTGGCGTTTGTACACGTTTGTCTATGACAAGAGAAGCAAATTTCAGAGCATTTTAGTCCTGCTTTTCTACAGCCGCATAATCGCCCGCATCCTTTTTCGCATTTGCAGGATACCAGATTCAGCAGTTCGTCTGGCGCAGGCTCCAGTGTTGTCAATATCGGACTTAGCCTATTAGGATCTCGTTTCCAGCCCCATAATGTAGCTGGTACGTTTCGCCCTATAAATGATTAAGAACGTTAAAACAGATATTGTTAACAAGCAGTCAAAGAAAAATGAAAAAAAAAAACTTTTTTAGGTAATAAGATTCAATTAGATCTCAACACACCCATCCACTGATGGACCTGATGGTAAACGCGATACGAATGTTGTGCTGCGGCTACTTTGGTAGGTGGTAATCCAGCAATGTTGAATTTGCTCTTTGTTATAGAACGTTGAGCGATTTCCCTCCATACATTCTAGCCATGATTTTTTTTTCGGCATCGGCAATGATGACTGGGTCTGCGTTGGCAATCTTGAAGCAGTCGAGGGCTGGACGGATGTCTTCATGTTTGGCAACAAGAGACGTCAAATCTTTTTTTCTGTAATGTAATAAGAAGAATACTCTTTCTATGGTTCTCGGTGCTCTATGAAATATCTCGATGTAAACAAGCAACCCGAGAACCTAACCCTCTTTCGCTGCTGACTCTCAAGTATATCGTACCTGTTTTACTGTTAGAACTGTTATAATGAAATTAGTTAACAAAACCACGTGTCTTACTTTGTACAAAACATTATATTGGCGACGAGGATACAAATTGGTAAACGCAAGTGCAGGTAAAGACTAATTAAAAACAAGTTATTAAGTGCAAGAACAAGTAGAACAGCAATAGAAAATGACGGCATCACAAGGACCACAGGTGATTTATAGAGCTACAATTGGGTCGATCGTGGAATATAGTTCAGATGAAGACTGGAACCTTTGGGTGGAACGACTGGAACAATATTTTGCAGCAAATGACATTGTTGAAGATAAAAGAGTACCAGTCCTGTTAACCCTAATCGGTGAGGAAGCTTATAAAACACTTAGAGATCTATGTGATCCAGAGATGCCAAGTGCTAAGACATTTCAAGAACTAAAGGACATATTGAATGCTCAGTTTTCAAAGAAAATATCAGTATTCAAGGAGAGGATAGAATTCTACAAGTTGAGGCAAAGCGAACAAGAAACAGTCCGATTATGGTATGTAAGAACCAAAAACAAAGCCAGTGCATGCAAATTTGGAGGAAACTTGAACGAAATTTTGAAAGACGAATTCATATCTGGAATGAGTAGGAGTCCAATCCTAGATAGAGTCTGTGAGGAGGACCACACCAGAAGTTTGGAGCAAATCCTAAAAGTGGTAGTCAATAAGGAAGCAGCACTAGGGTCCAATTATCAAGTAGTGCACCAATTGAAGAATTCAAGAAGAGAGCAGGAGCAGAAGCCAGCCGTGTATTTTGTCTGTTTCGTTTTCAAATGGCCACCCTGTATATTCGGAAACATTATGGCGATCGTGTTACCGTTGTTTTTGACGGGTATCCAGAAGACGTCACAGCCAGGGGTACGAAAACTGCAGAGCGTCTACATTCAATGAAAACTCTCTCAGTTGATGGGTTTATAGACGAATCCATGCCATCAACAACAAGCCAAGAGAAGTTTCTGTCAAACGACAAGAACAAGGCCAGATTAATAACTTTTTTGATGTCAAAACTGCAACATACTGGATACAATGCTATACAGAGCAACGAAGATGCTGATACATTGATCATTGCAACTGCTCTGAATCTATCTTCAGTCTACGAGAAAGTCGTCATTGTAGGAGAAGATGTCGACTTGATCGTTGTATTAACTGGCGCGGAAGAAATGAAACGCAATGTCTACCTTATGAAGCCCGGAAAGGGAAAGTCCTCGAAACATGCATATTCCAGTGACAGTCTGAAAGGCAAAACTTTAAGACCGTACATTCTGACGTGCCACGCGTTTACTGGATGTGAAACAACCTCATCTGTTTTCAATCGAGGAAAAAAAGGATTGACGTCCCTTGTTGCCAAACATGAAGACATCCGTCCAGCCCTTGACTGATCCAAGATTGCCAACGCAGACCCAGTCATCATTGCCGATGCCGGAGAAAAAAATCATGGCTAGAATGTATGGAGGGAAATCGCTCAAATGCTTGGACGACCTACGGTACGAAGGATTCGCACGTTCTATAACAAAGAGCAAATTCAACATTGCTGGATTACCACCTACCAAAGCAGCCGCAGCACAACATTCGTATCGCGTTTACCATCAGGTCCAGCAGTGGATGGTTGAGTTGAGATCTAATTGAATCTCATTACCTAAAAAAGTTTTTTTTCATTTTTCTTTGACTGCTTGTTAACAATATCTGTTTTAACGTTATTAATCCTTTATAGGGCGAAACGTACCAACTACATTATGGGGCTGGAAACGATATCCTAATGGGCTAAGTCCGATATTGACAACACTGGAGCCTGCGCCAGACGAACTGCTGAAACTGGTATCCTGCAAATGCGAAAAAGGATGCGGGCGATTATGCGGCTGTAGAAAAGCAGGACTAAAATGCTCCGAAATTTGCAACTCTTGTCATGGACAAACGTGTACAAACGCCAAGCTTATTGAAATTGATGAAATAGAGGATGATATTGAGATAGAATCAGTTCAAAAAAGCATCTTCAATGCCGAAAAATTATCAATTTGGTGAACCGTAGCATGAGTTTCTTGATTCTGAAGACATCGAGGCAGAACCAGATGAGGAAACAACCCTTGAAGAACCTCAAGATGACGGACCGCTGGATGATTCCAGTTCATCTGGACCTTCCACGAGGAAAAAAGACTAATATCGAATTGTGGATACTTTGTCAAAACTGAAATAAAAGTTTTATTTTTCATAATTTCTTAAAATTTTTGTATGATGAATCCAGTGTTTGAATATTTTCATATAGCTCACTGAAAAAAATGCTTACAAAACGCAAATATTCAATACGATCAATTTAATACTTGAAAGAAAAATGAGTACGTATTTTTGTATATTAACAGAAATATTCCCGGAATCACATTGACCCATTCGATATTTATTCCTTCAAATGATTGGGAATGGCGCAGAGACTGACTATTCAATCCCGCTCGAGCGAAATTATTACGTAGCATAACATTTTCGAGTTCTCCCCATGCCATTTTAGTACCTGAGTCTTCATCGCGATCCCCTGATCGCGCGCCGAACGCCTCGATAGGCTCCGAGGCAATCTCGTGGCTGCTTTCAGCTTTTCCACTGGTCAAAAAAGGTGGAAACTTCAGTAACTGAATGATCCTATCATTAACAACTTTGTATTAACTTTTCCACCTTGTCAGAATTTTTTTACCAGTGTTATTTCAAAAATTGTACTTTTTCATTAATAACAAATTTTGCACCGAACAAAAAAGGTGGAAATTTTTATACAAGATTGATAAATATTTATTACACCATCCTCCAAAATTTCTACCCACGAACAATTTTTTTCCCGAAGTTATGAATAAAAAACCCTTTTCACCCCTTTTAACCCCTAGCGTTCCCCCCAGAGGGTAGAAAAATTTTATACATTCATGTTTTACCGTCCCCAACAACATATCAAAAAATTACGCTGTTGCTAATTACTTGCGATTCAGAGGCTTTATTGACTGGCCTAATAATAATTGCTCTTATCTAGTGTATGCCAGTATGGGCAAGGGTAATAAAAATCGTAACCTTGGAGAACTTGTTGGCAAGAAACTGGGAATTTCAATCCATTTGGAATTATTGTAAATGGAAACTTTCGCTTTTTTACCTGAAGATATTTTTAGTACGCGAAGGGGAATTTTGAAAGAAGGAAGCATTTAGGTCTTTTCGAACAAATCTGTTCGATGATAATAAAAGGAAATTTTTATGGAATAGAATTTCCAAACGTCATTGATGAAACCTTAGCTCCTTTCGGTTCAGAACAATTGAACTGAGCGGGGCCCCTATCGATCGCGGGGCCCTGGGCACTTGCCCAAAGTGCCCTAGGGGAAAGAGGGGCCTGGTTCCTACGTCGTGTTGATGAATACTAGTCCAATCAATGAGGGCAAAAATGGGGCATTACCTCCGAATTATATCAAGAAGCTTCGATTTTGATGAATTTGATGGGAATGATCTCCACTTGTCTTCTGAGTCGCTGTCGCCACTGTCAATTATTTTTTCATCTTTGCCAAAGATTGGCCCACTGTTTTGGCAGTTGACACCTGCACATTCCTCATATGTAGTGTTACAAAAAAGTTTTCTGCAGGTGCATAACGCATTGCAGTCTTTTTTACAGTTACAAAAAATCATTTTCAACAATTCTTGTGTTGTGTTTTTTGCATTTTTGTGGGCTGCAAATATCCATTGGTACTATTCCAACCCCAATCAACTGAATTTAGAGCTTTTCATCACCTAGCCAAATTTGAATTTGGTAATAAGCTTTCTTAATGTGCTCGTTCAAAGCATCTGATGTGGGTAGGAGAGATGCCAATTTTACAACAGAACATGTTGTGGCTTTGATAAATGAATCGAACCGCATTGTCTTGCTGTAAATTTTAAATTGATATATTTCAAACTTTTTTCGGTTCGTATCTTTAGGTGCTCCATATAAAATTATTGCACAGTACCTTGAAGTAGTGATATCTTTGTCAATTTTCACATTACATGAAAAAAAAAAACATACATTTTGGTACTGGATCATTTTTTTTGTATCCTTCTTCATTTTCGAGAAAAAGGCAGATTTTCAAGAAAATTGAAAAGTGCGCTTTCTGCTTTGATCTTATTTTTTTACAGACTGTGCATTTCAAACAAGTCAAGCTCTTTGACCATATAAACAACAATAAAATAAAAGTTTTTATCGATGGATATCGATCCATTTCACTTCCTATTTTTTCGTAAAAAATATGAGTCGTCAATCTTTTTTGCATTGTATTCCGCTGAGTATATACGCAACCGACTTTTAACACCGCTCGTTTTGAAGCTCTTTTGAAGCACTTCAAAAAATGGTTTCAGCATTATTCCAGTAATTCCCGTAATTTCAAGTCTTGCCTTGTTTTGCACCTAGAATAATTCTAAGAAACATAATCTCTTTGTTTTCCTATAAGCTACAAATATCTTATTCACTTTTTATTTCGTTTAATTCATAGTTTTTGTGTTATTCGTAATTAACCGTCCCAAAAAATGTCATTTCTCAATGAAAATATAATGTTTTCAATCACGAATAACTAAAAAAATATTGAAATCTCGAAAAAACTTTATGGGACATTTTTTACTCAGAATTAAGTCTTTCATCGACTCCCTGTTATATTTTGACAAAAAAAATGTCCACCTCCGAGAATGGGCTGAAACCACCCCTAAGAGTAAAGCATACTTTGGCTAGGGAAGGCTTCGTTTCTTGAGGAAATATCCTACCTGCTGTGAAAATTTCAAGTAAATTGATGCATCTTGAAATGATATGTTAAAGTTAATTTTAGAAACAACTTATTGTAGATTCAATGATGGCTTTACAGACAGACGAAAGACACACCAATGGGCTCAGTCATCCATAGATAAATAAGTCATCTCCCAGTTACTGTCCCAGATGGTAATGGATGACCGGATGACCTGTTAGATGAGGGCTTGCCAAACTAACATTTAGAATACCGTACATCAAAAAATTTGTAGACGACCTTTTTTGCATAATACCCGAATCAGGCTTAACAGAAACTTTACAAACTTCAAACACAATAGACGACGACATAAAATGCAATAGAAACTGAAAGAGACTCTAAGATCCCATACCTCAACGTGATGCTGAACAGACATACCGACGGATGAATGTGAAACTGGCAACAGTTCTGCCAACAACAGATTTAGCGTTCAACCGGTGCGCCGTAACTGGTGATCCCGCGGCACGGCCGACAGACGAGTTAGTTAGTGTCTTAAAAAACATTGAAACATAGTGGAATGGTATCATATTTTGAAATGAAATGTTGTTTATGTATTAACTAGGGATAATAGTAGACTATATCCATTTCCGCAAAAGGGGGCGCGGAGGAATAAAAAAGGACTCTGAAAATACATAATTCCGATTATTTTAAGTTCTATAAAAACCAAAAAAAAGTTGTCCCATATGTGGACTTGGTTTTTTGTGTTGATTTTGATATGAAAAATCATTACTAATCGATGAAAGTCATTGTCGGGCCGTAGGAGGGGTACAGGGGGAATCTGAAAAATACTGTACTCTTATTACTCAATGTTCTATGAAAACTAAAAAAAAGTTGTCCCATATGTTGACTTGGTTTTTTGTGTTGGTTTTGATATGAACAATCATTCCTAATCGATGAAAGTGATTGTCGGGCCGTAGGAGGAGTACAGGGGGAATCTGAAAAATACTGTACTCTTATTACTCAATGTTCTATGAAAACTAAAAAAAAAGTTGTCCCATATGTTGACTTGGTTTTTTGTGTTGGTTTTGATATGAACAATCATTCCTAATCGATGAAAGTCATTGTCGGGCCGTAGGAGGAGTACAGGGAGAGTCTGAAAAATACTGTACTTCTAATATTCAAAGTTCTATAAAAACCAAAAAAGACGTTGTCCCATATGTTGACTTGATTTTTTGTGTTGATTTTGATATGAAAAATCATTACTAATCGATGAAAGTCATTGTCGGGCCGTAGGAGGAGTACAGGGGGAATCTGAAAAATACTGTACTCTTATTACTCAATGTTCTATGAAAACTAAAAAAAAATTGTCCCATATGTTGACTTGGTTTTTTGTGTTGGTTTTGATATGAACAATCATTCCTAATCGATGAAAGTGATTGTCGGGCCGTAGGAGGAGTACAGGGAGAGTCTGAAAAAATACTGTACTTCTAATATTCAAAGTTCTATAAAAACCAAAAAAGACGTTGTCCCATATGTTGACTTGGTTTTTTGTGTTGGCTTTGATATGAACAATCATTCCTAATAGATGAAAAACATTGTCGGGCCGTAGGAGGAGTACAGGGAGAGTTTGAAAAATACTGTACTTCTAATATTCAAAGTTCTATAAGAACCAAAAAAGACGTTGTCCCATATGTTGACTTGGTTTTTTGTGTTGATTTTGATATGAAAAATTATTACTAATCGATGAAAGTGATTGTCGGGCCGTAGGAGGAGTACAGGGAGAGTCTGAAAAAAACTGTACTTCTAATATTCAAAGTTCTATAAAAACCAAAAAAGACGTTGTCCCATATGTTGACTTGGTTTTTTTGTGTTGGCTTTGATATGAACAATCATTCCTAATCGATGAAAAACATTGTCGGGCCGTAGGAGGAGTACAGGGAGAGTCTGAAAAATACTGTACTTCTAATATTCAAAGTTCTATAAGAACCAAAAAAGACGTTGTCTCATATGTTGACTTGGTTTTTTGTGTTCATTTTGATATGACAAATTATTACTAATCGATGAAAGTCATTGTCGGGCCGTAGGAGGAGTACAGGGGGAATCTGAAAAATACTGTACTCTTATTACTCAATGTTCTATGAAAACTAAAAAAAAAGTTGTCGCATATGTTGACTTGGTTTTATGTGTTGGTTTTGATCTGAACAATCATTCCTAATCGATGAAAGTCATTGTCGGGCCGTAGGAGGAGTACAGGGAGAGTCTGAAAAATACTGTACTTCTATTATTCAAAGTTCTATGAAAACCAAAAAAGACGTTGTCGCATATGTTGACTTGGGTTTTAGTGTTGATTTTGATATGAACAACAATGTTTTTCATCGATAAGGAATGATTGTTCATATCAAAACCAACACAAAAAACCAAGTCAACATATGGGACAACTTTGTTTTTAGTTTTCATAGAACATTGAGTAATAAGAGTACAGTATTTTTCAGATTCCCCCTGTACTCCTCCTACGGCCCGACAATGACTTTCATCGATTAGAAATTATTGTCAACATATGCGACAACGTCTTTTTTGGTTTTCATAGAACTTTGAATAATAGAAGTACAGTATTTTTCAGACTCCCCTGTATTCCTCCTACGGCCCGACAACGACTTTCATCGATTAGAAATGATTGTTCATATCAAAATCAACACTAAAACCCAAGTCAACATATGCGACAACGTCTTTTTTGGTTTTCATAGAACTTTGAATAATAGAAGTACAGTATTTTTCAGATTACCCCTGTACTCCTCCTACGGCCCGACAATGACTTTCATCGATTAGGAATGATTGTTCATATCACAACCAACACAAAAAACCAAGTCAACATATGGGACAATTTTTTTTTTAGTTTTCATAGAACATTGAGTAATAAGAGTACAGTATTTTTCAGATTCCCCCTGTACTCCTCCTACGGCCCGACAATGACTTTCATCGATTAGTAATGATTTTTCATGTTAAAATAAACACAAAAAACCAAGTCAACATATGGGACAACGTCTTTTTTGGTTTTTATAGAACTTTGAATATTAGAAGTACAGTATTTTTCAGACTCTCCCTGTACTCCTCCTACGGCCCGACAATGACTTTCATCGATTAGGAATGATTGTTCATATCAAAACCAACACAAAAAACCAAGTCAACATATGGGACAACTTTTTTTTTTAGTTTTCATAGAACATTGAGTAATAAGAGTACAGTATTTTTCAGATTCCTACTGTACTCTTCCTACGGCCCGACAATCACTTTCATCGATTAGGAATGATTTTTCATATCAGAATCAACACAAAAAACCAAGTCAACATATGGGACAACGTCTTTTTTGGTTTTTATAGAACTTTGAATATTAGAAGTACAGTATGGGACAACTTTGTTTTAGTTTTCATAGAACATTGAGTACTAAGAGTACAGTATTTTTCAGATTCCCCCTGTACTCATCCTACGGCCCGACAATAGGAATGATTGTTCATATCAAAACCAACACAAAAAACCAAGTCAACATATGGGACAACTTTTTTTTCAGTTTTCATAGAACATTGAGTAATAAGAGTACAGTATTTTTCAGATTCCCCTGTACTCCTCCTACGGCCCGACAATGACTTTCATCGATTAGTAATGATTTTTCATATCAAAATCAACACAAAAAACCAAGTCAACATATGGGACAACGTCTTTTTTGGTTTTTATAGAACTTTGAATAATAGAAGTACAGTATTTTTCAGACTCTCCCTGTACTCCTCCTACGGCCCGACAATGACTTTCATCGATTAGTAATGATTTTTCATGTTAAAATAAACACAAAAAAACCAAGTCAACATATGGGACAACGTCTTTTTTGGTTTTTATAGAACTTTGAATATTAGAAGTACAGTATTTTTCAGACTCTCCCTGTACTCCTCCTACGGCCCGACAATGACTTTCATCGATTAGGAATGATTGTTCATATCAAAACCAACACAAAAAACCAAGTCAACATATGGGACAACTTTTTTTTTAGTTTTCATAGAACATTGAGTAATAAGAGTACAGTATTTTTCAGATTCCCCCTGTACTCTTCCTACGGCCCGACAATCACTTTCATCGATTAGGAATGATTTTTCATATCAGAATCAACACAAAAAACCAAGTCAACATATGGGACAACGTCTTTTTTGGTTTTTATAGATTTTTGAATATTAGAAGTACAGTATTTTTCAGACTCTCCCTGTACTCCTCCTACGGCCCGACAATGACTTTCATCGATTAGGAATGATTGTTCATATCAAAACCAACACGAAAAACCAAGTCAACATATGGGACAACTTTTTTTTTTAGTTTTCATAGAACATTGAGTAATAAGAGTACAGAATTTTTCAGATTCCCCCTGTACTCCTCCTACGGCCCGACAATCACTTTCATCGATTAGGAATGATTGTTCATATCAAAACCAACACAAAAAACCAAGTCAACATATGGGACAACTTTTTTTTTAGTTTTCATAGAACATTGAGTAATAAGAGTACAGTATTTTTCAGATTCCCCCTGTACTCCTCCTACGGCCCGACAATGACTTTCATCGATTAGTAATGATTTTTCATATCAAAATCAACACAAAAAACCAAGTCCACATATGGGACAACTTTTTTTTGGTTTTTATAGAACTTAAAATAATCGGAATTATGTATTTTCAAAGTCCTTTTTTATTCCTCCGCCCACCCTTTCACGGAAATGGATATAGTCTACTATTATCCCTAGTTAATACATAAACAACATTTCATTTCAAAATATGATACCATTCCACTATGTTTCAATTTTTTTTAAGACACTAACTAACTTGTCTGTCGGCCGTGCCGCGGGATCACCAGTTACGGCGCACCGGTTGAACGCTAAATCTGTTGCTGGCAGAACTGTTGCCAGTTTCACATTCATTACCGACGGAAATACGTTAAAGATAAGCTGGTATGAGCATTGTATAAAGAAAGATAGTATTCCAACCTTACGGGTTTATCATTTGACCACTTGGAGCCCATCAATAGATGGCGCCACTTCGATGGGCTCCATGGGCTCCAAAGGAATGTCTTAGCTCACAACGGATAGCTGGTAATTGGCAGTATGTCTTAGCTCGTACCATGTGGATCCGTCGGTTATGTACTAGAGCTATTCGTTAATAGATGGCCCTTAGCTACTCATTACAGATGGCGCTATTTCGGGTATGTGATGATGTCAAAATTGATCAGTGGCGTATTCGAAAAGTGAGCGAATTTTTTTTAAGAAAATGACATTCACTTTACTTCTCTTTATTTTTTAAGGTTATAGATCCGCTATCAGAAACAAGCGAATTTTTTTCCAAATATATTCACTTTCACCATGTTAATTATTCTTTTTTGTCGCTCACATATCAACTATTTTATTTTGTGTACTCATAATGATGTGCCTAATTTGATAATCCGATTATATCATGGAAAAGTTGGATTAAGAAATTATCCATATCATTCATTAAGGACTGACGTGAATAAATTTATATAGTATATCTATTAATATATGAATATTAATATATATTAATGAATGATATGGATAATTTTTTAATCCAACTGAAAATAAGCCAATTATGCCCTTAATTATGAAATTAAGGGCATAATTGGCTTATTTTCACTTGGGTATATAGATGAAAGAATATTATAATATTCTTATACAATATACAAAGCAAATTAAAAATGAAGAAAGACGAACGCATCCATCAACGAAGCACTCTAATAAATAATTATGTACATTTTGCTCGTTTTTCAACTTATTCCGTGTCGAAATTGATCTAAAGTTGCTGCTTGTATGTTTCTTATTCACTTTCCAGATCAACCATCATTTGTCTATTTGTTATCCGTAGATTATCTATAGATAATGGGAATAGTCTCAACATTCAATCACCATTTTTGTCCAAGTTTATCAAAGGTTTTTCTTATTTCTAAAGAAAAAAAATATCGTTATCTACTCCAGAAAAGACGTGGGATATTTTGCACTAGCTAGCCAAGCGATATCGTCTAATGATGCATTTCGCAAACTCCAACCTTCCGATAAAAAAACAGATTAATCAGATATCATAGCCAGATTCAATGCAAAGCACTCCGAAAAACATTATTTCTTTCAACAAATATGCTTGAACTCAAAACAATTTGAAAAAAGGCTGGAGTGTGAATTTCTCATCCCCGGCTTCATTAAAGGACATTATATTGTTGTTTATACCCATAAACACAATAAAATGGGAATGGTTAAACTACCTGCCCCCTTGCCGTGCCTTGGGCAATTCGAAGTAATGAAGTTAGCAACTGAGAACGCCTCTACAGAACTGCATCCGTAATTAGTCAATATGAATACCACGAGAAGGAATAAGGCCTGAACATTCCCTAGAATTTTCCGCTCTACAACTTTTGTTTGAAACGTTTATTGATACACCTTCTCGTTTTCTAGGAAACGAAATTTTTTCCTCATTTGACCGAATTCCTTGTATGAGTTTTGTACACTGTGAATCATATTTCTGAAAAATTTTTGAGGGAGTGCCGTCAACGATTTTACTTTCATTTTCTTTATTGTCAAAATTCCAAATGAGAGATACTTCGATGAAAGTTTTGTAGTCTTGCATGAAATGGTAACATCTCATTACCCGATTTTACCGCGGTAACATCATAATTGAAAAAAATCTGGTGTAAGATAACAAGAGGAAAAAATAGTGCAGTTTTCGGGGATATTTGAAAGGAAATGCTGCCTTAACGAAGGTTTACTTTATTCTTGAATTCAAAGCATTGGGTAAGGGTGCTGGCATTTCGCATTGCTGTTCATAAACATTTTACATCATAAAAGAGAATAATAAAACCTTCGGTAAAACCACAAGCTCTCTTGGAGCGTCTTCGGCTCGGTCTTCGGCTATCCGAACGTGATGAAGTTAGCAACTGAGAACGCCATGACATGAATTCACCTCTAATTAGTCAATATGAACACCACGAGAAAGCGAAAGCCATCATTTGAATGACAATTTTCCGCTCTGCTACTTTTGTTTGAACATTTTTTTGATAAATCGATAGATTCCGAGAAAACGTAATTTTTTCGACATTTTCACGAATTTTCCAAAATGCAGCTCTTTCCGCAAAAAGTGATTTCAGTCTTTCGTTTACTGGACCAGTTGACAAATTTAAACGGAGCCCTTCGTCAACTGAATGCCCATGAAATTACTTTTTCAAATATGATGCATGCAAATTCTTCTGAACACCTATCAGACAATGATTATTATGAACATTTTATGCCTGACTGGAATCTGAACCAATATTATTCTCATATTCAGCTCATAATGTACCTACCGTTCAGAAAAAAAAATTCTTCATCGATTATGAAAAATAGGCAAATTATGATACGCCACTGTATGAATTTACCTCGGTTCAGAGCATTGTAAAAAGTATCTTCTACGTTTATTTCAGAAAAAGAATTCTTCATCAGGTTGTCAGGGTGCATGCTTTAGTTCGTAAAAATATTTTCATTTTTCATGAGGGCACCACCAACTGGGACATAATTGTGGAGAACGAGCACAAAATCCAACAGATGACTCTGAAAATCGCCTCAAATGAGATTTACATAGGGACCGGATTACTATCCTTCTTTATACAATGGTATGAGTTATCCTCATGGACTGGACTAAACACAATGTTTGCGTTTCGCCCAGTTCAGGCTGCTTGCTATCTTCATCTGAACATCCTTGATTAAAACATGTTAATATTTGAGGTGGGGAAAATAAAAAGGCTCATTCCCGACTACTGACACCGGCCAGTTCTGGATGGTGTCACGGAGTGTTGGACTTGAATTCTTCTGAAAAACCCTCCTTAGCTGCTTGTCTGGAACCCCAAGGACACCGATTTCATCCAAGCAACTTATTTCGGCTCGGACACCTATTTTCATGGTATTCTTCAGCTGGTAGTTCTAGACTAGAAAGATAAAAACGTTGAGAGGCGTCCTGAGCTCGATTTCCGTGAAAACACCAGTAGTGAAAACCGTTTCACGATATCTTCATTCTTTTTCACTGGGAATGGGAGATTATTTTAAATTAATTAAAATAAAGAAGTGGTTTGTTTCCACGAGAAAAAAAAATTAATATAGTTTCTTATTTCCGATGAAAAAGTGCTTCTAGAAAGTTTTAATCGTTTTGAGATATTTTCGCAAATGAAAAAGTTATGGCACATTTTCGAAATCGATAATATATCCAAAAAAAAAAATTGAGATATCATGAAACGGTTTTCACTAATGGTGTTTTCACGAAATCGAGCCCAGTACACCTTTCGAAGTTTTTACCTATCTAGTTCAGAATAAGTACCTGAAACAGTCAAAATCAAGCAATTTCGAATACCCTGTACATATTACGTGTACAAAATTAATCAATGTCTAAAGTAAATCCTCATCCTCTTATTTCATGATGATAAGATATGTAATGTGCAAACACAAACTGAAGACATTAAAAAGTTCCACTTTTGTCTCTGAAAATTTCCACACATAATTAAATGCGTAGCACAAATATATCTCCAATCCACTTTCACATTTATGGGGCAAGGCCCATTCATGCAGCTTTTTAAAGCACAATGATGATAGAGGGCGCAACCCACCCTTGAACCTCAAATCAGGGGCACTACTGGTTGCAGAATCTTCTGTTTGAGAAAAAAGAAGAGCTAACAGAGATTTTCACCATAGATATTCATATTTATATCTATGATTGCCAATTACCACTCAACTCAAAATTTCAATTCAAATATTATCAATTTATTAACCACTTGATTGATTACTTCTGTTTTCTGTTATCTGTAATTAGAGATTATTAACAGTTCAAGAAAAAAAAGAGACAACAATGTCAGAACTTGATCTGGAATGCTTGGTAACCCTAGACTGTAAACAAGGAGCAGTGAGAGCTGTAAGGTTCAATGGTTTGTGACTAGTAGTATAAATGTTCAAGAGATATTTCATTGTTTTTTGGTATTAACTTTTTTCAGTCGATGGTTCCTATTGCTTAACCTGTGGTTCAGATAGGAAGCTGAAATTATGGAATCCTTATCGCAGTCTTCTCTTGAAAACCTATGGTGGGCATGGAAATGAAGTATTAGACGCTTGTGGATCAAATGATAGCAGTCAAATTGCATCTTGTTCATCAGACAAATCAGTAATTATCTGGGACGTCCCTACAGGACAACCCAAACGGAGATTCAGAGGTCATGCTTCCACTGTTACTTGTGTAAAATTCAATGAAGAGTCAACTGTAGCTGTCTCAGGAAGTTTAGATAATTGTGTCATGTGCTGGGATGTAAGATATACGAACAATAAACCAATTCAGGCAATGAAAGATGCCAAAGATTGTATAACTTGTATTAGAGTGAGTGACACTGAAATACTTACTGGCTCAGTAGACTGTACAATACGGAGGTATGATTTGAGAAACGGCCGTTGTCATATGGATTATATTGGTGGTGAGTTTTGTTTCTTTTTGTATTATCCATCAACTTGTGCAACTATAGAACCTAATATCAAGTAAAAATAATTTCACCTGTTATGTCAAAAAAGGTTGAATAATCAACATTTACCCTGAGTTGCAGGAACGTCCATTAAATTTAATGCTGCCTCAATTCTCCATTAAACGGAGTATCCATGGCTACCGTCTATGGATATTCCGTTTAAGGGAAAATTAAGGCGGTATTAAATTTTAATGGACGTTCCTGCAACTCAGTGTAATTGGTCCAGTTTGTCACATTCTGAATATGCATTTTCACTTCCAAGAAGTAGATAAAAAGGTTAAATGTGTAGCTCCTTGCAATAGATTTCACATTTAACAGTAATAAATGATTAGATGAAATTGATTCGTTGCTAGAGGGCAGTGCTGTAAAGAGTGATATGAAAATGATTCATTGCTAGATTGCAGTGCTATATTTCTCATTTTGAATTGTATTCAAGCATCAACATATTGCACCCTCACTACAAAAGTGACACAACTCAAAATTTACTTTTTTCGGTTAATGATATGGAAAAGATCAGAAAAAGAGCCTACATTGAATCATAAAAAAAATGTACCCACATCAGTCCTCCATATATCATATAGATATCTATATATAAAAGCAGATATCTAATTAATTTCTCCAATTAATAAGAAAATATTTAGCATTTGAATAATTTAGAATTTTGATTTGTGTCACTTTTGTAGCGAGGGTGCGATATGATTACAACAATAGAATCAATGTATATTTTTCATCAAAATATAGCGTAGCTGAACCTTCTCTCACCAGAATTCCTCAACAAACAGTGCTGAGAGGCACTGATGAGTCCTAAGGAGGACGAAACCGGTCTGTCTCTGCTAAGCTTCGATGACGGCATTTTCTCATCTTGGATGAATCTGCAAACGGGGTCTCCACTAGTCCAATCCCCATTTTAATTTTAATGGTACCAAGTTAACACTAGCTGCTTATGGTAGTCAAAATTTTAAGTGTTCCAGGCATTATGGTTTTTGGTTTAACCTTCGGTTAGGTTAGGTTAGTCGCGCACTATATCCACACATCAATATTCCCGCTGCACTTGATAGGTGCTATCTCAATTTTCATTAGTAAAAGACTATTAGTATTCGTCGTGCCGCATTGGAGCTCATCTCTGGAGTGGTGAATAATAAAAACATGAGTAAATAACTTCGTTTATTGTACTAGAAAATGAATAAATAACAGTTTTTGATACAGAAAATGAATAATTCTTTTCACGCTTATCTTATCATGAGACCAAATCTTATATTTTTATAACAGAAACATTCAGGAAAAAACTAATTAAAATTCTCATGTTGTGTGAGCATGGAATTTATGTTGTTTCAGTATTCTCATGATTGTTGTGCATGAAACACCAGATATCGGACAATTTCCTAGTACTCAAGGTCGGATCCATGTCTACATGACCTAAGACAACCGCGTCCCTCGCTTGGTCTCTTTCATGCACCCTCTTTTTGTTTCCGACTGCACCAGTAGCGTTCGTTCAATAAAGTAGATTTTGTTCACGCAGAGTTATTTCTGAAAACATAATTTCATCATTTCCACCCTCTTTCTACGTAATACACCATTTCAATTCTTCTACAAATTTACAATCGCTTTGACACACTTATAAGGTTCTTAAAAATTCAGAATAGACTAAAGTTGATAAAAAACATGGTCGGTCTACTTTTTTGGACGTAAAATAAACCACATAATTAGTTACCCACAACACCCCTCATCCCTTCTCAAAATCAAGGGGTTGTGCTCACTCCCCGTTGTTGATTGAAGTTATGGAGATGAAAAAAGCGTCTGGAATCAGAAATTATCCGAGCGATTTTCCTCATTTTCATTTCAAAGTCAGAAAATCAGGATGTTAAGTGTTCATTGAACCATCTGTATGTGAATTATATAATGAATGGATGATTTTTGAAACTTCATGAAAACAAACAGTATATTGAAAATTGAAACGATTTTATTGTGCCTCTCTATTTTTTCTTTTAGCACCAGTAATTTCTGTGGATTTTTCTCATGATGGTCAGTGCATCTTAGTAGGATCAGCGGATGATACTGTTAGACTCATGGATAAGAACACAGGCGAAATGTTAGCTGAGTATGTTTTAAATGTTTATCACTTATTTTGTCTTGTTGCGATTCGTTGAATTAATATCTCATTTTCATTAGACAGATAATTCTTTTTAATTTTGATTATCATAAACTATCACTAAATGAATTACCTGAAACACAATCAAAACCAATCTAACTTTTCAGATATACAGGACATAAAACTGATGATATGACAATTGAAAGTGGCATCATAACAAGTGATGATTATGTAATTTCTGGCTCCACATCTGGACAACTTTATATTTGGGATCTAATAAATGCTAAAGTTGTGAAGAAATTAACTCACACTCCAGAAAAAGTACTGAATTCTATTGGTATTCATCCCAAGAAAAATGTTATTCTTACATCATCAACAAACACCATCAAAGTTTGGGGACCAGGAAATTTAACTATTGAAGATACATCACAACCTCAAGAAACTTGATAATGAATTGCATAAAAAATTGAGATACAATCTCCAAAATGTAGGTACTGATGGAATGGTAACAGGTTTGCACCATCTGTGGTGCCTGAAAATAGTTTTAAATAATTGTTCTTTTCCCATCTAACTGGAGAAAAACTTTTGAAGATCAACTTCAACCTCAAGAAACTTGATAATGAAATGCATAAAAAATTGAAAAACAAGTGAGATCAATAGAAAAAGTAATGAATTATCTTAATATCAAGATATTGTAATTCTGAGGTATTTGATATCATTTTAATTAAGAAATGATTATATTTTTCGAGAATAGAAAATGATCATCAACTATTAGGTATCATATCACTTTTATTTGACTTATTCTGTTTGTTCATTTTCATCGACTTCTTGAAAATATCTTAAATTGAAATTTAGAATGATAAAGGTAGGGTAGACTGGGTATGTTTGTGAGATAAATCATATCAGCAAATCTGTAGGTCAATGTTCCTGTCTGAGTGTGTTCACATTTATCAGTCGAGAGCTTGAAAACCCTATTATTGTGTCATCTATTACTCAACACGCCAGCAGATATAGTATTGAATGTTTTTTTTGTGAAAAGAGAAACGTTAGTAGTCATACAGGGGCTGCGTTAACAAACTTACTCAGAAAGTAGAGTAAGAGTATGGCCATATGATCAGAAATATACTTCGGTCTTTACTCCACACTCGTTCACAATCTTACTCTGACAAATGTCATTCAAACATGTGAACAATATGAATATTACTTTAGTATATACATTCGAAGTAAAGCCTATTTTCCTTTTATTTTAAAAGCAGAGCATAACCTTGTTTTTTTGATAATTGTGAGGGAACTGATAAATGTTCTCAGGAAGTTGAAATACTTCTAATGAGACAGAAACGATGAAAAACTATATTATTGTCTGTAATTTCTTCTTGCAAGCCGAAAATTAGAAATGTTATAACATGTTTTGTTGTTTTATTGACTCTACGTCAGAAAAAATTTAATACTTCGTAACAAGAAATGGTTTCATTTAAAGAAGCTAACAAAAAGAAGTTAAAAAATATTGTATAAAAGATAAAGCAAAATATGAATGAACCTTGACAGAACTCTTGAATATAACAAAATATCAACGTGGATTTTTAATCAGGTGCGAAAAACAGTTATTGTGGGACTTTTTATGTTTCGATTTATTCTAACTTGAACGGACCACTCTAGGTTCTGCAATACAGTGAGAAACTCTTTTCGAAACTCCATTATCTGGTAAAGTTTACTTTGAGCTTCGTTAATTCACTGCTAGCAATTTTATCAAATTTATTAATCATTAAAATAATTCTTTCCTATATTTCTTCATTTCACAGAATAGTTGTTTCATGTGGAAATCAATTGCTTCGTATTTCGTAATTGAAATAAAACAACTCTATAAATAAATACTCATTCGAATAATATTCAAGTTTCAAAAAGTCTGCGGGAGCAAGACAGAATGAAAATCGTAGGTCACAGCTGTCAGAGTATGTGTTTACTCTCCCAAATAGCAGAGTATGCAGAGCTTACTCAGAGGAAGTTTAAGAACGCTCACAGAGTATACTCCGAGGAAGGCAAAGCATATATCTATCAAACCCTATACTGCTAACGTGAAAATAAAATTGATGCAATCTAGTTGCCATCTCCGTTGACCCATTCAACAATCTGCGCAAGCGCAAACTGAGAATTTGACAATAGAGCAAAAGTGAGGTTACGTTTTTTAGATCTGTGAAATATTTGAGGTTATGTTTTCGCGCATGCGCAGTGCATCGCTGGGAACAATTTGACCACATGAACGCAGGTAAACGGGCCAATGCTAGCGGAGTTTATACGTATATGAGGCAAAGTAAGTTTGTGAACGCTTCAGAGTAAGGAGAGCTTACTCTGAGTAAGTTTATGAACGCAACCAGGATGTTTCACAACTTATCTGACAAATTTTAACCACATATGCACTTTTACGAAAGAAGTTGATTTCAAAAGAAAATGATCCTAGAGAATTAAGTTAAAACCTGAGTTTCAATAATAAATTGAAAAATAAATATTTGTTTTTTGCGTTCATCATCGTAATATTACAGACGCCTCAATACTTTATTGTAGCAAATTTTGAATTCCTTTTTGGCGTCTGTAGACTGGAAATTTTGATGGGAATGACATTGATAGATCAGTGAGTGAATTTTATAATGTACTCTACAGTGGTCTGCATCGCTTACCTCTCAAACCTAAAAGGTACACAAAATTTCCAGTATGGTTTGACGATGAACTCATTAGAATCACGCAGCCTTCTAAAGAACTCTATAGAAGGCTGTGTTAGAATGGTGTGTGCTCATGGAAATTTTGTGAATTCCAGGGACAGAAGTGATTATGCCGAGTTCTCTAGGCTACGCGACTGTTTTAAAACACTTAGCAGATCTCTCTTTAATTCGTATCTGCGGAGGATCGAGAGTTGCATTCATTCTGACCCGCGGTATTTTTGGCCCTATGTAAATTCCAGAAGGAAATCGTCTGATCTGCCTAAGCGGATGACCTTTCAAGGGAAGTCTGTTTCTGGTGGCTATGATGTGGTAAATCTGTTTGCTGACTTCTTTTGTAGAGTATACAGTGGTGAAGCGAGCGTTCCGCCCGAGATCAGGCCGACAAATATCGTTAATTTGACTTCATGTTGTTTCACCCCTGGCGAGGTATATGAGGTTATAACTAATGTAAAATCTAAACTCTCTGGCGGCCCAAATGGAGTGCTTTCCTTCGTTTTAAAGAAGTGCGTGAACACCTTGTCTATACCCCTTTGCACCTTATTTAATATCTCCCTTAAGCGCGGCACTAAATATTTGACATAGTTTCAGAATTAGTGCTTCCAACTTTTCGCTAACTTCACACTTGCTGAAAAACAACACTCGATTACTATTAAACTAAAAATTATATCGCAGCCGTTTTAACAGCACCAATTAGGCACGAAATATTGGCATATAAATTTTATCGTAATTCGAAACTTTTGGTGTTGAGCGTGAAGTTGGCATCAAAGGAAAACATCCCGGATATTATGAAAACTATTAATTTTTTTCATTGGTTCCAAAAGCACCAATTGGGCACTAACTATTGGCATATGAATTTCATTGTAATTTGAAACTTTTGGTGCTGAGCGTGAAGTAAGCACCAAAAACTTGAATCGTCAATATCTCGAAAACTACAATGGTACTGTAATATTAATTCAAACTGCACTAATAGGCACTACTTAAGCACTAAATATTTGAAATAGTTTCAGAATTAGTGCTTTCAACTTTTCGCTAACTTCACGCACCAGTCTCTTTCATTTTTTCCTATCTGAATAACCGTTCTCAGAATGTTCTAGTTAACAATGTTTTATCTTCTTCACGTAACGTTACTTCCGGTGTACCACAAGGATCCGTTCTTGGACCATTGCTCTTCATTATTTATACGAGTGATATTCTGATCCCTATTTATAAGAAAGGAGAGAAGAAAAATCCAAGTAACTACCGAGGCATATGCCTTCTCAGCACCATAATGAAACTTCTAACAAGGATATTAACACAGTACCTCTTGCAAAGTATAGAAGTGAATGAAGAGCAACAGGGCTTCAGACACAATAGGTCCACAATAGACGCAATATTCATACTAAGACAAATTATAGAAAAATCCATAGAGTACAATAAGCCGGCTTTCCTTTGCTTTGTCGACCTAACACAGGCTTTCGACAGGGTAAGACTTAAAGACGTCATACGCATTTTACAGCAAGAACGAGTAAACAATAAAATTATACAAATAGTCAAGGAACTTAACTCACTGAACCGTACAAGAATAAAACACGACAACACACTTACAGAGGAAATTCCAATAACAACAGGAATAAGACAGGGTGACAGTCTTAGTCCAATGCTCTTCAATCTCGTCCTAGACCGCATAATAAACGGAGTAAAAACTGAGGGAAAAGGATACAGAATGGGAGACGTCGAGTTCCGAATTGTATGCTACGCGGATGACGCTGTTCTCATGGCAGAAGATGAAGACGACCTACAACGAATGCTTTTTAAATTCAAACAAGTGGCAGAACAGTACAACATGAAAATATCTATCTCCAAGACAAAGTCTATGACAATAAGCAAAGACCCAGTACGCTGCAAACTAGCAATAGAAGATCAAATGATAGAACAGGTTATGAGCTTCAACTATCTAGGAATTATAGCATCAAGCAATAGAAACATCTACGAGGAAACACGCATACAAGCTAATAAGGCCGCCAGAATCTCCGGAAGTTTACGCGACGTCATATGGCGCAACAAATTCATGTCCATCCCAAGCAAGGTGCGAATATACAAAACAGCTGTACGCCCCATATTAACTTACGCAGCCGAAACGAGAGCAGATACGAGCAGGACAAAACAACTTCTCCGAACAACAGAGATGAAAACCCTCCGATCAATAGCTGGAGTTACCCTCTGGGACAGAAAACGGAGTTCTGACATCAGAAAGACCTGCGACCAGATAAAAGATGTAGTCAGATGGGTACGGGGGAGAAGACGAGAGTGGAAGGCACATGTCGAGAGAATGGTGGGAGGTCGGTTGGCAAAGAGAGCACTCGAGGAGAAGCCAACTACCAGAAGGCCAGCAGGAAGACCTCCAAAGAGATGGGCCGAATCATGGACGTCAACATCACAAGATCGAGACTGAAGAATTGAAAAATACAGGGCAAGCCCTAAAATAAGTGGCAGAAGAAGAAGAAGATATTCTGATCTCCATAAATATTGTAAGTGTCAAGCCTTTGCTGATGACACTCAGGTATATTGTGACGTGAATGCGGTCAACTATCTTCAAGTTCAGGATAATATTAACTGGGACCTCGAAACTTTGAATGATTTAGCTGCGAGAGACACAATTTAAGTTTGAACAGTAGTAAATGTCGAGTGATATTGTTCGGGAATAAGAGATTGAGGATGAGTCTCACTGGGACGTTTCGGTGAGGGTTGGTGAATTAATAAACGAAGAAATTAGTAATTGACATATTCAAGTCTGAAGAGTATATACAATGTTGCAGCCAAAATTATCAAAGACGTGATACCATTTAGTCAGCGCGTATAAAAATCCGAACACTTCCGAATTTGTTTATTACGCGGCAGACGCGATAATGTTTGAAATAATAATGTATGAAACTTAACATCTCTAATAAAAAAATAACGATATTATTAAATTTATTAGTTGTTTCACGAAGGGGATTTCGATTTTAACCCTCAGCAGAAAACCGTGGGACTCAAAAAACGTCACCTTCCGGTACGCCTGAAAGGGAAGGAGAAAAACGATTGAAGAAAAAAATCTTATTAATGATGCCAAAAGGTGACAAGTTAATTCCATCGTTAAGAAGTAAGTCAGAGTAGATCCTGGAAGGCGAAACGGGAACGGTCTTCCGAATTACTCGGGAAAATAAGTAAATCTGGAAAGGGGAAACGGAAAAGGTTACTCGAAAGTAGTACAAAAGGTACTTCAAGTTAGGTCGGGAAACACGCTAAGGTTTAAAAGTAGAGTCACATTTTATAGGCCAAGGAAATAATTGGTGAGGTTCGGAAAACTGTTTTAATCATTTATTTAGGCCTCTACCATGAGTAGTTTGAGTTTTACCACAATTTTCCAGTGGGGCGTATTTGTCGTGACGTTCGTAAAACCTGGACATTTTCGGACCATTTTGAGGATTTTCCCGAATAGCTTCTATACTTAGCACTTATCAAAGACTTTTTCATATTCAAGAATGTTCAGCATTAAATTCTGCTTCTAAAAAGTACTTCGACATTATATTTTGAACAAGTATAGTATTATAGAAATCATACGTCGAAATATGGCAAATTTTTACACTTTTTAAAATAACACATTTTTTTACTATAAAAAGTCAAATACCTACTCCGAACTACTACCTTTAGAACGAAATGTCATAGAATGATAGTTGTAGACTATCATATTGTGGTAGAAACGCAACCCAACCCCTCCAAAGCACAATGTTAAATCGCGCAATAGCTCATCCTGCTGGAGATGCTGATCATTTAATCGTAGCTAGTACTGTTTAAGTTGCTCAGCAGTCCCGTAAGTGTGTGGTTATTATTGGGGAGGACAATGACCTTCTTTTAATTTTGACTGCTGCAGCCCCTATGTGTACCAACATTTTTTCACTAAGGCCTGGCAAAGGCAAGCAAGACGATATTGTCTCTTCTCCCTTGCACTACAAGATCTACTATTTTTCGAAAAACAACATATTATGACTTCATGTTTTTGATGGCTGCGACACTAGGTCATCATTTTTCAATGAAGGACAACTGAAATTCCTGAAGACGTTGCAAATCAACAAAATTAATTATAATAACAAACGTGGGACTCATAAATTTATAACTAACAATACGACTTATTGCTAACTAAGAACAATATAATACATAAATGATGAAAGAATATAAAAGCACTTGGCTAAAATTTTCACGATTTCAATTAAAAATGTTCGTTGACATATTTATATATTTCTGGTTTTATCCCATTTTCAAAACTGAATACACAAGTGCAGAAAGTAGGTACACATTATTATCAGATAACAGACATTAAATGTGAATGTGTACTTTCTGTATTTGTGTGTTTAGTTTTGAAAATGGAATAAAACCTGAAACATATATTCCTGAAAGTTTTATTTAGGTTTTCTCTCCCAGTCTCTGAAACAAGAAACAATTAGACTCCGAAACGTTACTCTTTAGAGTTCAAAGTGTTTTCTATTTATTCATTGTTAGGCAACAATTTTTTGTAAAGATTTGGCCCCTGATAAATTAGTGTAAGTTTTACGCAGGGGCCTTTCTTCTATTTTTTTAAATATGTTTCCAATTGTTTCTTGTTCCACAGACTGGGAGAGAAAACCCAAATAAAACTTTCAGAAATATGCAAAGACCTCTCAGAAAATATTTCGATAGATATCCGACACATGTATGTCAACGAATATTTTTAATTAACTAATCATGTTTCATCAAGTGTTGGTTGTGGAATAAATTTCAATATATTTCATATTGTTATTTCCTGTGAATACGTCCTTAGCGAGTGCTGTCGAGCAGCTGCTTCAGTTGTAGACAAAGACAAGATTAAATGAGGTTTAGGTTAATAATTTTTCCTGTAGTGCAACAGTACGTGTTTATTTAAGTGAGATTTCGGAAGAAAATGTTCTCAAATTAGGTCAAATTCAACACCACAATATATAAATACTCAATTCGTTTATTATTTTCCACGATTGATTTTTCTGACAATTGTGGTAATATCTAATAAAACAAAAAACTTTTAAGTGATTCCACACGTAGAATTTCAACGTCTTCGACCCACAGTATCTCAGTGGAATGAAAACCTCATCATAATGGTTAATCTTTCTTTCTGAACGGAATAATAAATTTTAATTTTGGGAAAAATTTTCATCCACTACTGCATAGTATAATATCCATTCAACCAAATTATAATTCTTATCTTCTGAGATTTCTGAATATGAAAAATATAAAATAATCTCATTATTTAATTTTCGACAAATCTGTAGGTTACCTTATTTATTCCAAGTTATATATCAAAAACCCAAAAGGAAGAAAAATTATATTTGAAGGTAACACTACTTATTTTCAATTTCACAATGATTCAACAGAATATGAATTTGAGATGGGTATAGCAGGGGAAGTTGTAGTACTATTGAGCCTTATTTCTGCTAGAATTTGCTAATGTTGTCAATGCTTCGGCTGCATCTAATTCTTCCTTGCCATGTATCTTCAGCCTCTCCATATCTTCCCTTAGACTTGTTTTGACCACTTTTTTTCTTTCTGTTTGGAAGAGATTTACGTCGAGGTAACTATTTTCATTTGGCTTAAAATTAGCGGCACTTTCGAGCCATTTGGATATCACAGAAGGTGAGGAGTTTTCGTTCTCCAATACGATTTCTTTTTCAACAGTTTGTTGACAATCCCGAAGATACTTTTCCATTATATGACTTTTATATTTACTGGATTGTTGGACAAAAGGGCCGAAATCTAAAGTAGTTCCGGTGGTTGAGCTAACAACGAAACATTGGTTATTGTTGTTGTTGTATGGGTTTTTCTCCACGTTGGGTTTTTGCTCCGAGTAATCTTCTGAATCGCTTTCATACCAAATGCTATCGTCTGAGCCAATACTGAAGTGTTCTATGTTGCCATGGACCTGATTATTGTATGTTTTGATGAGATCTCCCCACGTTTTGCATTGGGGTTCTTTTCCTGAATTTTTCAATTTTCTTCTCCAATTTGCGAACCAGTTGCAAACCTACAAGAGATGGAAATATTATTCAGAAATCATGTGTTAATACTTGATGTCACGTAGATGTTCGTGAAAGATTTCCTTCTGGTTGTTTCTATCATGTCATGAAATTCAAAAATCAAGCCATTCCCAAATTTCTGACGGATTCATATGTTATTGGGATGCATTAAAAATGTCCCTCCTTTCTATGAATAGAAATAGTAGATACTTTTCCAAAAAATTGAATATACGCATATGTAGGTATTTCACAGGATATTGAAAAGATGTAGATAGTGTTGAAATCGACCATTTATACATATTTCTAATCAATTACTTGTCCTCTTCTTCAAAGATTCATTAATGAGCTTTCATGGGATCATTTCAGCTTTAAAAATAAAATTTTTATATTTATTTTCTTATGATTGCTACCTACAATGTCGCCAAAACTCGATGACCAATAAAAATTATAGGGCAAACGAGACATCAATCATTTGGAAAATTTTGTTTCCCTGATACTTGGTATGTACCTACCTAACACTCGCAGGATTGTCCTGTTGTCATGAATCCTGAGAACCATGTTCTCCGGGCGAGCAACGAAACCAGGAATGACTCAATATCTTACCCCTTCGTCTCTCTAACAACAAAGGTTAATTGTGTTTTCAGAAAAAAATCCCGAGACAACGAAGAAAGGAAGGAAGGGAAAAAACCCAAGCAATGAGCATTCTAGTTATGAACGCATGAGAGAACGACTGGGTTGACTATGTCTTCATTGACCCTCAAAAGTACCGTTAGTACCAGATGCATTTGGAACCTGAATCTTCGGATGGGATGACTCAATGAGTAATATTATCGGAAGTAATTGGTCAAATGCATCAAAATAACCGATAATTTTGCATGACAGCGTATCGTCTAAAAACTGCATGACCGAATGCAGTTTTTCAAAGACAACACGCTCGAATGAAGAATTATCAGTTCATTTCGATGCACGAGTGTAATTCGGGGGAATATTTCCCGAAATTGCTATGGATACGAACAGTGCCATTATCGGAAGTAATTGCACAAGTGCATCAAAATTACCGATAATTTTGCATGACAGCGTGTTGTCAAAAAACTGCATGAGTTCATTTTCATTTTTGGAGAAAGAGCCCGACACCGAAGGTGGAGGGCTCTTTCTCCAAAAATGAAAATGACCGAATGCAGTTTTTCAAAGACAACACGCTGGAATGCAGAATTATCAGGTCATTTTGATGCACGAGTGTAATTCAGGGGAATATTTCCCGAAATTGCTATGGATACCAGCGGTGCAATTATCGCAGGGATCTTTCGCTCTCTACAATGCAATTATCGCTGTAATTTTCGATAATTGCATTCTATCAACATGAAGTTTTTGACAGGAGGGAAATATTCGGAAGTAATTGCACAAGTGCATCAAAATTACCGATAATTTTGCATGACAGCGTGTTGTCAAAAAACTGCATGAGTTCATTTTCATTTTTGGAGAAAGAGCCCGACACCGAAGGTGGAGGGCTCTTTCTCCAAAAATGAAAATGACCGAATGCAGTTTTTCAAAGACAACACGCTGGAATGCAGAATTATCAGGTCATTTTGATGCACGAGTGTAATTCGGGGGAATATTTCCCGAAATTGCTATGGATACGAGCAGTGCAATTATCGCAGGGATCTTTCGCTCTCTACAATGCAATTATCGCTGTAATTTTCGATAATTGCATTCTATCAACATGAAGTTTTTGACAGGAGGGAAATATTCGCATTAATCTTTCGCTTTCTACAATGCAATTATCGGAAGTAATTGCACAAGTGCATCAAAATTACCGATAATTTTGCATGACAGCGTGTTGTCTAAAAACTGCATGAGTTCATTTTCATTTTTGGAGAAAGAGCCCTCCACCTTCGGTGCAGTTTTTCAAAGACAACACGCTGGAATGCAGAATTATCAGGTCATTTTGATGCACGAGTGTAATTCGGTTGAATATTTCCCGAAATTACTATGGATACGAGCAGTGCAATTATCGCAGGGATCTTTCGCTTTCTACAATGCAATTATCTCTGTAATTTTCCATAAGTGCATTCTATCAACATGAAGTTTTTGACAGGAGGGAAATATTCGCTGTAATTTTCGATAATTGCATTGTGTTCACATGAAGTTATTGACAGGAGGAAAATATTCACTCTTACAATACCGAGTTCTCATAGCTCTAACAAGAGGCTGGAAAACAGAAAAACCCAAGACAACAAGAACAATGAACAGTCCTTCCTTACAACGAAAACTGTACAGGGTGGGCATATTTCGATGTTTTAGCTCTACAACTTTTGAACCAGAGGAGATGGACAAAATCTGATATCCCATTCTCGATCTCTTTTCCGGAGAAACTAACAAGAGGTGTATTAATTTTGGGCTACCTTCTCTTGTTTTTGAGTTATAAGCGAAAATTGGAAAAATGGCGATATCGGAAAAAATTTATATCTCCGCTAATACTGATGATAGAGCTCTGAAATTAAAACATTGAACAGGCACTTTTTTTACATAGAAACTAGTAGCATTCTCGTCTTTTTTGCATCATTTTTAATTACGAAGCTATGACTCAAAGTTATGTTTTTTGAATGACAACACTGTGCCATTTTCTGAAAGATTAATTTTTTCTGATTTCAAAAATATATTAGGTACATCGTAAGAGTTGTATAAATTTGACTATAGAAATTGGTCGAAAACCTTTTTCATATTTTCTATGGTTTCAACTGTTGATGAGCACAGAAAAATGGAGCTTCCTATAACAAGAGCAGTCTCCTTCCGTCAATCTCATTATTTCTATGCTAATTTCTACAAAATTCGAACACGGATAAATTTCATAAACTCTTTAATCTCAAAATGAATTGCGAAATATCGAAAAGGTCCACATGATCCACCGTTTCAATCGATACACTTAGTTTCAATGAGATGAATGCAGGAGAATATTTTTATTGGTCTCCAGAATGAATACGCACAAGTACCAGTCTATTTCAAATCGCATATGAAATAAGGTCATCTATTTAATTAGAAAAGCAACAAAGGAAATATATTTTTCCTGGACTAATAGTGATAACAATAATAAAGCAGTAGGTAATAACTAAGAATGAGGATCAAGTTTCACAGAAGATGCTCAAATAGTTGACCATCCGCAGTCGACACCTTTTCTCGATACTGCTCACCGTATTGAATATATGGATATTTAAAAGTGTGCTTATCGATAATCGAAACCATAGAAAGTATTGAGACTCAGATGAATGTAAGTTCTTGACTAATTTCTATACTCATATTGATACGAACCATACCATGTTATATATTTTTGAAATAAAAAAAATTAAGCTTTCAGAAAATTGCAGAGAAATCTAGTGTTCCTATTAAAAAAACATAACTTTGGGTCATAGCTTCGTAATTAGAAATGGTGAAAAAAAACGAGCATGCCACTGGATTATAGGTAAAAAATTGCCTGCATATTGTTTTAATTGCAGAGCTCTATCATCGCAGTATTAGCGGAGTTAATTTTTTTCCGATATCACCCTTTTTCCAATTTTCTCCTCTAAATCGAAAACAAAAGAAGGTAACCAAAAGAGAATACTACTCTTGTACTCTTGTTAGTTACTCGGAAAAAGAGATCGAGAATGGGGTATCAGATTTTGTCTATCTCCTCTGGTTCGAAAGTTGTAGTGCTAAAACATCGAAATATGCCCACCCTGTACATACACTGTTTTCCATTTTGCTTGAGACTGCACTGTATCTCAGCCATTATGAAAGATAGAGTCATGTGGTTTTCGCGACCCTGTATCACTTTTTTTGCAAAACTTTTAAATCCAAAAGCAGAAATATTCCAACTACCTCTGTTCCTGAAATACAGGGAGAAAACGAAAATTTTCACTGCTGGAGATGTTACTATCAGGCCCTGTATAAGATAGAAAAAATGAAAACTGCATATAGGTAATAGATATTTTTACATAAAAGTCAGTGGCGTAGATAAAAATTTTTCTTTGAGCACAGTTCTCATAAGATTTGGCAGATTGTTTTACCAGAAATTAGTGCAATGGATGGCGGAAAACTGTGTTGAATGTATTAATTACAGATCTCTCCAGAATATTTTGTCCGAATTATTCAATTTATGGTTCGAATAATCAATGGTGGGGAAAAGTTTGATGGAGTTGTTGAAGAAAAGAAAATAAATGGTTGGAAGTTCATGAGAAAGAAAAAATGGCTTCTTTTCCGACCTACAGTTCGTTGCAAAAGTACTACACAACTACATAGTTGGAAAAGACAACTCTGGAAAGATGGCTTGCATCATTGTAGAATATCGATGTTTTTGCGATCCTGAAAAATATAGGTACAAGGTGAGTCTTTGACTTGTACCTACCTATATTTTCACGCGAGATTCCTGAGGTAAAAAAAAAACCTTTTTGTCAAAAAAATTCCACCCCCTTAATTTTTTTCAGACCATCAAATTCCATTATTATATCAGAAATTCAAGGGCGCCAACTCATGAAAATAAGTTCTATTTAATGAATATTTGCCCATTTATTTGGAAAAAAGATATTCTTTGTGAAATAGGTAGGCATTTTCCTAGTAATTAATATTTTGAAAAAATCTATGTTCACGAAATTTAAAGAAAAAATGGTTACTTTTTACTTTGGTCGAATGTGTTCAAAAGATTCACAGGATTTAGATTTCTGCTACAAGCAGTTTTAAAGAAGTTTAAAAAAATAGTTCGTAGGGTTTTCTTTTGTTTCATTGTTATCAATAATTTTCTGAAAGGATTTGGCCCCTGACAAATTGGTGGAGTTAAGGCAGGAGCCTATCTTCTGTTATTTAAAAAAATGTTAATTGATTTTGTTTCAGAGATTGCGTGAGAAAAATCCTCAAGAAGTTTCAGAAGAATAAAAGTGCTTCAACTGTGCGCACTTTCAGCCGTAGTCAAATCAACGAAATGCAAAAGGAAAAATAATGCATTTCCAACTCGCAGTTAATCGTATCTATTCCAACAGTTGAAATGAAAATAATTAAGCTCAAATACTAATTTTTCCTTAGTACCTATTTACTGCTTTTGGGATACATGAGTGGGCATGTTACCGAATGAAGTTTAATAATTTTATTAATTACCTGTATATAAGTTAGTCCTGTTTGTACTGCAAGTGTCTTCTTTTCTTCCCTATTAGGATATGGATTATCTCTTCTCCTTATCAACCAATCTTTCAAATACCTTTTGATTTCGGGGGTGAACAGCCTTTTTGGTGGTCTTCTCTCTTCTCCAAAATCTCTCCTGAAGAAAAAGTAATAATATAGCGTTTTCACGAGAAAATTATAAATATAATACTACAGTACAGAATGCTAACTACTGAAATGTTTCTCATGAATACATTTTTTCTTTCTTTTTACTGAAGCTCAAAATTAAGTTTTGCCATAATTACAGAAAAAATGTCAACAAACTTTTCTAACTTCTAAGTTTCTTCTCAAGATGGATTTCACAAAACTTCGATTTCCCGATCTGTCACTGTCGAATTGATTGAAGGCTCCGAAATTCGTTGAAATTCCAAATCAAGTGATTCTATTGGTTCAAACGTACGTGAGGTTTTTTTGATTGCACAATGTTTTGTGAAACCCACCTTAAGGGTTCTAAGATCGTTTCAGAAAACAAATGACAACCTCATTCATAAGTTGTGGAAGTGACGAAATTTCGATTACGAGTATTTATGAATTGATTCTTGAAATATTTTCGCAAGCTAGATAAGTTAGCAGTTTAAATAGGTGTTTTAAAAACGAGAAATGGCTCCTTCAAAAATGTTCTATTCAATATTTTGGATATGCATTAGACTGAATACCTTTAATCAAGAGCATTTGATCCAAGAAAAGTTCAATAATGAGTTTGAAGGAGAAAAATAGATTAATTCAATTTATTGTTATTGAACGTATATTTCGTGCCTGGAAAACACATTCAAATTTTTTATCGTCATAGAACTGTAATGGAACGATATTCCCTTCCATCATGGGTTGAGTTCTTTAATCGATTTTATCCTATATAAAAGAAGAAGTGAGAATATAATTCTCATTTCAAAATGAGTTAGATATGATCGATTTAAAATGGGAATTCATCAAATAGGAGCTTAAAAGAAATTGGTATATTCAGTACCTATCAGAAGATTCGTCGATAAAACGATAAAACTAAATTACAATTCAGAATTCCGAAAGGAATGAAACTGAGAATGATGAGTGCATTGAAGGAATATGTTTTATAATTGAAATTCTATTTTTGAGTAATATCTCTTCGTTTTGAGTTGTCCACTCAATCATTATATCGAAAAAGGTGGGACATGAGAGGAACAAACTTTCGAAATCCCAAGACGTCTTCGATCGTAATCGGTTGCATATCCTTAAAAAACAATTTTTTTCTTTTATTATTACTGATTCAGAATTTGTTATTTGAATTTCAATTCCGAATAATTTATTTAAGATTCCTTCGGTACTGAACCTCTATCACAAAATACAATTCCTACTTCAGTTATGTCACTCTTTACACACCGAATTCTTTTCATTCCGAAAGAAGGACATTTCGTGGAGTTTAAAAATAGTTGAGTTATTTTTTCAGCACAAAACATGAAAACAAGCATGTAAAGGGACACTCTCCACTCAAAAGCAAAAATTCAAAAACCTGCCTGCTGAATCGCTTATTTCTAACGGGTCTTCGGGTTCTCTCCTTGGTAAAACCTTCTTCCATTCTTGTATCCATTATTTCTGATCAAAAATAAATGTCACTTAACACCAATTGAAAAACTTGTACGAAAATAGAACTAAATATTGGATAACTTTCAAAAACAAGATGGTTGCCCTCATGTTTTCTGATCGTGTATTCCGAAGTGTTCTAGGACAAGAAGGAAATTTGAGGGGCATAACTGTTTTAGAACTAATTTCTTTAATGGAGGTTTTGATAGGTATAAAAATATGGTAGCTTTTGTTGTTTTTTCGCCAAATATTCAAGAAAACAAATTTGTCCTCTAAGATAACGAGAAAAATATATCAGATGTTTCGTGTCAAACTAACTTGAATTAATTTTTTTTTTGAAGAGTAAAGACAAAATAGGGAAAATTCGCACTTACTGTTTTTTTCCCAAGAATTGATGCTCCGTCTTTATACCAAAGCAAACATTATGAACTTCACAGTGTAACTGATGTGAATGTGATGTCCCTCTTTCAGAGATATCTATGTACTGAGGTGTTTTATTTTCAGTACCTAACTCTCCCGCTGTGAGATCTTCGACATTAAAATCGTCCCATTCACCCAGTGATTGTGATTTTCAATCAACTAATATTAATGCATACTTGAAACATAACTCTTCTGACCAGAAAACAAAACAAAAAAAATCGAGATCTGGAATCTATGACATAAAGTACAATATTACCTATGATTCAGTAGGTTTGTGCGGAGACATGGAAAATATCATACAGGTCTACCCTAGAAACAAAATTTTCTGCTATAATGATTCTATACATTTTTGAAACACCTAAAAAATTTAATATGCTGTGAATTTGAATTGCTGTTTCGGGAGTAAACTATATACATTATGATTCCTATTAAAGGTAATTAATCTCAAACTACAAAGATTTCATAATTTTTCTTGTAAGAAATGGTGGATGCGAATTTCCAAACCCTCCTGCAATGTTTAATATCACAAGTGTCACCATCAATACAAACGCGTGTTTTTCAGAATTTCTTTATTGAACATTAGATCTTTTTATGTTTTTCAACTTGAAGTTTTTTCAATTTCGTGAAATAATATTTTTTACTAATAATAGTTCTGATTATGGTACCATCTGAAATGAAAGGATCAGGTTATTTAACTTCAATGCAGGTTAGATTGTTTCAACTTTTGTAATAAATTTATTCAGATTATAGTTCAATATCTAACGATAGATTGATCAAAATTTAAATTATCTGAAGTTTAAATATACTGTCCGAACTTCAAATCAACTGGTTCGATATATTTGAATATAGGTTTTGATTTTTCAATAGAAGAATCAGAATCAGAGTATGGCACAACTTTCCATTATTATCTTCAGAGTAAACTTGTTTCATCAACTATACAATATTCATCAGACATCCTTTTATAAAATAATATAATTTTATTGGATAATAAACCAAGATCGAATATTTTTTTAATCATCCCGGGTAGAAGGTAGAAGTATTCCCACTTTTCTATCTGACTGGGATCTCATAGTAAACTTTCAAAGATATCAGTACAATACAAAAGACATGCAAAAAAAATTAAGTTCACACAAGAAAGTTTCAGAAATGAAAAAAAAATTTCTGCACATACTTATGGTTTGGTTGTTCGTGAATACTAGAAAATGTTAATTTATTATTATTTCTGAAACCTCCAAAAAGATACTATACTGCTGCGTCCTAATCTGAATATTCTCCTCGGGGTTCACTTCTTGAGCTATGATAAATAAGGACCAGCCAGAGTTAAGTGAACGAAGAGAGTATAATAAAGACCGGCTTTATAGACGGAGAGCTACATGAAAATGACCTCATCAGGTACATGGCTTTTTTTTATTGAAAATAATAATAGTAGTAGTGTAGCCGAATTTTGGTCGGAAAAAATTTCATAAGGTACATGGATTGTATTCACGGGAAAAGTTTAGTTTAATATGTAGGAAAGTGAAACAATAAAGGCGCCTACAGACGACTGGGCAAGCCTCGGCCAACGTCCGTTCGTTCCAACGTTGGCGCATCGTGTGTATGCAAAACAAATGGCAAGGCAAGGCGAACGCTGGCGTTGGCCAGGGTTCAAGCGACTACAGACGACATGGCAAGTCTCGGCCAACGTTCGCTCGTTCCAACGTTGGCGCATCGTGTGTATGCAAAACAAATGGCAAGGCAAGGCGAACGCTGGCGTTGGCCGGGATTCGCCTAGAAGGCGAATTTATGACACACATCAAAGGGAATTTTCGAAACTTGCCAGTACACATGACTCGCGGGACATATTCGGAATTTTATATTATTTAGTTTTGATCTTGTATTAGGTATGTCAAAGAATTTGGTTATTTTTGATGTTTTGTAAAGTACGTCATATCGTCTGTTGAATCCTCAATTGGTTGTAGGATAATTTCTGAATTTGAAATAACAATGATACATTGATGTATAATGTTAGTTTGTTGGTTCGCTACATTTAGTATACAGAGAAACCTAAACTGTTTGTTTTTTGAATTGGTTCAGGCTTTTGCAGCCATAGTTCAATATCACCTTTCTTCTCGAGCATTTCGGCTGTCGTCGTGGATTCAGTCTCGACGTTCCGCCAGTTTGAGTGTCTGACATCTTCAGGAATTATATTCACGAGATGTTCTCACTGAATGGAGCTGTCTGATTAATTAGTTTGCCCGATTTTTATCATCAGGTAGCTCAATTCAGGGAGAACATCTCCTGAAATATAATTCTTGAAGATGCCAGATCCGTGACTTCATTCTCGACGTTTCGCCAGTTCGACTGTCTCGCATCTTCAGGAGTTATATTTCACTCGATATTCTCGCTGAATTGAGCTGCCTGATTAATTATTTTGCCTGATTTTCATAATCAGGCAGCTCAATTCAGGGAGAACATCTCCTGAAATATAACTGAAGATGCGAGACACTCGAACTGGCGAAACGTCCAGAATGAATGCACGACGACAGTCGAAATCGAGAGAAAAAGTGCATTGCTTGATTTCTGCTGGTTCTAAATTTTTCCGAAAATTGCATTAGTGATATGATATCCATGATATCCTCATTCATTTTGAAAATAAAATAAAATTTCAATATTTTGTCGATTTCGAAAAAACCTCTTCGATTTCGAGCGAGATTTCGAGAATATCTAAAAACGTCAAAAAGTTAGTGGAGGTTCTTTTTCACTGGTAATATACGACAACATACTCAAACAACTTCTTTGTTACACATACGAATAGTATCTTCTCTTGATCTCATGTTGTACAAAAAAGCTTTTCAAATATACATCATTCCAGATTTTCATAATTTGTAGCTTCATGTGCAGTTGGATGGAATTTTTCATTCCGCTTAGGGGGTGGATGTTTCATGTGGCTCTACATGTGACATTAATTCATGTTCTATTATTAATGAGTCTTTTCGAAAGAGTACGTACATACGAGTTATAAGCCATAATTGAAATTTCAACTTTGGTCATTATCCCCATTTCTGTTGTAGTTCATGTATCACCAATTTTAACCACCCTGTGCGTATATACACAACGGTACACCCACTTCTTGCATTGATATGGTAAGTGGTCATATGGAACACATTGTGTGAAAGATTAGAAGTCATTAATAAATCGAATATCTTTTGTAGCTTATGGTATTATGTAGTTGCATCAGTAGTGAATATTTCGAAAATCGTAAATCGCTTATATCTACAAAACGGCTCAACTACTGACTCATATTCATATGAAACCATTTACTCCTTTTGAGGTCTAGAATTGGCTCCCAAAGTACGTTTTTTCTTAACACCTGGTATACTTTTGGAAATCATATAATTATTACTATTTCAATAACATGAAATCAAAAAGAGATATCATTCCATTTCAAAAAGGAAAGTTGTGTTTTTCACCATTTTTACTAGATATTAAAACTGAGGGGAGTATGGTATCGTATTCCCATTGAAAAAGTACCTACCTGCAAGAAGTTTTTACTTTTTTGAGATATTTTCGGAGCGAGGTATATCATTTTTCTTCACGCTTATTCAACGTTCGCGTTCCTTTGAGTCGATAATACTGACAAGATAGAAAATGTCATGACATGACATATATCGAGAATGAACTAACCTATCTCCATGGAACCAATATTCGCTGAAACGCTGGCCTAGGCTCGCTATATCATTTTTACTTGCCTATGTTTTGCATGCTCTCGATACGCCAACGTTGGAACGAGCGGACGTTGGCCGAGGCTTGCCCAGTCGTCTGTAGGCGCCTTAATAGACAGACATTTTGCGAGGGATTAAATCGCTGGCAGACAGTGCTAAAGATTGCAAAAATTAATAAAAAAAATATCATACATGAATTATAATTGTTTTATTTTGAAGTTCATACATTCAGAAAGTGATATACAAAATGGCAGACAAACTTGAAAAGTGCTCTATTAGGTAAAGAGACCATAAGCATTAGATAGAGAAATTTGACGCTAAATGATAATCAGAGCCGGACCGTGGGCGTGGCGAAGGAGGCATTTGCCACGGGCGCAAACGACCTAGGGGCGCAAAATGTGAAATATGATATATTCCATTTTAAATAAAAATTGACTACAATTCATAGTGGCGTATTTACCAGTTCACAAAGTTGAAAAACACGTATGTAACGAACGCTACCAAAACGGAACAAAATCCTAGAAAATTATACATGGCGCGAAACACAACTCGGTGCACATAAAAACTGATGATATAATTGATGTTTTCGCTGAAAAAGCAAGAAAAGTTAAGTTTTAGTTTATTTATTTCCAAAGAATATATTGATGATTTCTGTTATTAAGTATTCATTTTTTCATTTATTTTATTGATGAGAGTATTTATTTATTTACTTTGTTAGAATATCTGTTGTTAGAATTATTTTTTAGTTATTCCATTAGTTCACCAGGGGCGGATTTACGAGGGGGGGTAATGGGGGTAATTTTTTCACCTGTCACATAAACGTGGAAATGCCATTTTACCATTTTTTGTTTAATGGACTGTATCTTCGTCAATAATGGCGGAAAAGCTTAGTTTATGAAAAAAAATCACAGCCTGATGTTCCTCGAAGTCCTCCCTGAATCGGTAGATCGATCGGTTCAGCAGTTTTCTTGAACCGATTGATTGAAGTATTGAAAAAATTAAGGGAACAAGGTTTTTGTTACTTAAACTTGACCTAATTTCCCTAATCAATCAATAATTTCATTATTTTTTCACTTTTCACACATTTTTTTTAAATAAATCATGTAAAAGAAATATTTTTTTAATTTTCAAAAATTTCCGAAATTGGGGAAAAAAAATTAACATTCGAAGAATTTCGTTGATTTTTGTTCTAAAAGTAAAATGAGAATAAAAAAAAATATAATTTAAAAAAAACAAGAGACCATTTCTGACTCAGCTCCACTGGAGCTATGGACGCTGGAGACATTTAAAACTTCATTTTCCTCAGAAAAAAACATGAAATGAATTTAAAGTTGATACCCCTAACTTGCCCACGGAACTCGTTAAGCGAAATTCTGAGCGACAGAATTTTTCTGTTTTCTGGCACCACGTTTTAAAAAACAATTTTTTTGAAAACCTTTCGACTCATTCGGTAAAAAAACCGATTTAAAAAGATTAGCTCAAGATCAAAGAAAAAAAACCTTGTTCTCTTAATTTTTTCAAATGTTCAATCGATCGGTCCAAGTAAACCGCTCAACCGATTCATCTACCAATTTGGGGGGGACTCTGGGGAACATCAGGCTGCCAAATTTTTTTATAACCTATGCTTTCCCCCCAATATTGAAGTTGTTACAGTCCATCAACCAAAAACTGGCAAAATGACATTTTTGTGCTCGTTTTCCACGTTTATGTGCCAGGTAAAAAAAATTATTTTTAATTGAACAAAAAAGATTTTTGTAGAAAATTTTTTGTAGAAGACAAATCACCTTCCAGTTCGCTAGGCCACCAGTATTTCCGGAGATATCAGCAGTTGAGTGAAAAAGGATTCTTTTGCATTCAAAACTGAATATCTCGAAAGTCGTAAATAGCAAATTAGAGCTGAATGAACAGGTTATGTGACATTTGCATCAGTCTAGCTAGAAGAAATTTTCCGTGAGCGTAGAGCAAAAAAATACAAATTCGAAAAATTTTCAAAATTTTTTCTTCGTGCTTTATCCGATGATTGCATGGCCACCGGTACTCTAGCGTCTGAAAAATTGTTAACCAATAATTTCAGAAACTAGAGTCTTAAAGCTTCATTTTTTTATTTTCTACATGACCATTTTTCACTGAGATACAGCCTTTTGAAAAAAAAAATGAAAATTTTTCTATTCCTTTAATTGTTTCGCGAAGGGTATTAGAAATGAAATATGTGGTAAGCAAATACCTTTCAAGCTCAAGAAACTGGAAGCCTCTAGTTATTCGTTCTCAATGGTTATTACACCTCCCCCCCCCCACGAAAAAAGCTATATCCGCCTTTGTCGTTCACTCATTTATTTATTGTTGTCTTCATGTTTTAATACTTTCTTTAGTGTTTTTATATGACAGTATATATTATTTTGAGAAAAAATAACAATTTTTTTATCGTTTTCTATTCATTTTGTTGATTGAGTTTTTGTTCATTTCCTTTTAAGAAATATGGGAGATTATTGTGAATAAAAAAGTTCTTCAGAATATAATCAATAAATGTCAATTAGAAAATCATGTATTTATTGAAAAATGAATTTCTTCAAGGGCGCATTTTGAAAGTTTGCCACAGGCGCTAGAATCCTAGTTCCGGCTCTGATGATAATCATTTATCGACTGCAATAAAACAACCAGGTTTATTGCCAATGCAATCAAAAAGCAAATACAGTATGGAGTTGCAGTTTAGATATTCAATTCAATATAATATAATATAGGTAAGTATATAGTTTATTATCTATTCGGAGTCCGACTTTGACAAACAGTTTATTTGCAAGTTTATTGTCGACCTCTTTCAAAATCGCATGAAATACTTAAAAAAGTCATCAATTATTTTGAGATACACTATACATGGTCACTCGTAGATATAAAATGCAGAGAAGGCAATCAAACTCAAATTGACAATCTGTTCAAGATAAGAAAACGATTCATTAAATAAATAGTTTGAAGCTTTCACGAGCGGATATAATGACATTAAGGAGTCTTCCGGGCTCATTGGCCGTGGTCTATTGGAATTATTTCACCTAACGTTTCACCTACATCGGTGGTAGGCATGATTCTTGGTCTGAGATTGAAAATGGACCACTGAGGTACTGTCCGCTCTGTTTCGGGTTCCCTTCTAAACGGTTATCCCTAACTTTACAAACTTTTTCATTTTCAGAACCTGGGTTTTGAGAGGCACGGTTGAGGTGTTTATTTCAACTGACAGACCCAAAGAGACATAAGAAGTTTTTTTTTGAAAAATTAGTAACTGCTTGAAGAAAATCTAATAAAAAACATTTGCAAAGATAAAGAGCTTCATCTTATTTGAAAAAAATTAGCTAGTTAATGACTTTCTGAAAGTATGTTACTACATTGATAAAAAAATTATTTCTGCCTCAACATAGGGATATTTAGTGAGAAGAGCGGAACACCTAATTGCTGTTTTCTGGTTATAAATTTTGCTCAAACTCTTCTTTTATGTTCTTAATGCACGCTATGTCACAGTATAGTGCTTCGGTAGATGAACGCATTACAAACACGTCGCATAATTTTCACATAGCGCACACAACAGTAGCGTAGCACAAACATGTTGCATTCCCAGCGAGCACAAAAACATTTCTGAGATGTTAAAACTAAAAGATTTTGAGACATTGGACATCCACTGCGATTTTCTGTTTACACATAAATGGAACTTTTATATAATATCAAATATCCGCCGCAGCCGACTATTATATCAGGATGTACCTGGTATATCACAAAAAGAACTTCCTAAGGATGTCAGAAAAAGAACTTCCCTGGGCGGATGTCACTAAAAGAACTTCTTCGAAGTTTTTTTGGTAGCGTTTTCACGCACACAATAGAAATTTTCCGAAGAATTTGCTCACATGGAATCTCGGTTATCAAATATTTCTGATTTCATAGATGAACGAAATATCTAAAACAGGAAATTCCTCGCCTTCGCACGGAATTTTTGATGCAAAAAATTTCAAATAGGTACTAATCGTCGAAATATAATAATGAAATGAATATCAATCATGACCATTATCAAATTTACGGTTGTCAAAACCTTCAATAGAAAGGACTGGGACGTAAAATCAGATGATAGTATTAAGATGACCGATATCGGCCATATAATATCCCATTACTCTCAGGGTGCACATCCTGAAAAAGAAACTCCTACCTTTAAACCAAGGTTGCTCGGAGTAACATGATGCAAATCACGACATCAAGCAGCGCCCGAAGAAAAGTTTCATATTCACAGCCCGAATAAACTTCGCATGGAAAACTATGTGATGTCTAGCAAAGATATCCACACGTAAACATTATTTTCTCTATTTCAGTATCGTAATGAGTTCATTAGAGTACTAAAAGTAGTTGGGATATTTTTTGGTCTATTTCCATTATCTATATCAGGGCTGTCCAACTTCACGTACCTCAAGGGCCACATTTTGAAAAATTCCAGTGCGGAGGGCCGCATTAAAAAAATTTGGAGCTTAATGCTCCCTTTTCAGATATGTGCTTCCCATCATTAAACCCACTGTAAGCCTTAAGTTTCGATTCCAGTTGGAGGTGTGCTCTACTTACATTCTGAAGGGGGTGAGCAAAAACTGAAACTTTTCTTACAATTTTTTGAAATTCACTTAACCTATTTTCGACTACTTCTGCAGTATTTTTGATGCATTTTATCCGAAGTTGATATAAAGCTTCTTCAGAATAAAATCCTCCATTTCTTCAAAGGATGGTTGTGTGAAGTAACAGTTCGCCATACATAACTTCTGCTTCGGCTCGAAAATCTCAAAATTTTCAAAGAACGATCACCCTCTCGCATAATGTTAGTTATTTCAACAACTACTTTCATGACATCCATTCGATGCGACAATTTTAAACAATGCGTATCTTGGTGAATGTAGCACAAGACTGTTGACTGTTTATGTGGTTTTATTTCAAGAGTCCTGCAAATCCGATTTCAGTTCCTGTCATAGCTCTGACTCCATCAGTGACAATATAGGAACGTTCATGGACACCCGTGGTCCGATAACACCTTATTCATAGCTTCAAAATCGGTACCCTTGTTGTTGTAGCATTCAAAATCAAGCATCTCCTATGAACGTTTCTGACAAAAATTACAACCTGGCTGATATCCGATAGATCAGTACTTTCAACTAAGGATAGCGAAAATGCATCTGAGTTATACAGTTTTTTAGATATACCTATATTGATCAATATGGTCTAATCGTCTTGCAATCCTTTGATGCGATATAGGGACTGCTTCGAATTTTTCGGCATTTTTGTTTAACTGAACTATCATGACATTCTGATGGCATAATCCATCAGTAAGAGGTTTTTTTTGTGCGATTTCCAGCGCCCCTCTGCGGGCCACAAAAAAATAGGTCGCGGGACGCATGCGGCCTGAGGGCCTCGTGTTGGACAGCCTTGATCTATATTGTTGGTATTCACAAATATTCCATTATCAAGAATATCCCGTTCACAACTAAAAGTAGTGCTGTAATGAGTTGTAATGAAACTCATTACAGCATTGTTTCAGTTATATTTTTCGTTTTGTGGTTGTCAGTACTGACCTCCGATCGAATCAAGTTTCGAATCAAATCAATCCAAAATCCGTAATCTGTCAATTTTCGTAAGTCACAACTGCCAAGATGAAATATAAAAGTCGCTAACTTGAATTTTCATTTGAATTTCGAGAGTATTTCACAAAACTCGACTGAAACAGAGATAATATCGTCTAATACTCGTTGCAGAAGGCAATTCCACTCATGCTATCGAAAAATCGCTCCTTCGTCGTTCGTTTTCGAACTTCGTGTTGGAAGAGGAGCTCATTCTGCAACTTGTTTTAGAATATACTATTAACCTCGCCAATACCTCTCAGTAAGCAAAAAAAGAAGTGCTACAGTTCAGAACAAATAAAGATTCGCAATAGCCTTCGAAGACCTTTTTGGGAAGTACATATTACGTCTCAACAAAACATCTGCGTACCAACATTTTCGAAACATCGCAAAACATCCCAGGGAAGTTTGTACTAGCTGGGTTCAATTCCTTCGCAATTTCTTCCCAAGTCAAATCTTGTTTGTGTCTGTTTGCATAATCGTTACATATATGTGGTAAATACATGGTTTTGCCTCTATTAGTGAAAGACAGTTAATATTGAAATCAGAATCATCGTTCATTTTCATTAAATTCGCCAAGCCTCTAGAATTATATATTAAAAAAGTGAAGAATTTCAAAATTGATGGAAGCATTCAGGTGACGTGACAGTCGCGCGCATCTGGCAGGGCTATTTCAGTGTGTAAATTATGCAGCCGAAAAATAAGGACCGTGTCAAAGAATACGAAAAAGACAAGATCAGGCGAAAGATTATTTCAACGGGATCAAGGCCATGTTATGAAAGAAGGAGGTATTCATCTTCCTGAATGAATTCGGATAAAAAGTTGTAGTTCAGGTATCACCAATTTTGCCCAGAGTATGAAATACGACGATCGCTGGATACTTCGAAGCTCTCACTGGTACCAGGACCCCAGGGCCCGTATTCTCGACAAGTGAGATTTTAAACGTATACGTCCCAAAACGAGCGGTTCATGTGTGAGTACTTTTCCGGATCGGTATTCTTGACAACCATTCGTTCCATGAAAGGTATACGCTTGAAACAGCGGGCAACTGGGGCAACACTGACACATTTCACAAATGACATAAATTGTTCGCTAAGGATTATGAATTCTAATTGAAAAACTACCACGGATAATCTGGTAAAGTTTCCAACCAATTAACATAAGAATATGTCCAATAGAAAAATGGTCAGGAATAGGCAACATATCTAATAGCATGCTAGGTGCAATCAGAGATTGAAAGAATTTGAGAAAGGTAAGATTATGATCCACAAACCCATTTTGTTTAATCATAATATATATGTAGCCTTTGCAAGACCTTACTTAAGTCAAGAACGGAAACGAAGGTTAGCAATGCGAAAATGCATGCCAGAGGAACAGACGATGGGCCTCATGAGGAGTTTTGTTTTGTTTATTGTAATTGTGTGATGTACTTATTATTTGTTGGAAAAGATATTTGATTTTTTTTTAATAAATCTATAATGAGAGTGTGTATATGTTAATTGAAAGAAATGAAGTATCAATAGATTTATGAATCATATATACATGAAATGTTTTACATAGTTGAGCGGACTTATCACTCAGGTATCTTGGAGATTGTTTATAATAATTGTTGCTCGTAATTTTCTATACAATATGATCGGTTTTAATACGTTCTCCGACGTCACTGATACCCAGTCTCCATTGATCTCCATCTTTCTAGAGATTCTCCTCCAATACAAGTTCTCTCATTTCTTTTTCTCTCCTCCCTCCAGCTTTTCCGATCCCCTTCTGCTCGAAATTTCGTACTGCCAATTTTCGGTTGATTCTCATTATGTTTTCTTCATTGTTAATGAGAGACCCGTTTAGTCCTAAAACAGCCATCATTATCTGGTTCAGGAACATCATCTCCGATACAAAGATTATGAAGCTCGACACAAGCATTGACAATTTTACTTACCGTTTCTTGAGCATAGTGAAGAACTCTGTGTGCAAGCAGACAACGAAATCTCATCTTGAGGACCCAATTGTCATCATCATCATCATCACACAACCCTTTGCGTCCATTGTTGGACATAGGTCTTTCCTATTCTCTTCCACTCTCTTCTGTTTTGTGCTGTCTGAATCCAGTTATTCCATTGTACTCCCCAATAAAACTTCTGATTGTTTTGCGATATTTAATGTACAAATATTCTGAAGTACCTTCTTGTCAAACGTCTACACAAACAGAGAAAAATCAAACTGAATCACGAAAACGAATGACTCGATGCAGAACTACCGACCTTTTAGTATTTCATTAATTATTCCTTAGCTGTTTTAATCTTTAGTTCTTTAGTATATGATGTTTTAGCTGGTCATATGAAAAATATCCAACCAAAAACATTTTCATGTAAAATATTGCCAAGAAGAGACCGTATTTCTAACATTGTCAAAAAGTTATCAGATCTCATGTAGAGCCAAGCTGCTGACCCTACACCGAGCCCTACACTCTTCATCTTCACAAATCCTTATTACACAAACTCTATGCCTTGGTCAAAATAGTCACTTGGCCGTTTCTCTTTCGCCACGTGAGCTTATGGTGAAAAATTAATTCGCTGTTCATAACTTTTCTGTTATACAATAGCTCTTATAGTTACGAAACGGCCAAGTCACTCATTTTGACCAAGGCATAGAGTTTGTGAAATAAAGACTTGTGAAGATGAAGAGTGTAGAGTTAGCAGCTCGGCTCTACATTAGATCTGATAACTTTCTGAGAATGTTGGAAATACGGCCTCGTCTTGGAAATATTTTACATGAAAATGTTTTTGGTTGAATTTCAATTCTTTTTGTACGTTGCTTATGACAAAATCCTTGAATTTTGTTCATTTTTCCCCAACGATAATCATATAAAATAATAATTATTGCGAGATCTATTTCAAGTCAGGCCAATTCACAATTCAACAATGTACGAAGAATAGAAATATACCTTTACCTATCTCGGTTCAAGCTGCGATGGAGATGTATTTGGGAGCTAGAAGCCATGGTTGTGTACTGAAACTAGCTCACATACCAAATTTCAACTTGGTAGGATCGGGAAGTACCCTAAAAGTTTTTATGATCATCAGCGAGTGAGTGACGAAATCGGGGGTTTTCAGATATCTATGAAATCTGAAATGTAAGAGTTATGCACTTGAAACTTTTCTCGTTTGATATGTTCAGGACTGGTATTATATCCTGAAAACTGTGTTCATTTACTAAATTCCAAACTCAAGTTATGAGGGTTCAAAAATACGACGAAACACTTGGAGAAAATATAGGCAGTGCTTGGCTCGTCTTGGCGGGGGCACTACCGTGACCGTGCCCCCAGGTAATAATCGAGGAGCATTATGGTTTTTGCAGTGGTAAGAATATTGAAACCGAAACCAATTTACTGATTTGTCTTGAATATGTTCAATCCGGGTTAGAATCGCGAAAACAGGTCGAGGCAATTTATATGGATTTCAGAAAAGCTTTTGATAAAATAGATCACCAAATTTTAATAAGAAAGCTAGCTGAAGTGTAGGTATGTGGAAGTCAACTTGAATGGTCGAAGTCATACATTGTCAACCGATCACAGCATGTAATCATTGATGGCTTTGTATCGACCATTTTTTCTAATACCTCGGGTGTACCGCAGGGCTCCCATTTGGGGCCATTACTTTTTATCATATGTGTCAGGTGTGTGAAATTTTTGCTATATGCCGATGACTTAAAATTGTTCATGAAGATTGATGAGTTGGACTCGTTCGAGAAAATTCAATCTGATCTCGATAGATTGTCGGACTACTGCGCAAAGAACAGTTTAATAATGAATTACGACAAATGTTTCAATATGACTATTAGTCGCAATATTGATTCATTCTGAAACACTTATGTGATGAATGGTATTATAAAAAAAGTCAATATCACATTCGACTAGGGAGTGATTTTTGACAGCAAGTTGATATTTTCCAATCAAATTAAAAGTGTTGTTGCTGGCGCCATTAAAATGCTTGGTTATATTTTAAGAAGTTATCGTTGCTTCAACAGCAACGGTTCATTTTTGACTTTATACCATGCATTTAAAAACAGTCGTCTTAATTTCGGAGCGGTTGTATGGCATCCACAAGACAAATGTTACATCGGTAGTCTCCAAAGATTTTAAAATGGGTTTATTCGATTATTGGCATTTAAAAACAATTTTGTTATAGGCAACCATGATTATTCCCATGTTTCAAAATATTTTGGCTTGTTTACATTAGAACATTTACGGGAAAATTTTGATGAGAAGTAAAAAGTTAGTTTATTTACCATTAAAAACGTCGAATCTTGATAAGAAATATCCGCTCTGTAGGATGTTGGGGGTCTGAATTGACGTTGGAGATTGATATTTTGCATCTTCTTCTGGTGTCAGTGAAGAAACTTTTGAAGGTGCAATTATTGAGTTTGTTATATGCTTTTTTATTGGATCCAAAAATTACTCATTGTATTTTTTCCTCATTGTCATAGTTTGTTACCTACGCCCATTTATTTTGTATGTTCACTTTCACACTGCATATATTTAGTAGACTTCAAAGTGTATTTCAGTTGTTGTTTCTTCTGATTTAACTGAATTTTCTTTTTCTTGTGTAATCTAGGGATGCAATTTGGGCTTCAGACTGTCGCATTCAAGTTTCATGTAAATAAATAAATTATACGATTATAAAGGAAACAAATTGTAGAACGTTTATAGCAGTCTCTAAAACAGCGGAGTATTTAGCCATTAGGATAAGGCAAAGAATAAACTTATCTTTTTAATCAGCAGCATGAAGCTGAAAAGCATTTTCCGTACCGCACGGAAAATTATGTTTATATGTTTATATCTCGAGATGGAGGGTCTAGAGCCTTCATTATGAAAGGGAAATAAATGTTCTTTGAACACTTTGATTCTCTTGTTTTGTTTCGCAGAGTTTTGAAATATTGGGTATAAGTTTCATTCGTACCCATGGTGTTTCGGATCTCATAGAGATCATTCACATGGTTAATCACCAGATTCGATTTATATGAAGCATAATGGAAAAACTGAGCCTTGGTATATTTTTGACAAAGAATTGCTTGTTCACTGGCTCGAAGAGCACCACATTGATTCTAAAATTGGGTTTGTATGGGTGGGACGGTTTCTTTTTTTCGAAAGTTGAATTTTTTATCAGACCCCTAAGATGAAGTTTGAAACAGAACCCCAGTAATAATTCTTTCATTAAGGATGAATGTAAGAACTCAAAATAAAATTTTACCCAATTATAATGTTTTCAATTGTATATGTGAGAGGTGAGAAATTTTTTTTTGGCGCTGAATCGATACTTCACGTACCAATATCAGTTACAGTTCGAAAGGATACCTGCGTGAAACAAAATTGAACAAATAGGTTAATTGGAACAGTTCAATGTACACGCGTATGTTAATCTCGTAAGAGAATGAACGTTCATTGAACTTTTCACATTTCGGAATCGTTAGTGTGAAGAATAGTCGGCTATTTTACGAATTTGCAAAAAAATAATATTTCCTAACTGAAACAGGTTGTATTTCTTCATGTCTACTTCTGCAATAAAAATCGTCATTACATTTTGAAGTTAGCCCACGCTTTTCAAAGACAATCAGGACGGAGTTGACTGAAACTCAATCTACATTCATTTGTCGAAGTCGAATACAATACCCCGAGACTGTGTTCGTAGAAAATGTGGCGAAATAGAAACGCGCAAGCTCTTGACATCATCAGGAACAGACGCACGAGTACACACATACCCGATATCGTGTCACGCGTGGAAAAAAGACGAGGGGTTTATGAATTTGCCACACCGTAATAGCCGCTTCGAGCATACATTTAAGTTTTTCTGAGTCTCCGACAACAGTGTACGATGTAGTTTCACTCTCTTTTCCAACCGGCCAGAGTGAGTCACTGGTGTATGTCATTTGCCATGTGCTTTTGCCGGTCGTGTTGAACCCGTCGCGTGCTGAAATTCGCGGGAATGTGAATTAGAAATTAACAAAAAAGAATCAGTTCGCGTAGAAACATGGGATATGAAAAGGATATGAAAGAAGCATTCCAGGTTGCGAATGCGGGGGATGACAGTGTTAAGCTGAAAAGAAAGATCACCTTGTTGAACGGGGTTGCTTTGATTATCGGGACTATAATAGGAAGTGGTATCTTTCTTTCGCCAACTGGTGTTTACTCTAGTACAGAATCAGTGGGGTTCTCCCTGATTATCTGGAGTTTATCGGGCGTTTTTTCAACACTCGGCGCGTTGTGTTATGCCGAACTGGGAACTTCTATAACAAGATCAGGTGGCGATTATGCCTATATTTACGTCGCTTTCGGTCCTCTAGCCGCTTTTTTGATGCTTTGGGTGTCAATACTCATCATTCGGCCCACTACGCAAACCATCGTAGCTTTAACTTTCGCGGAATATGCAGCGAAACCTTTTTTTCCAGATTGCTCGCCTCCTGCCAATGCCATAAGGCTCCTTGCTGCTGTTTGTCTATGTAAGTATGCAATATGTTGTCATTGAAGTATACACTCCTTCGAATGCATTTGGCTGATGCAATCACGTTTGGGTTTGAATAAGGAGTAGGTTTGCACGTGTGAAATTCAAATTCAGCCGCCTTTTCTATTTAAGATCCGACCAATAAAGTGACGACGCTTTGTAATCGAGTTAGGATTACCATGGTTTGATTACAGTTTTTCTAGTTGGTATATTATTTGTTCTGCCATGGTAGGGTGGAAAAATGAAGAAATATTTGAAATTCGAATTTGGTTAAAAGATACATTAATGATTCATTCCATAATAAATTTAGAGACCATTTCCTATTTTTATTAAATTTTTTTAATTGCTGTCCGATTCTAACTAATGTCACTAACATTGAATTCGCCCAACCCACCCAACATATTTTTGAAACATAAATAAATTGAAAATGGCAATTATCGAAATGGATACCATCAAGTATTCGTGAGAATTAGAACCTGAAGGAATATAGAGCCCCTGTCACATCTCATTCTAATTTGTTTTTTGCTCTTAATATATCTGAACCTTAACTAACGAGCGGACCCAATGATTTAATCGAACATCTTCTCATAAAATGGTATCAAAAAAGCTCCAACAGTTATACGATTGTATAAATAAAGGATCCTTATATATTGGTGATACTAGAGGAATTTATACAAATGCCTTTTTTTCAGTCGACATTTCCTGTAACCTCATAATATCTAAACTTTTTGTAATAATTTGAATTCTCAAAGTTCTATCGCCATCAGAAAAAAATTAAAGGGAAGCAGTGGGGGAAGCATATTTATTTTGACTTGAGAAGCGTTTGATAAAACAACTCCCAATATATGAACTCAAGTGGAAGTATGATAATAAGTGTAAGTCATAATAATAATTTATGAATATTTATCTAACAATACCCCACAAGACAGTGTGCAGTTTTCCCATTTTCAAGTAACATGTGAGGAAGTCTGACCTCGGATCAACCGAAAACTCTTATTTTTGTTGCACCCTTTTATTGTCTCATTGGACAAATTGGACATACAATCATACAAATCCAGAAATTTCTTGAAGTTATGAAATTACAAGATCCTACTAAAAATCCCTTTTTTCTCGTGTGTTGTTATCTTTTCACTCAACAATTGGAATTGAGAGAATCCAGAGAAATTGGGTACCTAAATAATTGAAAAGTTTCCCTTTATTTTTCACAATAGCTATTTATGATACAAGTGCAGCAAGTTCTTCTACGACTACAAAATTAAAAACGAGCCACGAAGTAGCGAGGTTTTGAATAAACGATTGTCAGAAAAACTCTTCTGTATATATACAAGTATTATACTTTATTTTTCCTGATTCAATGAATTTTTATTGAAATTAATGAAATATATCCATAAATATCTATAATGATTCCTGCATTGAAAAATGTTGGTGGGCAAAACTGTTTTCTCTATCACAAATTTGGCAGATAAATAAGTAACATTAGGCCAACAGATAATGATTAAATAAACCCATGAAATCTGTGTAAAACTTCTCGAACGATTTAGTTCTATACAAGATGTGGCAACATGAACGGATTTGCCACAGAATTAGAGAAATGATACTTAAATATTTGGTGGAAATTTACATGGTCCAATAATTTATTTGAGTGCGGAATTGTGATGATGTGATGATCTTTGTGAAGTCTCTAATGATTCTTCAGATAAAAGAACAAATTCTCTCGATATCGAAAGAAATTTGAGAAGGAGAGATAAGAAACGTTAATCTACATATTAGCTGATTGATAAGGTTAAACATTCATCTAAATATGTACATGACAATTTTCAAATGATAATATTCACGTTTTCCGTAAATTTTAATCTATTGTTTGATGCTCGGTTTGATGCTATTTTGCAACAGATATACGCAAACCATTTCGTATATAGAGACTGTTTGAATTCAATTGAAAACTTCGAAATTTTTCACCTTGAATCTAAAGGAGGAAATTGTATGAAAAGAAGGAATTGAACCAGAAAATCTCGCAGAAAAAATACATCACCACATTATTCAAGAAATAAAACATCGAGTAAAACATACATATGACACCTCAATAACTTTGAAGTAAACAAAAATTTAAAATTATTCATCAGTTCCGGAAATAGAAAAGAGAAAACTTCAGGTTAAAATAAAAATTAGTATTTACTGACTTTTGACATGTCATCTGTAAAGAAAATCTTGAAACTTTGATTATTGCCATTGATCGGGCACCGCTTCTGATAGCGCTTTCTAGTGTACTAGAACTGTGGTTTCAAAATATACAGGGTGTCTCACCGGGAGTGCCCATTAGGAGTTTATGGAGAATTAATAATTACATCATTTCCAAATTTTGTGTGGAGATATAAGCCAAAAAGATCTTCATTTATGATATATTTTTGAATATGAATGACTTCCGCTTTCACCGGAAGTAGTTTTCTTAGTTCAAATGGAACACCCTGTATATTATGACTTTTTCGGATAGATCTTCGAATGCCACATTAATTTCATGTATCACTCCCTATAGCCATCTAGAGCCGTTTTCGAGTTATTCACTGTTTTTCGAAAAAATTTACAAATTGAGGCTTGTAGAACACTGAGAATTCAATGAAAGCGCAACGCACAATCCCAGATCTGTTTTTTGAAATGGGTTACTGACAAAATATTCACCATAACTCTGTAGAGAAAATAACGTTTTGATATACTGGGAAGTAAAATGGGAGTGTCAAAGTTGAAATTCAAAAAAAGCCAAAATGGAAACCATATTTTTTCCACTGACATATCAATTTGTGAGGTAAAAATAGGTAGAGTTTATTGAGGGTTCCCTATATCCAAAATGTACCATTGTCGAAATATTCAGGAAAAACTCTTAGTGTCAAAGTTTGAATTCCAAAAACGGCAGAAATTCAATTTTTCCAAATGGAAACCGAATTTTTTTCACTCCCATTCCAATTTGTGAGGAAGAAATAAGTAGAGTCTCTTAAGGGTTCTCTATATCTAAAATGAACCATTTTCGAAAGATTCAGAATTAACTGTTAGCAACGAGCATATTATTATAATATGTGAGGTATCAATTATGATCTATGTTCACCCTTTCATAGGAATCTGTATGATTTTATTCAAAATAATCCAGGTTTGTTCCAACTGAAGAATTTATCGTGCAATGTATTGGCAGAATTCTGTTACAGAATGAATAAGGAAATCCACCAACCAAGAAATATTGGGAAGGTGGGAAAAATGTTCGGAAGTAGGTGGACGAAATTTTCAAAATGTGTTATGATTCAATTTTCTATTCTGATATATCTGAATCAAAGTTCGGGAATTTTTATGACCTGTTTTATAAGATTTGCATTACAATTTAAGCTTTCGATATGTATATGTCACATTTTCCGAAAAATAACTCGTTATTTTCATTATGAGCAGTAAAAAAACTAGTGGTCGTTTTCTTTGAACAATGAGATAAGTTTTAAAGAATATAAACAACAGAAACATGGAAAATTATTCTGAATAAAGTCACAGATTTTTATGAAAGCGCGAACATAGATCATATTATATATGATATTAAGCTCGTAGCCGTTATTTCTGAATATCTCGAAAATTGTACATTTTAGATATAGGGAACCCTGAATAGACTCCACTTATTTTTACCCCACAAATTCATATGTGAGTGAAAAAAATAAGATTTCCATTTGAAAAAATCGAGTTTTTGGCTTTTTTTGAATTCCAACTTTGACACTCTCATTTTACCTCCCAGTATATCAAAACGTTATTTTATCTACAGAGTGACGTCGAATATCTTTTTGGTGACCCATTTCGAAAAACAGATCTGAGATTGTGCGTTGCGCCTTCATTGAATTTTCAGTGTTCTACAAGGCTCTATTTGTACTTTTTTTCACAAAACATTGAATAACTCGAAAACGGCTTTAGATGGCTATAGAGAATGATACATAAAATGAATGTGGAATTCGAATATCTATTCAAAAAACTCATAATGTACAGGGTGTTCCATTTGAAATAAGAAAGTTGATACCATTTCCGGTGAAAGCGGAAGTCATTGATATTTGAAAATATATCATAAATGAAGGTCTATTTGGCTTATATATCCACACAATATGTGAAATTGATCGAATAATTATTTCTCAATAAACTTCTAATGGGCACTCCCGGTGGGACACCCTGTATATCTCGGTATAATGTTCCGTATTGTGAATCCCCGTGTGAATCTAAAATAGAAATAGAGAGATAGAGTGAGCAAAGCACCGAAAATATTCGTGTAATGCCACAAAAAAATACAAAAACCTTGAAATTTAAAATTTGAGTATTTACAAGGGTTGTGTATGATATGAAAAAACTTCACTATGCTGGAAATTATGCAATTTTACAAAAAATCGACTAGTGAACTTTTTTTATCAGTTTTTTTTTTCACTTTAATTGCTTGAATAATGAAAATGCAGAAAAATGTTCGAATCAAAAGTTGTTGCTGATGCATTTATCTCCAACATGTTTCCGAACATTTCTTTGATATTTTCATTACATAAGCAATTAAATGAAAAAACTTTACAATATAAGGTAATTGTTCGGATAATGAAAATATGCACTGCAAATATCTTGAAATCAAAAATTGTAGCAAATGCATTTACCTACACTATTTTTTCCACAAATTTTTTTGTATCTTCATTAGTTTTTGCAGTATACGAAAATTTCCTAATTGTATTTCTGAACATCATCAAGTTCCACGTACTTATGATAGTAAATAATGAATGAAACGTGAAAAAATTTTTCATATTGCTCTTAAATAAAGTATCAACGCTACAATTACTTTTAAAATAATTTTTGTATACATATTTTTAAAAATTAGTTCCGATTTTCCACATAAACCTTTAGTCTTATGTTCACTAATATTCTGTACTTAACATTAAACAATGCAAATATGTGATCATTCAACATAGTTCACTTCGAAGATTATGGGTCAATCTAAGAAAAATATTTCAAACTTTTTTTTGTATCTACTTTTTTCGCAAAGATACTTACGATCGTATTCAACTAAGCAAGTTCTGAGAATTTCAATCATTATTCGTGATCGTGACAATACTTTCTTTTTATGAGGGTATTGCTACATCGAATAATATCTGTAGCATTCGTGCAACTTCATTGCTTTCATTCGTAAAACTACATTGAATATTCTATTTTATTGAAAAAAAAAATAATTTTATTGACCAAGTCATGATATAATTGAGAAAGAATATTTGGAAATGATTTCATTTTTTCTTTTTCTTCAAGGTCACAGAATTTTCAAAAAGCTATTATTTTTTACATTGATATAATTTTCATAATTATTGAGAAAATGCGCGTGTTACATAAGGTTTTCTGAAAGACGTCTAACTTCAGCAGCTCTTATGTCTAATGTCCGCATTATTTGAAAAATTTAATATTCACAGAAAAAATTCAATTAACCTTTATTTCTGAACATACAAAAAGTGACGGTTTTCAAAACTCCTTCTGGCAACTTGACTTATTACATCTATTCGAAAAACAAAGTAGGTGAATTCCAACACACACTGACATTCGTTTTTGAATCACCTCGTAAATATAGATTCACACTGAGACGAAAATCTGTACAGATTAGATTTTGGAAATCTTGAAATTGTTTAAAACAATGCAACTATGAATAAAGATGATTAGCATAAAAAAGATATAACAATATAAAATGGATGTCAGCTCCTTGCTTCAGAATTTTTTTGTTGAGAGCCGTTGCTGTTCAATTCCCAATCATCATAATGGTGAATTAAGAAAAAAACATTACTTCAACAACACATATGAGTTTTAGCACAACTCTGGAAAGAAATTGATCAAGGCTTCTTCAACAAATAAGTGCGAAAGTGCTCAAAGGGTGATTCCTTGACGAAAATTAAAAATCTCTCATGTAAACAACAGATCTTAGAGCTTCATTCGTAAATTTTCAAGCAATTTGTACGAAAAAAATTTAACATTCAGGTACTAAATTATATACGTACATTTACAGAAAATCGTTTCATGCTTAATGTGACATTCAATTTTATAAGGAAACTGTTGAATTAACTTATGCAAGTTTCAAATAAGTTTTGTAATGGTTAATTCTTCTCAACACAAATTTTCAAATTGAGAAATTTTGTTGCGTTCTGGTAATAAAATAGGACTCTCGATAGGACTACATAAATATTCCACCTTTTCGATGATCATGCCAAATTAAACAAAAAAAATCCTTAAAAGTAGGCTTTTTTCTGTAGGAAATGTGCAGGAATTCACATTTCTTTAACTCTTCATCCATTTAAAAAAAAATTATATATAACAATATTTTTCTCCTTTCTGAAAGCGTTTAACTTCTCAACTTCATTTGTTTACACCCTATGTGCGTGTTTGTAGGCACGCCCAATCAAGTCACTTTTTTATTACACATTTTAGAAAATTTCCTGTGCATTTTTACTAGAATGTTATTATTCGGTTCACCTGTGAATTTAGGTATTATTTGTCCTTTTACTCATTCAGGAAGTTAGTTTAACGAATCATGTCAATGTTATTTATATCAGAGTGCCATTTTAAGTAAGTATTGATTATATAATAGGGAAAAGTCTTATCGAAAACACATAGATCCTCCATCTTCGATCGAATCTTCAATCTTCGAGATACACCTGCACCAGTTAACGTGAAGAGAACGAAGAAAATACATACCAACTTCGATGATGGGGGTACCCGGTGTCTGCTGGTACCGAAAGTGTGTACAAATTTGTGATTTGTCAGTACTTCTTCGTTCATTATGCGCCGAGCTGGTTGTTTCGAACTATGACTGTTATACCAAACTGGTAGCGGAATATGATCTGATTTCGGTATCTTCGTATCGAGCTTCGCATCAACCATGGGCAGTAGAGTTCGAGTACCGTCTATCCGGAAAAATTCAAGTTCGGGAAGTGTGAGACTCAAGAGAGAAATAACCCTATTGAATGGTGTGACTCTGATCGTTGGATCAATAATAGGTAGCGGTATTTTTGTGTCTCCAACCGGTGTTTATCTATCCACTGAGTCCGTTGGTGTTTCTTTGATTATATGGATTGTGTCAGGGTTGTTTTCAACGCTCGGTGCTTTGTGCTATGCAGAACTGGGGACTTCTATTACAAGATCAGGGGCTGATTATGCATATATTTACGTCGCATTTGGTCCCCTTGCAGCTTTCTTGATGCTATGGGTATCGATTCTGATAATTAGACCTACCACCAACACCATAGTTGCTCTTACTTTTGCTGAGTATGCTGCTAAACCTTTTTTTCCTGACTGCGACCCTCCACCCAATGCTGTCCGACTTTTGGCTGCAGTATGTCTCTGTAAGTTGACATTTTTCATGAGATACATTTTCTATTTCTTTGAATCTCCACAATATTATCATCTGATATCCTGATAAAGTAACAAAATCCACAAGTTTCGAGCAAAATTCATTTGAATACTTCGACTCTTGTTTGTTTGAGTTTTTGGCGGCATCAACTGCTATGCTTATTAGCCGCTACAAAGATAGTATTATTTTTTCTCTATTTCAGTATCGTAATGGGTTCATTACAGTACTAAAAGTAGTGCTGTAATGAAACTCATTACAGCATTGTTTTCAGTTATATGTTTCGTTTTATGGTTGTCAGTACTGACCTCCGATCGAATTAAGTTCCGAATCAAAACAATTCAAATTCCGTGAACTGTCAAATTTCGTATGTCACACCAACTGCCAAGATACAAAACAAAAGTCACTAATCTGAATTTTCATTTGAATTTCGAGAATATTTCACAAAAATTGACTGAAATAGAGAAAATACCGTCTAATACTCGTTGCAGAAGGCAATTCCAACACTCATGCTATCGAACTTCGCATTCGTGTTGGAATAGGAGCTCATTCTGCAACTTGTTTTAGAATATACTATTCCTTGATTGACTTGATGTTTCAGTTATGGTGCTTGATTTTTCTTCTGCCTGGATTTTTTTTTACTCTATTCTTAATATAAAGGTGAAAGTCCGTGTGTTTGTTAGTTCGTCTTCACATAACTCCGTCGTGAAAAGTAGAGAATTCATATGAGTAGGTTTTCCTGTGAAATTATATTCTATATGATAAAGAAAATATCGACTATTCTTCAAGAAGTCTTGAATGAATCTGTTGTATTCAGGCTTTTTTGGGTGTGTAAACTATAAAAGATCGAGTACAAATTGTAGAGCTTGAACATCTCTATGAAGATTTCCGTAATGGCTTATGTATAACTTTCGAAGATGACCCAGAATAACAAATTTCGAGATTCAATTCAAACTAAAATAATAATTCAATAAAATAATTAAAGCGATATAACTAGCATGAATGAATATAAAAATGGATGGGACACTCATCTGTTGGATTTAATCCCGATGAAAAATGCTCAGCATAGTTTTATGACGAATATTTCGCGAGGTATAAAAGGTTGAAGAAGTGAGGATTTAGGCACGTAACAAAATCTGAAGGAGTCATGTGACTCCTACTTCGCGGCGAGTCTGTTAAATTTAAGCGAGACCAATAACGACAAGTTTGGCGCGGCGGTAGGAGGGCCTTCGGATAGTTACTTTCCGTCCAGAGCCGAATCGAGGAGATTTCACACAATCGTTCAGTATTAACTGAACGGAAAGGACCCAAATCAAGTGTTTCCCGGAATTAATTTGTCGGAATCTTGCAAGATTCTGACTCAATCTGGTGTTTCCTGGAATTACCTTGCCACAATCTCGAGTTCAAAGTACGATCCTGGCAATCTCTTAGAGCGGTCGAAGGGAGCGTTGTTATGACCATTTGACCAATATGTGCTTTATTGTGCACAAACAAGACGATGCTGTTGGTTGTTATTGCTCTCGCGTAAATTCGAACAGAGTATAGAACAAGAGAGGCGTATTTATCCCACGGTCGGCTTAATATGGCTTTCTCACGTGTATGCGAGCTTGTATCTAATGCACAGAATCTGCATTTGCACCTCGATCTGCACATTATGCCACCGAATGGCAAAAAAGTGTTCACTAGCATTTTTCATTGAACATTATGGAAGCGAAGTCGCAGGTTTAAGCTAATATAGTATATACCGGCTGTCCCAGTAAAGCTGCTTCAATGGACCATCTCAGCCCAATTCAAAAAAAAAAAATTCTGACACTGTGTCAGAAATTGAGTGTCCGAGGTACAATCTCAAACCAAGAATCTTCTGAAGATGCCTACCGCAGTTGTAGGCGAAACTTTAGGTGAAATAATACCCGGAAAACTGTTTCAATGTCAGTATATCCGGTCGTGAAAGCCTTAAACTATTTATCAAATCATATTTCACAGATATTGAACAGATCTCCCCTATTCTTCTCCTCGATGTTTTCGCTTTCAATCCTAATCTTCCTTATGATAAATATTAGTTTCCGATGCACTACTGATACCGAACCAATATTGATATTATTTAGTGCTGTTGTCAATATGAGATCCAGCGGAACAGCTTAACATGTATGAATATTGGAAGATAAACCTCATGACAATTAACCAAAAGTTTCTGATGCTTTTGACCCGCGGGTTACTAAAAGGTCATGTAAAGCAAATTTCCAGAACCGAATCAGAGAATTTTGAAGAAAGGGCGGCCACCATACCAGGATTGAGGGGACCTGAGCGGCGAAGCAAGAGTTAACTCCACTCCCCTTTGAATTCCCGGTTTCTGATTTTGTAGCTCAACAGTGCTTTCCCATCCCACATTAAACTATCAGAGGCCGTATGAAAAGCCAGTTGCTGATTCAGGTAGGGTTCACTCTCGGGTTCACTCCTCTCGTCTCAATCAAGTCGACTCATATCAAAAAAATGCTCAGTAATAGGGATAATATGGTACCTAGGTTACACTTCTTACTAAAAACCTACATATCATACGGTATTCATAACTCAACAACGGATTCTGCTCATAATGTTCGATAACTTGATGTTACTTTCTTTTGGACCATCAAAATTTTGACTGCTGCATCCATATTTATATCCCTATATCGTCTGTATGCTAAAGAAAAAGAAAACCATTTAACAAAGTTCACAGTATTTCATAGTATTATGACACTAGTAATGAAAAAATTATGTCTATTCCAAACTCGATTCCAAATCATAGAATAGTTTGAGATATATGACACCCTTACACTGAGTTGCAGTAACGTCCATTAAAATTTAATGCTCCCTTAATTCTCCCTTAAACGGAATATCCATAGACGGTAGCCATGGATACTCCGCTTAAAGGATTAAGGGGGCATTAAATTTAATGAACGTTGCTGCAACTCAGGGATAATCAATTTATCGTAATGAAAATTTTTGGCAGTTCTTACAACCAATCAAATTTTATCATTTTTTATTATATGGAATAATGTGACCCATTCATGTCAACATTACATCAAAACATCCACTCCTGTTATTTTTAACCAATCAAAACGTGTATTTTGATAGAAGTGGAAATTTTTTCCTCGTGTGTACCCAATAGCGAATTTGCGAATTACATTGGAATTTTTCATTCTAGCCCTGTTTTCATAGTAATATTTGTTGATGACATGTTGGCTTCCTGCCACGGATTTATTTATTATCTGTCAAATTTATGAGAGTGAAAGCAGTTTTCAATGCAAAAACCACTAAATGATATTTACGGCAATATTTCATTTATTTCGATAAAAATTTAACGAAATAATTTATTATAAGGGAACGAATTGTGAATCTAACTCGAAACATTGTATAATATACACAATACACAATGCTAGAAAGGTACTGAAGTGATAAATGTGTTATTTTGCTCTGGTGTGACACTTCCAAACGTAAATATTTCATATTGTGTTTCATGGTTAGTTTTCATTTTTCTTTTTTCGGGAAATATTAAATAGTGAAAGATCAATAGGTAACTGATACCATAAAATTCCTATTATTATTCTGTTGTTATTAGATTGTGGTTCATTTGTACAAATTGTATCTTGCGCGATTTCTTTCATTATATGCCCGGTTATATGGGGCCTGATTGAAAATGAATTCAATGTTTACTGAATCAACCAGAATTTTCAAATTCGCTGGAATCTATAACAACTCATGTTTTTTCCAGCGTAAAACGATTTATTTCTAAGATTTTTTTTGTAATACTCTTCAGCGTCGTGACCGTTGCGATAGTATATCTGGAAGATTTGTGTTTGTTCAGTCTACTTATATTTATTTGTTTTTACTATAATCTGGCGTGCCCACGCTTGCTCGTATGAATTTACTGGTGACTAATATATTGAAATTCTAATAGGCAATAAATTTTCACATGTAAATGTTCGTTCACTACTACCACATTTTGTGAGTTTCAGGGAGCTGGTGCTCAGGGAGTGTTATGACATAAAATGTGTAACCGAGTCGTGGCTTAGCTCACAAATAGAAACAAGCATTTATTCTCCAAAGTAACACGTTGTTATGTCCACGGATATGCTGCTGATATTCAACTTTATTTTGACTTCAACTCCGATGCGATGATGCGCGTCTTTCTAACCGAATTATCGATGAGGAATTGAATATTATGCATGATTTTTCGAAAGCACATAACTTGAAAATCAATGCTAACAAGTCACAATTTCTATCATTCGGAAACTTCAAAAAATGCTTCGAATGTGTGAAGATGATTTCTGTCTCACAGTAGGCGCGGTTTCACACGGTCAGTGTGTTTGTCCGTCCGTGTAATCGCCCGTCCGGGCGGAACCCGGAAGCTCTCTCCACACGGGCAACTGCGAAAATCCGGATTACTAGGTGCTAGGTACGAGTAGGTACTTCAGTTTGCCTCTGATTTCGATGGACAGTAGACGCAAACATATTTTGATCGCTTTATTAAAACATCGGCGAAAAAAACAAAGAGGCAAATTTGGGTTCACCCTTTGCACTCAAATTTACGAAATTTTCCCTCAACTGAGCACAAATATTTCTCCACGTTTCAGTTTATTTAATTCGATTTTTGTAATCCTCCGCTCCTTTGTCCCAGATTTCGGGTTTCCCCTGAACTAGAGTTATCAGGATTTCGGAATCTATTTCTTCTAGTCTAGACCAATCAGACTACTAAACATCCGGATCGTGTAAACGCACTCATGGCACACTGTGGTCCGCTAGGGCAGAGTCCAGGCGATTGCCCGTCCTGGCTCCGTGAGTTCTAGCGGGAACATCTGGGCGTTTTGTATGCCCGGACGGCGATTCACCCGTGTCCGGAAAGTGTGAAAGAACCTATGCTAAACTGCGTATTTCTACTTGTCCGGTTGACGGGCGAAAACTCGGACGGACATACACCCGGACCGTGTGAAACCGCGCTTAGGCATAATTTTTGACCCAATCTCCGGTTCAGAGAACATGGATCTGGTTTGTTGCGACGATCGTATGCCACCATGAAATGATTATACGCAAACAGACAAGTGTTGAATCACAATTTAACGAAGACACAGTGTGAGTCACTAGTGTTTTCAATATTTGTGTATGGCCCCTGTTCGGATTTTGCAACAAGAACCGAATACAACGCATTCAGAGAATTTGTGTCGGATTCGTTTTTGGCCTTAGAAAATTCGACCCCGTGTCGGAAAAGTTAAAAGTTCTTCTGTGGTTACCTATGTCGGCGCTTTGGGAGATTCAGCGCTTGACTTTCATGCATCGATTGCTTTTGACGGGTATTCCATCGCTTTATTATTATACAGAGTGACTCAGTATTCCATCAATAACTTTCACATGCCGAATTTGGATCTTTGAGATGGAAGAAACGCTCGGACGGGTCCAAAAATGAATTCAATATCCCTATATTAGTGCGTTCTGCACTTGTATCATAAATAACTATGTCGGAACTCATAACATTATTAACTGGATTTTTGCTTACATGGTCCTGCTTGAATATATTTTTCTAATTGCATCGCGGACATCTCGGGCTAGTTTAAGTACTATACTTTTCAGAGGATCAATCCTAATAACGCAATCCTCATAATTTTCTTGCAAGACTTTTCTCGAAACTTTCCACCGTTGCATAAGCAACTGAACAGAATTTAAATAATTAAATTCTGTCCAGTCTCTTTTTTCATATTGACAGCGCTTCGAGTATCAACGGCAAATCTTCGCAGCTCCTGTGCTCATTCAATTCATATGCTCGTTCGCAGCAAAATTCCATAAATATTCCCCAAATATAATTGTGGCCATATACAGTAGTTCTGGAAATGTTTTCTTTGATAAGCGCATTACTACTCTTAACATTGCCAAAACGTGACATTTTGAAATGTTTTTAGAATGAAGTTGTAAGATTGCATTATGCAGTCTTACATCATTCTACTGCATTGTATTGTCATGGTGATTGATAATTGCAGTGAATGCAATTTTCACTAGTGATACCACTAGAGGTAAAAAAAAATTCAGGATTTCATTTAACCTCGTGTGGTATTCGGTAGGAAAATTCCACACTAAATTGTGTTTAAATAAATAAAAATTATTTTTCGATTTCCAACAACGTCAATGAAAATAAAAATGTATCAAAGTTATCATGTGAACGATTAATCGGTTTTATAACCTAGATAGTAAAAAAATATTCTGTGATTATAGACGTCATAGTTATTTATGAGACAAATGCAGGAGGCATTGATATTCTTACACGAGTTCAAAATTAAAAAACGAGCCACGAAGTAGCGAGGTTCTGAATGCACGAGTATTAGAATGAGCATTCTGTTCGAGTATCATACATTATTTGTTCTTGGTTGAATTTTTATCGAAATTAATGAAATGTTGCCGTGAATATCGTTTAGGTAGTGGTTTTTGCATTGAAGAATATTGATTGGCACAACTGTTTTCTATCTCATAAACTTAACAGCTGTTAAATAATCCGTGGCAGGAGGCCAACATGTCATCACTAAATATAATCATGAAAACAGTTCTAGAATGAAATATTCAAACAATATTTTGTTAACGGATTAGAGAAATAACAAATTCAAAAGTCTCTAGTATTAAACTCGATTTTAGTTATCGACACTATGAAATCAAGTTCTGAATTTTTAAGTTATTAGCACCCCTAATCACAGATTTGTCTTATTTTGCTGAAAATGTGTTGAAATGTAATGCTGGGATCAGAAATCATGGAGTTACAGAAGTTCAAAACCAATACACTAAACAGAATATTAAATATAATCGCTGTAGTGTCCATTCTGTAGCTATACATACTACCTAGACGACGACAAATGAAAGGAAGAGTTGCGGAATATCAAATTAACATTGAATGCCTGTTCGAAATGTTCGAATATCATATAATCAAATACTTTCACACTGATCAGGCAGTATCTCTTGGAATTACTTCAATTAAATGTTTTTAGATTCACTCATTTCATAGAGGTCAATCACTGTTGTCCAAAAGAATGAGAGAAATCAAATATGTATCAATTACTCTCACGCTCCTCTATTTCGTGAAAACTTGCGTTTCGATTAAATCTGCATGGAATTATTGTACAAAGGCACCCCATGGATTAGAAACTGGGATTTCACAAATCTTGTTACGCTTGAATATTCTGTTAATGAAGCGTTCAGAGAACATAAACTTATCTCGTTACTCTTATTAGCAATCCTTTGTTTTCAATTTCAGGTCTCCTGACTGCTGTGAACTGCCTCAGCGTGCGATGGGCTATGCGAATCCAGGATCTATTCACTGTGGCCAAGCTACTTGCCCTTGCTATTATCATTGTCGCAGGACTTTATCATATGGTCATGGGTAATTAACATGAATAATATATCTTATGAGGAGATCGACGTTTAAGTTCATTAGGATTTATAACAATTAGTTCAATCTATAGAAACTAGTTTCGAAATGATTTGAAAATGTTTTCATTGAAACATTCGAAAAAGAAAAATGATTATCATTTCTAATTCCATCGTGAATGTTTCAAGATCACAAATATATCATCATCATTTCCTCATCAAGTCTTTGGATTCATTGAAAATTGTATCTATGTAGTTTTTTTTAATATTTCATAGCTATGTTACTCATGACTGGTGATAAGAAGGAACAAGGAACCAATAGCGCTACTGAATCTTTGTTTGTTAAAAAACTGTCTGATTGAAAATACGTTGAATATAGATCTATCACCTTCATTATATCACCAACAGTCAAGTCTGAATTTTCAGAAATCGTTATATGCTAAATCAATTTTGTTCCTACTATTTGAAATAAATAAATATGTGAGAAAAATATAACAACAGAGTAAGGGAAATATTCAATGCAAGTTCGGCTTATGAACAGAATCACTGCGAGTAAAATTTCCAGTTTACTTCAGCAAGTCCCCTCGAACTTTTCAATTCTTTATCTCAATTACATAATGCGCCTTTTGTTATCGTTCTGTTCTTCGTAAAGATATAACTGTTGACTATTATGATAAGTCATTGAAATAGAAATAGAACATCGCAATTTGATTAACAATACCGATGATCGTTTCGTTTTACATAAGGATGAAGTCGATGTTCTATTGAAAGATATTGGAATTGATTGCTCCTTCTTTAATTTCCCCTAATTATTGAAAACAGTATTAAACAGATCATAGACCCCACTTACGAAAATGAAATTATCGCAAGACAGCAAAAAGTTTCTATTCGAATGATTCCAAACTCTCCCTTGTCTAAAAAAACAAATTTGCCCCATCGTTTAGATTAGTTACGCTGTCTATCTCCTCTTGATAATTATAATTTTCAAATATCGATTGATTAATCAAACTTTTCAGGTACTTCCCACAACTACAGTAATTCTTTCGAAGGTAATTTCAATCTCGGAAATATTGCCTTGGGATTCTACTCGGGCCTTTTTGCATTTGGTGGTTGGAATTTCTTAAATTTTGTTACTGAAGAACTCCAGGATCCATATAGGTAAGAAACATCATAATGAACAAAAAATTCCAAAAATGGTTATCTTCGCTGCTTTTAAATTTGAATAATAAATGTCCTGATGATTTTTACACATTTTTCATCAACAGTGATATATTGCAGAGGAGGGGTTGATGTGTTCCCTTTCAATTCTTAATACTTCATGTTTTAACAAACTTCGTCCGAAATCGGGTTGGGATTTGAAATAGAATTTTCCTGAAACAAGGGGGGAGTGGAATCAGTTCCGAGAAACTGAACCTTTTGCATATTTTTTCAAATTACATTGTTATGATTCTAAAAAAAATTAAAAATCTTTCGTGTTTTTTTTTCTACAACTGAATTGGATCCATTCAATGAGGTTAGCATCTTTTGAATTACATTATCTGAAATATACCAAAGTTTTGAAAAAAAGTTTTTGTTCTTTTAGAGATACACGATATTTCGCCGATGATCATTTCACATAAGAAAGAAGTTGTTTACAATTTAGATCAAACTTATCGTTTTTTCTTTTACGGCTATTTTATTGCACGAGTCAAAAAAAGCGAACTGACCGGTGTTTCAATTCTCGGAAATATTCAACTCTTGGGGATAAATATTATTTATCAGGTCCTGTACAGGTGCTTGATTTTGGCTGTTTCTGGTACTTCTAGACTAGAAAAGTAAAAACGTTGAAAAGAGTTCTGGGCTCGATTCACTTGAAAACACCAGTAGTGAAAACCGTTTCACGATATCTTAATTTTTTTCAAGATACAATATAGTTTGGATATATTATCGATTTCGAAGATGTGCCAAAATTTTTTCCTTTTCGTAAATGTCGAAAAACGATTCAAACTTTTTCCGGTCCGTAAACGATAGGTTCTGTTGATAGTATTCATTTTTCGTCATCATTTTCTCGCGAAGTATACTTAGTATACTAAAAACCTATAGGTTTTTAGTTTTTCTACTTAGCTCCACAGATTCATATAAGCGCGCTGTGTAGAAATATATGGCAGTCTTTAACTGTCTTTTGATTCTACTATTTCTTCATCGAACTCGATTTCTTGAGCCTAAGGTTCTACTTCCAATAGCAGTATCCTCATTATTTCCTAAAATCCTAGAGATCGTCAATTTCTGGTCATGGTTTCACAAATTAGATTTCGAGATCTTTAAGCAAACCTCACGTCACGGAACGAACACCCTGTGTTGAAACCATTTCATCATTGAAAATCTTAGAATGTTTTCCTTAACGATTTCGTACCAACTTTGACCAGAAAAAATCGAGGGAAAAAGGCGAACTGTAGCGAACTACGCATCAACGTTCGTGGTTCGACAAACAACGCACTGTGTAACCGCTATTACATAATAGTAAAAATTCCTGACTCAAAAAAAAAAAACTAAAGATGAATACTCGGATAAATTAAGATGGATCTTTCCTATAACAAAATTTCCTCAGCCGAACCCTTTCCTAGATATCACCCTTAAAGATAGCTGGTGACTAAAATTCAGTTTTTACTTTTTTTTCTAAATCCATGACACGTAGACTACGTGCTTGTATTTTGGCTGGAGGTGGTCATTTCCAGCATTTATTATGAATCCTCTCACATTTTGCATCTTCACTGTTTTTCACTCAATTTATTAAAACAATTATAAAATATGGTTTTTCTCTTCAGATATTGGTTTTGGAAAAAAATTCAAGAATGAAAAAGTTGTAAACAAAACAAAATTTTAATTTATAATTTTATTTTATGAAACTTCATCTCGAAAAGAAATTTGGTTTGAAATAAAGTAAGTAGAGTAATTTTACGCCGTATAATATAATAATAATAATAATAATATATGTTCATTCTTTCATTCATAGAGAACATGTTTACCAAGATAAACAAGGAAAAAATGTCTATCTATAGCAATGAAAGCTAAAAATTCTTGGTTTTGAATAAATATCGTTTCCTCCAAAAACCAAATGGTTGCACGGAGGTTATATAACAGGAATATAGAAAAATTCCCGATTGCACAAAAATTGCTGAGTTTCATGTTTCTAGCTCCACTGCTTTAGGAAAAAAAATTAAAACTGAATTTTAGTCACCACCTTTTAAAGGTTATACCTCGGAAAGGGGTGGGCTGAGGAAATTTTGTTATTATAGTAAATACCTATCTTAATTTTGTCGCATAAATTTAGGAACAGCCTATGAGTATCTACAAGGAACAATGTTGATATCTACTTCAACATTTATTGAAAAAATACCTATTCAATGATCGGATTTGGCTTCCTTAGGATTTTTATACGTTTAAATATATCCAATTCATTACATTCATTACATTGTATTATCGAACAATGAAACGGAATTTGAAATATAAGACAAACTGAAATTATGGATCTATTTTAAGTGTTTGTTACAGCAATCGAAGATAGAATATTTCAATTCCGTAATCGCCATAACGTCATTGCCGAAGTTTTTTTGTTCTTGGTCAGGAATCTGAAGTTGAAATTTATCCTGAAATCGACCTCTGATAGAACAAAAGTGCGCTTCCGTGTTCTATTCGAGAAATCTCATGGGAAAAATATCCCAATCAAGCTGAAAGCACGATCTCACCCTTCTTAAAGATACGGAAAACGCGTAGACAAGGAAGAGAAAATCGTTTCAGTATATTTGATGGAGAAAATCTTTTATTCATCTTCTTCCGGTTTTTATCAGTTCGTTTCTCAAGCTATAGTTTCGTTCCAATGAAGGTCTTGAATTTAGTTTTATATTCTGTTCTCCTACAACTTACAAAAAAGTTTTTGAATCTTCTGAATTTCTCATTCACATTAAACTCATCTCTGATCAAAACAAAATTTATTTTTGGAAAATATTTTGGTGGAAATACAGGAAAACACAATATTGGTAAAACTAAAGTTTTTCGATTGGATGCACTAAAGTGTAATTGTCTATAATTTGAGGTTTGTTTCCGTTGTTTTTTCTTGTGAAATATTTTTGGAATTAAGAAAGTGACCTGAAAACTAAACTGTCGAGTAAACAATTAGAATAGCATTCTTCAAGCCTGATCTCAAATTTTGAAAAACCGTTCGTATCGTCTATATCGATAGATTCCCAATTTTAAGCTGCGTGAAAGTTGTCACTTCTCTTCAAATCAATTTTGTGATAAACGTCGCTTAAATGATCACTTAAGATTTGTTTGGAGTGTGGCATGTTGAATCATCTTGCTGAAATCATGGAAGAGCATTTTAACTAACTAACTAAAAGGTTAAAGTTCAGGAGTTAACAATTCTTGTTATATTTAGTGTAAGGGCCGCTTGCCACTACACTTAATTCGGAACTAGATTGAGTACTGAGTCACAAATCCGATGCGTGTGCAAAATAATATCTTGCATTTGTTGTGCGTGCTCATCTGATTTGGGACACAGGACTCGAATTAGTACCGAATTTACAGTAGTGGCAAGCGGCCCTAAAGGGATGAGTGGACTCAACTAGTTCGTGTGAATTATCAAAAAATAAGAGAATTCGATATCAACACAATTATACGTGGTTAACCTCTGCTGATTTTTTATTCAGGATTATTGAAATTCCAATACCTGTTCACATCTCCGTTCAAGTAGCTAAAACAGAATGTTGATGAAGTTCTTAGAACGGTCAATAATTACTTTTGCAGAATTTTTCGTAGAAGTAATGTCTGAATCTTTCAATAAATTCTTGGACGATCTGCACTCCTCTAGCCGCGCCTCTGATTTTATATATTTTTGGTCTGTCGATGAATACTCATATACCAACCTACCTATATTATCATTATGACTTGTTGCAGAGTTGGGGCTTTCTTATAAATATGTTTAAATGAAAAATGCTGTCACAGAGAAAAAAATAAATTCAATACACTTTCCCAATCACACAGCATCCCGTGAGGCTCACAAGTGAAATTGGTTCTTCAAAATATTGACACTAAGCTCACAAACTATCTCGGTCTGAAATATATTTCAAATCTAGAATACAGTGCTCGGGAGCACTTTGAGGATTGCTTAGCACTAAGTTCCTCTCCAATCTTGTCGGAATAATAATCCAACCAAAAACATATTCATGTAAAATATTGTCAAGACGAGGCCGTATTTCCAACATTGTCAAAAAGTTATCAGATCTCATGTAGAGCCAAGCTGCTAACTCTACACTCTTCATCTTCACAAGTCCTTATTTCACAAACTCTATGCCTTGGTAAAAATAAGTGACTTGGCCGTTTCTTTTTCGCCACGTGAGCGTAAGGTCAAAAATTCATTCGCTGTTCATAACTTTTCTGTTATACAATAGTTCTCATAGTTACGAAACGGCCAAGTCACTTATTTTTCCCAAGGCATAGAGTTTGTGAAATAAGGACGACTTGGGAAGATGAAGAGTGTAGAGTTAGCAGCTTGGCTCTAAATGAGATCTCATAACTTTTTGGCAATGTCTTGGCAATATTTTACATGAAAATGTTTTTGGTTGGATTTCAATTCTTTTTGTACGTTGATTATAAAAAAATTTCTTCCCCAATAATAAATAAATAAAATACATATAATTATTGCAAGATCTATTTCAAGTCAAACTAATTCACAAATTCTTGTTCAAAATCAACAATGTACGAAGTATAGAAGTATACCTTTACCTACCTAGGTTCAAGCTGCGATGCCGATGTAATTGAGAGCTGCCATCACAACAATTGTATGAAGAATTTTATCATTATATAATGATCACAATGGAAAATTGCACAATGGAAACTGTGGTTGACGTTATTACAGGGAAATTGTATTTGGTCTAAATACACATGAGGCGTTTTACGGGCGCTTCATTTTATCCCTTTATTCAAAATGTGGGAGCAATTTTCCCTGAGAATTCTTTAATATTTTTCTTGAAATTCATAACAAGCATTCTTCCGTATATATAAATTTTCAGACCACTAGCATCAAAATTGGCGGAAGTATCATACAAACTTTTACATCCTCTGGATCTAAGCGTTGGGGGGAGAAAGTTTCAAGTTTAGGAATTTTTCCGTTGTTTTTGTACTGAAACTAGCTCACATACCAAATTTCAACTTGATAGGAAAGCGGGAAGTACCCTAACAGTTTTTATGATCATCAGTGAATGAGTGACGAAATCAGGGGTTTTTAGATATCTATAAAGTCTAAAGTGTACGAGCTATGCACTTGAAACTCCTCACGTTTGATAAGTTCACTATTGGCATTATATCCTGTACATCTACTTCATTCCAAACTCAAGTTATGAGGGTTCAAAAATACGACGAAACACTTCGAGGCAATATAGGTAGTGCCCCGGCGCGGCGCTTCGCTTGGCGGGGGCACCACCGTGCCCCCAGATAATAATTTATTCATAGTTGTACGTTACGTTATACACTAATGTTTTGAAGTGACCGTATTAGGTCGGCTAGTTTTTAGATATGCTATTTCTTTCACTCTTCTGGAATTTATTCAGGCTGGCTGCAGAGGTAGTGCGAATCAACGAGAACAGAACTAGAACTTGGCTGAATTTTCAAAAGTCATCAAGAATGCAAAGATTGCTGAAGAGTCTTCATAAAGAAGGCCAAAAGGAACTTTTAGTGATCTTCGATGAAGTTTCCATTATTTAATGAATGATATCACTACAATGGAGATCCTCGAAAGCCTGGATGATTTCATGTTGAAGCATTCCACGCTATTCTCATTATCGATCCTGAATTTCAATTCTTGATCTACAGTGAAACAATGTGGCTGTGTGTTTTCAGTCATCATCTTAGCTTTTTGCAATTGAAGCAAGGTTTGAATATTTGTCAATACAACAATGATGGAAATAATATTATTGTATAAAGAATTCTTCAGCAATGATAATATACTGCTGGTATACAGGTTATGGGCATCATATAAGAATCATGAATATTCTCAACAATTTCAAATTGATAAATAGTTTAAGGCTTTCACGACCGGATATACTGGTATTAAAAGAGTCTTCCGGACTTATTGGCCGTGGTCCATTAGGAATAATTTCACCTGCAACTTCGGTAGGCATCTTCAGAGGAATCTCGCTGAATTTCTGACACTGCGTTCGAGGTTTAATCTTAGACCGAGAATCCTCTGAAGATGCCTACCGAAGTGGTACCTAGGCGAAACGTTGGGTGAAATTATTCCTAATGGACCACGGCTAATAAGCCCGGAAGACACTTTTAACACCAATTTCAAATTGATTTGCTTTAAAAAAGTATATCCAATAATTTTATTGGTTATTTGCATATACATATTTCAATCTATGATGAATACATAGAAATTTTCAGTTACTTTCTGTAACTAGAAATGAAGCTCCGACTGTTATGGCATGGCTTGCTCTGCGATGACAATACGTACTTTTGAAACGGAGTATGTATATGCTTATAGTATTCTCTTTCCATAGGGCTTCAGAACAACAAATATAACGAAATGAGAAATCAGAAATAGTTTAACTCTTTAAGGACAAGCCTACCATCTAAACAAAAATAACCATATATCTTCAACAATAAAACATAAAACACCAAAAATCTCCACCGATGGTGAGTGCACGTTATGTCCACTGTCCCCATATTTAACATTGGAATTACCGTTTAGCACAGTTTCACGAGGAAAATTTCTGGCCATGATAGATTCATATTTCGAAAAGGCTAATCGTTGTAATAAAGAATAAATAAACTTTCTCAAAATCTTTTGCAAAATCACAATTTTACCAGGAACGTCTCAACAACTAATGCCAGCCAGATAGTCCGTTTCATGTCTGAGAGACAGATAAACAGCATAATATCTAAAAACTGGCCCAGCTAAAATTCTTTTTTTTAACGTTCCACTCGTACTAATACTATAAATATTTGTCATCAAGACTTTTCTGGCTTGTCAAAATATTAACATATATCAAATAAATCCATAGACAAACAAACTTACAATTTAAAAGCTCATCTATCGAGTATATTCTTCAACATTTTCACTAAAGGTAATACGAATATATGCGATCAACGCCGACGCCTTGTTAAAAATCTCACATAAATTAATAGGTGTAATTTTTATTTCGATTGAAATATCCTTATCTCCAATAATTCATCAAAAACTGCTTAGGGCTTAGTGCTCGAAATATCAAAATACTTTCATAAACTGCTTAGTAATAGCGAGCCTGATGTGCAATATGAGTTCTGAATTTGATATGCTATAATGCCAGAATTATTTCGTTATTGACTTTGAGTAGATTCCGAAATTTTTTGCTTCCTATGAAGAACCTTCAATTTTAAAATCTGTGAAATTAATCTAAAAATCGAGGAATATCCGTTTTGCGAGTGGCTGAAAGTGGAAATGGAAAAAAAGGTAAATATAATATGATGAAAGTAATATTCGCAGCGATTTTCATGGCAGTATTTTATAGCAGCACTCATAATATATGGGAAAATCTTTTTATGTGAGAATAGATGGTCCTGCTTTATATACAACCAAATCACCATTAAATTAAAAGGATATAAAACATCTGGAACGATTATTGATTTTGCTTTGTGGTCATTTTTACCGTCTACCAGAAGTGTTTCACTTAAAACCAAAATAAATATATGATACGGGTTTCAGTGAAAAAATATGTTTCTATTCCGAATTCTCAAAGTTTACCAAATTCACATCGTCTCTTCATGGAATCTTAAGCAATAAAATCATATCGATGGTAAATTGAAGTGAATAATAATCACTGTTAGGGATTACATCTCTTATATTTGTCTTGAACAAAACAGAATTCGGCTGAAAATAAACATTCCACTCTGTCTTCAAGTGATCGCGCACCCGCTTCAAGTCTTATCAAACTCTTTCTCCCTGAGTGGGGAGGTTAATCTGTTATTCAGACTTATTTGATCCGGTTCGTATAATATAGTCTTTTTACTTCGTGGCACCTGGTTCTTTGTCCAATTTGTTTTGTTCACATGATCTCCCACAGTGGAATCTACTTTCTCCCATTGCACAGTTATAACGAAATTGATCATACAATTTTAAGATCTCAATGCTTCTAGAGGTTTTCATTACTGCACTTTTCATAATCTGTTTTGTTCTTGTAGTTTCAAAAGGGCCTGAATTTCAGATGCAGTTGAATTTCATCACCAGCTCCATAGGTACTGTGTTTTTTCTTCTGGGGTAATTCTATCTTACATGAAAAAAAAGCATTTTTTACCAAACGATAGATCTTATTCTTCGGGGGGACCTGTTGGAAGTCGAGGTTCACAGGGTTCTGTTTTGAGTTTTCTGGTTTTCCTGCTCTACATTACCGATTTCAGGTTGTTTAGTCATATAAGTGGTGTCACATATGTGTAAGTGCTGGCGCTTGTCATACCGCTGGATCATAGCCAATGCTTCAAATTCTCCTTCACTGAAAATTCGAAAATATGAATGCGCTGAAGCATGATTAAATGAGTTTTTGATGTTTCATGTTCCAGATTAGGTACTGTTTTTCTTAAAAATTTCATTTCTTAAAGAAGTGTCTCTGAGATCCAAACGTCATAGTAACTACAAGAGAAAATATCATCATAGAAGTATATAAATTAAATAGAATTACTTGAAAAGATGTACCAAGGTTGCCAAACAAAAGCAAAATCAAAATTTTTCGTCCGTTGAACAGCTAAAAACTTAATTTTAATGACACTCATTTTATTGATGATTGATGAGACCACATAGGTAGGTATCAGCCTCGGTATCAACAGAATGTGGCGAATAGTTTCAGAGATTCCGAAAATATCGAGGATATTTTCCCATTGTTGTAGGAACAATTTCTTCACGAAATTCACATAAACCTTCACATCTTTTCACAACTAATACAAAAGTTGAATTAGATCAGATCAGTATATTTTGAATTATGGGCTAGAGATCTAAACTAAACTTCATTAAACTCTTCAGTGCATTGACAAACTCACACTGTGCTTTCAAACATCAAACGCGATTTGATGTTGAATCATTGAATTCGACCACGAATTTTCCATCACTTCACTGAGTCAAGGCCGATCTTATAAAAACTAAAGAGAATTACCATTATGTCTTTATCAGGGTGTAACATAAAACTAAAAAATGCAAATCAATTGATAGTGCTAATGCAGTTCCACAAAAAGGTTCGTGTTTGTATCTTCAGAAATGACGAGGCTAGAAATTAAGGCACAAAACTCACACTGTGACACGAGATACTCTCATATCTTTTTTGATTCAATTTCTGCATACGGCTCTATTTCGGTTTCTATAGCCAATTGTAGAATAGTTTTTAATTATTAAAGGATTACTCTCATAACCTAAGAGAGTCTTATATAATATATATTATATAATCTATCAATAACTCTGTGGTACTGTTTGCATAACAATTTTTTTTTCAAGGAACCTCCCGAGGGCAATTTGGATCGCATTACCAATGGTTACTGGCGTATATGTGTTAGCAAATGTAGCTTATTTTGCTGTTTTGCCAGGTGATGAAATGAAAGCTTCTAAAGCTGTAGCTGTGGTGAGCAAATTTACTTCATTCATACAACTTTTACTCTTACCTTATTCGAAAAAAAATAGTTTGTCTGTTTCCCAATATTTCGTTTTTGCAGTCGTTCGGGGCCAAAATGTTCGGGAGCTACAATTGGTTGGTGCCAATATTCGTAGCACTGTCAACCTTTGGAGGTGTCAATGGTATTCTGTTTACGTCATCTAGATTATTCTTGACGGGATCTCAAGAAGGCCATTTACCCGAATTCTTTTCTTACATTCATGCAAAAAAGATGACACCAATCCCGTCCTTGATTTTCACAGTGAGTATTTTGAAGTTTTTTCTTGTTTGAGTAACCTACCATACTTAACATCAAGAAGCGTCAGATATATTTTTTCTTCTTCTTGGTCATATAAAAGAAAAGGAAAAATTGTTTTACAGAATCATAATACATATACATATTTCGTTCTTCAATTACTTATACATAAACTCAGATATATACAATGAAGTTGAAAACTCTCAGCATCAAATTCAACGTGTCCAAAAAGAGTCGGAGTATTTCTTTCATGAAAACACACATTCTTTACGTTTTGCCGAAACTACTGGCAACATTGTTATGAAATTTAAAACGAATATGTTTTGAAAGCTGATACATCCAATTGATTGGTTTTTATGTCTGACTCTGATAGAGGGAGCTAGTAATACGGTTCGTACCAAGTATAATTGACCATAACCTTTTTAATATTAGATATATTAAGCAAATTTTCAAGCGAACTTAAACATCATTCAATTTTACTCTGATATCTAATATTTTCAGTAACTTTTTTTTCTATGACGGGCGAGGTAAGGGTTTTTTCAGCTGAGGTTTTCCCTTTTCTCATTTTATCATACTACAGACCTGTATGGTTTTTCTGTTTTGCACCAAACTCTGCTAGGTACTTTTTTGTTTCAATATGTATTGTATTATTTTAGCTCTCTGAATCAAATATTTTTTATATACACCAAAGAGATACTCTTGATAAAACCGTTTTCAGAATATTTTGATTCGAAAATTATGAAGTCATAACCAATGCTAGTATAAAGTAGTGATAAAGTTATTCATTATAATTATTAATTAGTAAGCACGATGGAGCTCCAGCGCATTTGATAGAAGTTGGCGTAATTGGTTGGGTAACCATTTTCCGAATCGATGGATTGGTAGAGATGCAGAAGCTCTGATTCATCGGCCTCCTCGGTCATGCGATTTAAATCCCTTGGATTACACATTTTGGACGTATATTAAAAAAAAGTTTATGCTACAAAAATTTTTCACCTGAAGAATTAAAAGACAGAATTCAACGTCACTTTAATGAACTCATAACTGACTCCCGACCAAAGATTGATTGAAGATTAATAGATTCTTTAGATTCGTGAAAACGGAGGACATTTTGAACATCCACACCCTAATAATCTATTTTATGTTATTAGCCTTGTTCTAGTAGTATTCGTCTTGTAATTTTTTGTTTAATTAATACATTTATCATTACTTCATAGCGGCATCGGCTATTAATTCATAATTTTCAAATCAAAACATTCCGAAAACGTTACACAGTATCGAGTTTTATTAAGGGTACCTAAAATTAAATGATGTTCAAGTTCGCTTGGAATTTTGCTTGATAAATCTAATATGAAAAAAGTTATGTTCAATACTACTTGGTACGAACAGTGTAACTAGCGCCCTCTATGAGAGCCAGACATAAAAACGAATTTATTGGATGTATCAACCTAGAAAACATATTCGTTTAAAGTTTCATTACAATGTTGTCAGTAGTTTCGGCAGAATCGAAAAAAATGTGTATAATCTTGAATATCGGATGGTTACGAAATTTTTTTATTAAATAAACCCCGTCTTTAGATGTTAATATTTGACAACGTCTAACTTTCCTCCCGATTTGAGATAAAGCCGAGTAGAATTTGATAATAATAAGATTTTTTTCAATTGGAAAATAAGCTGTTGTCCATTTAACGTAAAATGTACAGATCAAAGAGTTTAAGCTAAGATAAAAGTTAATAATGAAAAATATCAAATTTTCTGAAATCATGTTTCATCATGTAAATTAAAAGGCCAATATTGAAAAATGAATATTTCCTGATTTCACACACACCACAAACAATAAAGTTGCAGCAAATTCACGATTTTACAGAAATAACTGTTCCGAGACATGCCTACGGAAAAAACCGTGCTAATTCTTTTTGGCACTTATTCTCTATCGGAATCAATATCACAGAGATTGGAGATTTGATTACATCTCGAGTATAGGAATGGAAAAAGTGGATACAATTTAGATTTGATTGAATAAGTGTCCAAATCTGGAACCAGCATGAAAGTTTGTCGCAGCCAGTACGAGAAAAGAGTCAATATTGTCACTCGAGAGTCCATGAAGGAATCTGACACATGCAACACTCCTCTTGACATGGAGTTCGCCTGCTCGGAATCTACATGACAGTATTGTCTTCTTCCATTTTTTCTTCCTCTTTTTCTTGCTGGGTGTTCATAAATTGTTCAAATGTGGCTGGTCTCTTCATTAAAATCACAAGAATTTTCCTATATTGTAATCGACTGACCATTCGAGCAAGACTGACCTTGACAATTGGTACGTGATTGACAACATGGCAACCCAACATTTTTAGAGCCACATTTGGCACTAAAACCTGCATATAATATATAAAGTCTCTCAAAATCGCGATATCTCAGAAATGGTAACTCTTAGGGAAAAATCATCTAATCACGATATCTCAGGAATAGTAACTCTTAGGGAAAAATCATCTAATCGCACTCATAGGATCGATGGGTACTTTTGAAACTTTATTTGTATTGGTAAACCCGAGGGTAAACCCTAGTTCCCCACCAAAATTTGGCCCCCGTCAATTTTTGATATTATACCACTATTTTTAAGTCTAAATTGACCGAACTAAATTGATATAGAATAGATTCATAATGGAATGACATACTGAAATGATCTATTTTTATTTTTTATTATAAAGTAGTTATCCCTATATTGTAAGTAAACGTTTATTTCTCTAAGCTCCATTAGAGTCAGAACACTGTTGAAGGCACTCTCTAAAGTTTTCCACTGCCCGATGACACACTGCAAAGGGTATGATGACGTAAATTTCTCCTCTGATACGCTGTCAGTTTTTCAAGGGTTTGAAGCCGATGTTCAATGATCAATGATAAAACGTCCAAAAGGCCAGCATTACAGCTTGATTAACGTTTGTTTTCACATACGAAGCTGGCCTGCTGGAAAAACCAAAATATCATCATTTGTCAAATACCTTGGTACATGAATACTGTTACATATTGGGTGTTCAGTAATGATATGATTCGAATTTTATCGACTCCTGAAGAACCTGTAGTTTCTTATATCAAATGGAACATGGCATTTTATAAGTTTGTTTCTATACATATTCCTGAAAACTTTATTTGGGTTTTCTCCCCAGTCTCTAACTGTTTCTTGTTTCACAGACTGGGGAGAAAACCCAAATAAAGTTTTCAGGAATAGTCTAAATATCCATAACTTGAACAAACTCAATCGATAAAGCAATAACAAAAAATTAATCAAAAGTTTTTCAGTTTGCACCTGAGGGAGCTATGCGGAAAACGAACTCTGATTATAATTATTGATGTCTAATTATAAGAAAGAAAAACAGTTTCTTGCCATAATTGTTATAGAGTTTATTGATATGTCTTATCAATTGGGAAGTGGTCAGAAAAATGTCTAGAGTCCTTAAAGCAGTATCCCCCAATAAGCGAGTGTTGGAATATCTTTCCCTGGTAGCTGGAGCCCCCTGAAGATGCCCCCAAATCGGTTTTCCCAGTTATTTCAAAATATAATATATATAAAAATTCGAGTAAGGAATTCGGCATCCAGATGATCCAGCATCTTTCTCAAAGCTACGGGTTGTCAAAAAGAGTGTTTACTCGTGGGAAATTGCGCAGAAAGGGATTTTGCGTGAATGTATCGACCGTTCTATAATATCAGAGTATAGAAACCAACTGGTTTCTATACTCTGATAATTTAAATGTAAAGTTATCAGGTTGTCGGGTGTTTACACTTTTGAATTTTTAAATATTCCTATTCTCCGTAGAAAATAAAAATACTGTGTGCAAAAATTATATGGATACGTCAAAAACGTGCGCGAGACATCGAGTTATAAACATAAGAACTCGGCTTAGTTTTCCAGACTGGCGATGGATCCGTGTGACGTCACCCCACAACGTTCATTCATTACGTAGCTCGCACTCGTATGGTTTACAAAAGATAACCGTCCGAAATGTCTAATTCAAGAACGATAAAGTCACGTAAAAAAATACTTACAATACACTAGAGAAGTTGTTTTTTTCGGTGCCTATGGATGTCTCAATGATTAAGAAATGGATAAAATCCATGAAAAGGTTGGATCCGTTCGGGGCGAAAGTTGTTGCGAAGTATTATGATTATCTATCAATCATGAATGTAAACATAATAATAATGAGATTTCATTCTGCAAACTACAGATATAAACAGTAATCGCGGAAGCGTGAGCCTTTACGCTGTACGTTATTTTTAATAGAATACATTACAACAACTAATAATTTAAATGGGTAAATGACGATTGAGGTGTTGGTCTTGAGGATGTGAGTGCTGTTGATGTTCTTTCTAAATTGGATGCGCATCATCCTGCACTTTCATTCTCCTTGAATTTCTTCAGTAAGGTAGTAAACGAGTATGAGATCTCTGCGTATGACTTCAGAAGGTGCAATTTCGAGGTATTGAACGCCTATTTTGATTCTATTGATTGGGTTGATTTGTTGCCGGGTAGTGCTCCGGTTGATTCTCTGGTGGAAACTCTTTACGAATATTTGTACGAGGGTATTAATATGTTCGTTCCTAAAAAGAGTTTGAGGAGATCAAGATTTCCCGTATGGTATTCACACGACTTGAAAAAGCTTGTATTGGAAAAGAAGAAATTTCATAAAAAATATAAAATATCTAAGTCCTGGGATGATTATCTGGTATTCTGTAGCCTGCGGTCGCAATGTAAGTCGCTTGCCAACTCTTGTTATGCCTCCTATGTTGATCGAGTAGAGGGCTATATGAGGAATAATGTTAATGCCTTTTGGAATTTTGTTAATCAAAAACGTCATGATAATGATATTCCTTCTGAAGTCTTTTGTGGCGACAATTTGCTCATCGGTGATCGGAATATTGTTAGCGGATTTGCGAATCATTTCCGGTCAGTTTTCGCTGCGTCCTCTGAGCAAGCTCCGGGGATGATGGAAGACAACTCCGCCACTTATTGTGATGTGGGTGGTACCTTGAGGCTTGAACTGACCGAAGTTATTCAGAAATTGAATAGCTTGAATATCAATAAGGGACCGGGTCCGGATCGCATTCCCACTATTTTGTTACGCAAATGTTCTGCGTCCCTGGCTCTACCTCTTCTAGTAGTCTTCAACAGGTCCCTTGAATCCGGAGCCTTCCCATCTAGGTGGAAGGAAAGTTTCGTAAAACCTATCCATAAGTCGGGATCTAAAAACAAGGTGTGTAATTATCGTCCCATTTCCATCATTAGTGCCATACCTAAGCTATTTGAACTGCTGGTGTATGATAGAATCTATATGAAGATTATGCCTGGGATATCTCATCGGCAGCATGGTTTTTTGAGAGGCAGAAGTATTGAGACCAACTTGATACTTTTCACGCAGTATTCTTTTGATGAGTTGGAACGTGGGCGTCAGGTTGAAGTCATTTACACTGATTTTTCGAAAGCGTTTGACTCCGTTGACCACTCATTACTCGAATTTAAACTCATCCGATTTGGAATATGGGGCCCTTTTCTCAAATGGTTGGTGTCGTACTTCAAATTAGAACTCAATTTGTTAAGATCAGGGACACATTATCTGATCCAATTTTAGTAACTTCTGGAGTTCCTCAGGGAAGCCACTTGGGCCCTTTATTGTTTCTAATATTTCTCGATGATATATCGCGTTGTTTTTGGCACTCACAGTTTCTGATTTTTGCGGATGATCTAAAGATCTTTCTCGCTATTGACGGAGAAGAGGACGCTCGTAATATCCAGGCTGATCTTGATAGATTAGTGAACTGGTGTGGGTCTAATAGACTATGTCTTAATGTTGACAAGTGCAAACATATGACTCTCTTTCGCGGTAGCTCTCGAATTAGCTGCACTTTCTCACTTTGTGGCCATCTCCTCGAAAAGGTAGATCAAATCAAAGATTTGGGTGTACTATATGACCGTACCATGAGTTTCAGGCCTCATGTTGATTATATTGTGAACAGAGGTGTAAAATTTCTTGGCTTTATAATCAGACACTCGCAGCATTTCCAGTCGGTTGAGACACTTAAGTATCTCTACGTGGCGCTTGTTAGGCCCACGCTAGAGTTCGCTTGTGTTGTGTGGTCTCCTTATACGTACGCGGATTCTGAGAGGATTGAGAGAGTTCAGAATAGGTTTCTCATGTATATTTCTTTTCGCCTGGGCATTGAGCGGGCAAAATTTTCAGCTTCGCTTATGAGAGCTAGGATTGATCTCCCCTCGCTGTTCCTCAGACGCAAACGTGGAGATGTACTTTTCTTCTCTAAATTGATTTGTGGGTCACTAAACTGCCATGATCTTCTGGAGCTTTTCAGCTTTCTCGTTCCTCCCAAAAGGACCAGGGGAAGAACTCTCCTTCATGTCGAAAATTATAAGTACAACTACTCTAAAAACTCTCCTGTTCCAAGGATAAGCAGTCACGTGAACGTTGCATCTGCGTCAGGGATCGATTTTTTTGATCGCTCGTTGTCGAGGTTGAGGAAGGAACTATGTCGGGCGATAGTAGCTTGAACTTCATTTTTGAGTTTGGGACACTTTTCTTCTTCTTTTTCTTTTTGCTTGTTCATGCCTTAACTTTACTTAGATTTAATTAAGTCCTTATATTATCATGTAATGCTTCACCTCGCGGTTTAATTGTCGAATTTACTGTATTTTCATTGTTAACACACTGTTATTTGTATTTCTCTTTGTTGTAATTGTTTGAAAGGGTATTATTACCCGTTTATATCATTAAATAAATAAATAAATTTTGTCTTCAGGAATGTGTTCATACTTTGTATTTTAAAAATGGTTTATGAACATTATTATTATTATTTTTATTATAACAACAACCATTATTCAAAATGTAAAATTGTGACAGAGAATATATAAGTTATATATTATTTTGGATCTACCATAAATAGAACAGAATACCTTCGTACTCTATGTTTTAAATCCTTTTGCATTCGATTGGAACATAATAAATATGTAGGTATTTATTGAATCAGACCAGAGATACAAATATCGATTGAAGATTTTACATTTTCCGAAAAACCTTATATGGGATTTCAATAACAATCTCTGAAAGAGAATCAATCAATTAGATATGATAATACTTAATCCAAACAAAAACATTTTCATGTAAAATATTGCCAAGACGAGGCCGTATTTCTAATATTGTCAAAAAGTTATGAGATCTAATGTACAGCCAAGCTGCTAACTCTACACTCTTCATCTTCACAAGTCTTCATTTCACAAACTCTATGCCTAGCGTAAGAGAAACGGCCAAGTCACTTATTTCGACCAAGGCATAGAGTTTGTGAAATAAGGACTTGTGAAGATGAAGAGTGTAGAGTTAGCAGCTTGGCTCTACATGAGATCTTATAACTTTTTGACAATGTTAGAAATACGGCCTCGTCTTGGCAATATTTTACATGAAAATGTTTTTGTTTGGATTAAGTAATATCATATCTAATTGATTGATTCTCTTTCAGAGACTGTTAGTGAAATCCCATACATATAAGGTTTTTGAAAAATGTTGAAGTAAAAGTAAGTGAAATTCAAAATTCTCAAATCTCCCATTAGTTTTTTTGTAATTTGATATTTTTGCAAAAATAATAAGAACCCGTTTCATCTTTCAAATAAAAATCACGCCTATCAAAACAAACTCATGAAATTGCACATTCTTCAAAATGTGGCCCTTGGGGTACGTGAAGTTAGACAGCCCTGATCTACTATTTTCCAAACTCAAGTTATGAGGCTTCAAAAATACGACGAAACACTTCGAGAAAATATAGGTAGTGCCCCGGCTCGGCGCTTCACTTGGCTCGTTTGGCAGTGGCACTACCGTGCCCCAGGATACAAACACACTCAAGCGATCATCAAACTGTAGCCGGGTCCAGTTAGTTGTTAGTAGAACTAGCGAGTCCGTAGTGTGGTGTGACGTCAAACAGCGGCTATCCATAACTCCGAGAAATTAAATGTTCACAGGTTTGTAGAATTGTAGAATCCGAACAACTCGGACTTTTCGACTGAAACAAAAACTAGTGAATTACCTGTGAACATTCCTCATTACAGAAAAAATTAATATTGTGATTTTATAAGTGAGTGGCTGACGTTTTCCTGAAATTCTTGAATTTGATGAGTTTACGATATTAGAATGGTTTTTATATATATTATATTTTCATTCCAATTTTCGCATTTTAAAGTCAATGAGCCAACCTCATAATTGTATATGCCTTGAAGGAGGCGAAGTTATTTGCCTGTAACGATGAAGTGGTTTCTGTGACCATCTAATGTTTTCTCTCGGGTGACAACCCGATAACTCCAAGTCAAAAAGTGATTTGTTTGACATATTTTTCACAATTTGTGTACAATTTTGAATCTGACGCAAAAAAAAGGTTCTTATTTCCCATAGTGTTAACATGTGCTTAGTAAGCCACATTCTGAGATATTTCTTACATGCTCCTTGTCGCTGCCCTGCACTGTAAAGCACATTTCTGATACATTCTGCAAACAAATACATATACAACTGAATATCAAACTAACAAATATGTATCGTGGGAACCTACTTTCTAAAATAATTGGTTAATGTCGATATAGTTTATCCTTCTCCCCCCGTGTATCCGCTCTTGCGCGTGCTTTGTTATTATATTATATTCGAATAATATTCATGATGAATATTATTAATATTTATTAATTCAATTACAGTGTAAACTAAACTAATATTCCTCTTTTTTTCTAGTGTTTAACTTCGTTGGCTTTACTCTTCGTAGAGAATGTATTCACCTTGATAAACTACTACGGACAAATATTATGGCTCTCAGTCGCCGCAAGCGTTGGAGGAATGCTTTACTTGAGGCACACCCAGCCTGATATGCCAAGACCAATAAGAGTAAACACAATAATTCCAATTTTATTCCTTGCAGCTTGTGTTTTCTTGGTAGTATTCCCGATCCCAGAACAACCAATGTATACATTAATTGGGACGTTAATCACTTTATCAGGTAACTAATACATTGAATCTCAAGTGTTTCCTGATACTTTAAAATATAGTGTACATTACTGAACACGTCATTGAGTTACTTAAAATTATTTAAACTTTTCCAGGTGTTCCTGTGTATTACTTATTCGTTAAATGGGACGTTCTTCCTGAGTATATGAAAAGGAGGTTGGCTACGACTACAAAAGTATTACAAAGTATTATGTATGTTGTATCTCCAGAGACTGAGCAAACTTTACATTTCTAAATACTGTCTGGAGATTTGAAATATATTTTTATTTATAAGAAAATTATAATATACATTGGAACCGCAAATTGAAATTTTATTTCAAAAATTTTAAAAACTTATTTCAACAAAAATCATCACATCATTAGACAACTTCAATAGAATTTGCCTTCCACATAGCACAAAGTTATGTGTGGTAAACCATGAGAATCATTGATTTTTCAATTCATATAGTTGAAAATGTTGCAATTGAAATTGGCAGGAAAGTAAATACGTTACTTGCTTATCAGTTTGTGTAAACTGAAGGCAAGAAAGTTGAGAATTAATAATTGCCCAATTCACTTGGTTAAGAATTGACATCCGAATCTCAAAGAGTTAGCGGAGATTTAATTACCCACCGTTTGGAGATAAGAATATTTTTCAAGCCATTAGTCCGTTAATATAAATATTTCTCATGCCACGAAAAATCTAAATTAGCAGAGAGGGGTCGTGAGATCGAAAATCTTTGCTGAATTGCGAAATTGAGTATTAAGTCATAGTCAAGGCACGCCTAATTTAGAGAAGGAGAGAAAAATTCTTGATTTCAACACATCTGATTGGTACTACCCAAAAATGTAAGGTTGGAGACCACCCACCATAGGTGAAAAGGAAATTGGTTTCCTAAGGAAGCATTCAGTAGACCTGGGGACGACGGTTTCGTGGAGGTTTCCAGGTTGCTCCGAGGAAGGTCGGAAAGAGGGTTTTTGGGGTCTCGGGAGGAAAAGACATACATCCTTAGATAACTCGGGAGACGGTTGAAGTCCGAAGGGGAACGGTAAAGTTATAATTTTAGTAATTGGGAAATATTATGTCGTTTCGAAGGGCGAAACAGAAACGGTTAAAGTCCGTTGAGGGAAAAAGGGAAAAGTTTTATTTCGTAGTTGACGGAATACTAGGTAGCTGCGAGAAGTGAGAAAACTAAGTAGTAGGTGTTTGTATTAAGGGGAATTTTTCGTGTTGTTCAGTTAGGATTTTCGAGTCGGGAAGCGCGATCGGAAATTAGGTTAGCGGTTCGCGAAACGGGAGTGAAGAGTTTCGGGAGTGATTTATTTCAGAGAACTTGGATTATATTCCAGCGAGGGCGATCAAAAGGTCAGAACTTTCCAATTTTAATTGATGAGGATAGTTTGAGTCCAAAAGTCTTGCGATCTCTCACCTCTTATCAACTCACAGCTTATTTTCTTAGTATCATGTTATTTTGGATTTTGGGTAATTAGGTAACCCAGGGAATAGGGAACTTATATTTTTTTATGAAATTTTATTAGACAGTCTAAGGTACAGACGTAGGGATTAATTAGTTATTTCATTATCTTTTTGTTGGTATTTTAGAAAATAGATTGTTTGTTAAGTTACTTCATTGGTTTCAATTATCGATAAAACTCAAAACTCTCTAAAAGAAGAATAATACTAAGACCTTCTCGTTTCTGCAGAAGGCCGTACCCATCCTCTCTCCGAGGTGGAGAGAGCCCAATTTGGTTGTTAGGTTGACGTGAAGCCGCTCTCATTTGTCAACCCCTTTAACACCTAAACAACCTCTCATGAACAAAGTCACTTTTTATACAAAAAGGACATGCTCATATAGAGGTGTCCATTACATAGAATTACGTTCGACATTCAAGTGTAAAATGTCCTTCCCGTTCACAAACAGAATGGAAGTCCCAAGACCACAGTCTACAAAAAACCAACAAACACGGGCCAATATCTCCACTTCGCTTCGAATCTAACCATAATCTGAACACCAAATTGGGAGTAGCCAGATGCTTATACCACAGAGCAATCAAGATATGATCTAGAGAAGAAGATCGTGATGAGGAATTCAACAACATAACAGAAACCCTCAAGAGAAATGGTTACCCAAAGAAGATAGTTCAGAGAACCAAGAGAAGCGGCAACAGATCAACAACCAATAGACAATGAGCCGACCGAAACGATAACCTCTGTCATACCATATGTGAAAGGGTTATCCGAGAAAATAAGAAGAATTGGTAGCAGATACAACGTTGAACAGCATTCAAGGCCAAGGATACCGTCAGAGGAAAACTCACGAAGGTGAAACCTTATAAAGAGAATCAAAGAACCAAAGATTACGTCTATGAAATATCATGCGAATATGGCAGATCCTACATTTGGGAAACTAAACGCCCCTTTAAAGTCAGAATCAAAGAACACCAAAGACTAGCTCAACTGGGAGAAACAGATAAATCCAAGCTAGCCCAACACGCTTGGAATGAGGACCACATCGTCAAATAGGACGAAGCTTCCATAATATCAGAGGAAGAAGGATGGAGAAGAAGGAAATTGAAAGAATCAGCTTTCATAGCTATAACTCCCAACCTAATCAGCACGCCTTCTCTGGAAATGAAGAATGTCTGGATGCCCATACTAAGATCTGAATTGAGGAGGACGAACTCGGCCCAAGGAAGCAATTAATCATAACACGAAAAAAACCTAACCTCAACTATCCTACTGCGCATACCATCTGCGCAGACTAATAGAGTCAAGGTGACCTCTACCACAAAAAGTATACTAAGGCTCGATTTATTCACCTACCGGTAAACTGTCTGGCAGGGCCGCCGCCAGGGCCGGCAAACCGGACAACCTGCCGGGGCGGCAAATCAGTTTTTCATACTGACATTTTTCTTCTTCAAAATCGAAAAGTCCCCTGTTATTGAGTATGAAATCCAAAAGATGCCAAGACTGAGGCGGATTTTTGACTTTGCTCAACCAATCTATTAGTACACGAACAACTGAATAAAAATTTAATTAAACTCGGAGTTATTCCGACAGAAGAAAATCGTTTAGTTTTTGGAAGGGTTTCCAGGATAATTCTGAAGTGATTTTCATCTTCAGTTTGCCAATCAGGATTCAACATTTTTATTGCTCAGACGGGTTTAAAAAATTTCAACCGTCGGATTTGACATTCTCTCTTCGCTAATTCATACGAAATGTAGGCGATTATTTTTGAGTTTCTTTATCGATCATCTCAAGTATTATTATTGATAATAAGGCGCCGTCGTTTCAAAATTCGATAAGGCCCTTTTATGAATTGAAAAGATGCCTGACTGAAATTTCAGGCAGATTAGTGTTCTTTATTTACTTGATAATACTCATAGTAGAAGGATATGGTGGTTCAAAAGTCTGAAAACGGTGAATTTATTTCGCTCAGAGGTGAAAAATCTAAATTGCGATACTGAGGTCTTTAGGGATTTCGCCCGTGGAATAGAATGGGCTGATCAAATTTTCGGACCTAAAAGCCCTTATATGAGATATGAGGCCGGACTTCGAATTTCAAATACAAACCCATCTTTTTTATTACCGATTCGGATTAAGAGGGAAATTTTTCATCCGAATTGGTTGAAACCAAAAATTTTCTCTTCAATATTTGAGCCCCATTTGCAACGTTATTTGTTCAAAAATCCGGGGACGTTTTTTCTGATCAGGATGCAGAAATTCATATTCCGATGCTGAAGTTCTTAGTAATTTTTGAACAGATTTTGGGTTCAGAAAGGCTTGTACGAGATGAGAGGTCCAACTTTGCAATTTCAAATGCAAACCTTCCTTTTTAATTTCAAATTTGGGTTCAGCGGGAGATTTTACATCCGAATTGGTTGAAGAGAATTTTTTTCATCCATTTTAAGGCTCTATCCTTGAAAATTCAAAGTTTGTTCTCATATCACGTATAAGTACCATATGGGCCAAAATATGATGGGCTCAATCGATTACCTGAGAAAAATTAATGCGAAGACCTCATTCCGGTATGAATAATCCCCCGGTTTTTTGAACAAAAAATGCTTTATAGACCCGCCCCAAATAGGGTGAGAAAACTTTTGGTTTCAACCAATTCTGTTGATAATTTTTCCCGCTGCAATAAAAAGACTAGTTTGCATTCGAAATGTCAAAGTTAGGCCTCATATCTCGAATGAGGCCCTTTTGGTCCAAAAATCTGGTGGGCTCATTCGATTGCTCATATTAGTTGGATCAATTTTTTGAGTCGAGAACTTGGCCACCGTACTGTGAAAAAATGTTATGAGGTCAAATATCAAATCGCAAAACGAAAATAGTAGCAAAATCTACATGTAATCCGGATAACATTGTCTTGAATTTTTCCTACATGCGAGAGTTGTGTTGGAAGCAGAAATTAGTAAGAATAAAAATTCAGGACGCGCTAATTGTATTTGGAACGAAATCAATTCATTTAACTTCTACTCAGAGCCGGGGCGGCGAAATTTTATTTTGCCGGGGCGGCAAAATGTCTGGCGGCGGCCCTGCTGTCTGGTAGTGTTACCGGAAAGTAAGTCCTTGTTAAACGTATATTCACCTCTTAGTAGATCGAAGTTGTCTGTAAATTTTGGTTACCGAGCAGGTAAATTTACAGGCCACTTCGACCTGTCAGTAAACGTCTACCAGAATGATTCTACCTCATAGTTTTGTTTGTAAACTTTGAAGTCGGAGGTTTCGTGCGGCAGTCGGTAGTAGCTCAAGTTGTATGTTAGGTCAGACAGAAAAGAGAGAAGAGATAACACATAACCATGGATGAAATACAAACGTTTGGGCCTTGCGGCGTTTTTTAACACCTTACCTGGTGGCGGCCACAAATTGTCATGTATAGTCGTTTTCTCCCTCTCACATGATAATTTTGTATAAGCTTATCTTTGTCATCGAATATTATTAACCGTTTAAAAACATTCACTCTCTTGTATCTCTTCAGTAGCTAACCGAAAGGATAAATGAGCATGAATATACCCAAAATCTCTTACAGGTTATCTGTAAATTAGACGAGCAAGTAGTTAACGCATACTTTACAGGGAAGGTGAATATATCGGCACTTAGTATATGAGTTATTGCAAAATAATTACCTGGTAGACGACTTTGGAAATTACACCTCGGATAACTCGCGTTCGAATCCCCACACTATAATCACGAAATCGAAAAAAGTATGGAGCGCACAAGTCCAGACAGAACAAGTTTGGCAAATACCTTATCAGGACCTACAACACCCTGAAGACGGCAGGCGAATGCTTGCCGAAACCTCGGTAACAATCAACCACATAGATAATGGAAACAGCCCAAAAAATGTTTCAACCCCTTCATTCCTCATATTCTCAAATTAGTCTGATGTCATTCCATTCTTACGCTAAATTCACACACACATAGCGGAATCCGGAGCAAAACGGAGTACCGCCATATAACGTGAATTTAATTCGAATAAAACCCCGCAATAGAAGCAGTTCGAATCGGGTGTACGTAAGTTTGATTTTTTCCGCCATTGTGTTATAAACGCCTTATGTAAAAGTGGATCATATATTTTCTTAAAGTATGTACATTTTTCGAAATGTTATTGATGTTTTGTTTATGCCATATCGATATTGCCCTCATAAAGATACGGATGGCTTCAAAAATCATCTTACACTAATTGGTTTTTCTTGTTTTATTCAAGCAGGTCTTTTGGGGCAAAATGGGGTCTTCATGATGGGACAAAACGCAGTCGCGTTTTGACTCATCTTTGGGGACCATGTTCTGCCCCATGCAAAGTATTGAGATTTATTATGTTTTTGTATTGGTTTCAGATGGTACGAAAATACACAAGATATGCATCGGTTTTTGGACAGCCGAATGTATGCCGGTTGTCCAAATTACACGATGGTTGGTTAACGGGGCCTTACAATCAGGGTGAAATTTGAACGACCAGTATGAAGCCGGCACTTAGAATATAAAATACCAGGAAGGAGCCTATGCGCACCTAATGCAAGAGCGGAAGTGCGACAAGAGTGCACCACGAATGAGTCATCGTTTGGTTTGAATTTGAAATAAGAAAGTGGTGCTCTCAGCAAATTGTACTTTTATTTGGTTTTTGTGATATTTTCGCAGTTTAAATGTATTGAATTAAGTTTTAGGCGAGGTTTGAAGGTGCGTCCGCGAATTTCTAACTATTTTATACACGTAATTTGGTGCTATAAGACATTTTCCAAGTTTAGAACATTTTCGATAAAATGATTAGTTGTGCAGTGTGGCAATTTCAAAACACCAAAAAAACAAGAATTTGGTGTAACATTTCACAGTGAAGTGATATTGATATTGAAATGATTCATTTTTTCCTGAAAAACACAGGATTTCAATTTTGCTGAATTTGGAGGTTATCCGTAACAAACCATGGGCGTAGATGATGTTCGGTAATCAATTTCATTGAACCAACTGGCATTGATAGTTGGTAGCGCTATTAATTTCGTCTCAAGGGACATTTCGGAAGTGAAACCATGATTGTATCTTATTCAGTTCTTCACAATTTATGAGTTCAATTATTTTTCCAGATTTCCCAGAGATGAAAAACAGAGAGTAATATGGATGAGTTTCGTAAAAAAAACCTGGGTTTTGTCCTAACGACAGGAGCCTTTTATGTTCCAGGCGATTGTTTCAATCGGTTATCTGTGGACTTTATTAGGTTATTTCCAGCAGCTTTCCAACAATTGAAATCGATCAGTTGGAAAATGTAAGTAGAGATAAAGGACCATGAAAGGAATATATCGTCTGATACTTTTGATAAAAAGTACAACTAATTGTTTTTTCATCACCAGGTTGAATTATATTAGTAAAAATACGGTTGATGATGAAAGAATTAGAACTGTATGGGCGGGTATCACAAAGCTTTAATTGTACGATTAAAAAACCTTACGTAAATTCGAACCAATCGAATCACTTGTTTTGAAATTTCAACGAATCGCGGTGACTGCAATTAATTTAACGGTACAATCGAAGTTTTGTGAAACCGACCCTATAACAGATTAATTTTGTTAAGGAATCAATAAAAAAATATAAAATTGCATTGTGTGTTGCTCCCCTACTTCGTTAAGATTTTTTAGACCGATTTGGAATATCGAATTTCGTTAATAAAATGTAATTGAAAATTCAAATGCCCTACGCCACTGCGAAACGGAAATGAGTATCGGCCATATTGAGTGCACCATTCTCGTCGCACCAGAATGCATGATATGCTCCTTCCTGGTTTTCTATATTCTAAGAGCCGGCAGTCCAAAATCGGTGTGTGTGTGTGTGAAATCAGCATTAGGCAGATGGCTTTTCGAAAAATGAATGAACAGATATTACAACAAAACAGACTGAGGGGTTTCGAGTTGACCCATGGTTTTCGTATAAAATGTATATGAGCATATACCTATATTTATATGAGTTGACCAATAACCATATACGTATAAACTCCTATACCGCTAGCATTGCCCCGTTTACCTGCATTCATTTGAAGCAGCGATCACGTGGTACAATTGTCCCCAGCTATGCACTGCGCATGCGCGAAAACCCAACCTCAAATATTTTCAAATAGTTATATTCACTTGTCAAAGTGTGGTGTCAGATGTAAAAAACGTAACCTCACTTTTTCTCTATTTGTCAAATTCTGAGTTTGCGCATGCGCAGATTGTTGTATGGGTCAACAGACATGGCAACTAGATTGCATCAATTTTATTTTCACGTTAGCAGTATAGGGTTTAATAGGTATATGCCAATAACTCTCAACTCTCAATCATTTTCCCCGTTCCGGAATGTGGCCGGTGAATCCGGTGATCTTACGGATCATACCCATAACCCCAACGGACCAAACTCTTGAACCACTGAATCAGAATAACACGGGGAGAGCTTAGAGATGAGATCTCATCTCATAGAGTGTTCTGTGATCTGGACCTACATTATAATTTGTATAATTCACTCGTATTTTTAATGTTCATTGTAAAATAATTTAATTCAACAATTAAAACAGACAAAGGTCAGAATGAGGAAAATATCCATAGTTAAAGGTTTAAGTACCTTTTGTCATCGATTGTCCTTTCTATGGTTCATAATTCTGTGAAAAGTCAACAAAAGTGACAAGTGAGCAACATTCATTTTATCCGTCATTTGTCACTTTCCTCAACAAGAAGGCGCCATGGCCGCCGATAAAGAACAATTTTACCAAATTTTAACATCTCTATTATCCACTGATAATAACATTCGATCTCAAGCTGAGGTGAGTCAAACTATATTACCATATGTGGACAGTTAAATTTTACAATTTCAACTCGCGGCAGTTATTATTAGCGTCAAAATATAAGTTTATTTTTTTTTGTAAAACAACGTGCGAATTCAGCGGATTGAGAACGTGCGTTCGTTCTATTATGTGAGTTTATAGATCGTGGTGATTCTTTAATGATATATCATTTTATACTGTTTTATTCATTGAAGAATTCATTTATGTTGTTGAAATAATTTTTCATACGTTAAATTCCTCAATAGCGGCGAACAAAAAAAACCGCCAAATAGGCGTGTTACTAATTACTTTTTGATTGTTGATATGAATACTAATATAATAATAATAATAAGTTCGTTGTTTAGTTTTTGGTAATGCTCAAGATTCTCATTACTCATTTTTCAGGAAGCCTATTCTAATTTGGTTATTGACACGAAAGTGAGTCACCTTATTATTGCTATTCAAGATGGGAACCTTAATGAGGAAGCGCGGCAAATGAGCGCTGTTTTATTAAGACGAATTTTTTCTAACGATTTCTTAGACTTCTATCCCAAACTGTCGCCAGAAAACCAGTCTCAACTCAAGCAACAGGTTATCTTGGCAATACAAAATGAACATCAATCTGTTCAACTCCGTAACAAAGTTTGTGAAGTGGCAGCAGAAGTTGCGAGAAATTTGATTGACGATGATGGAAATAACCAGTGGCCAGAATTTTTGCAGGTAAATTTAGTGTAATTTTTGTCCATCAATGAAATGAGCATCTAGAAACACATGTATACATTAGTTGATTTCGAATGGCTGTTTTGGTTGGTTAACGGTTGACCGCTTGGTTCATAAATGACAACGTCAAACGAACCGCGCTTTCGAGTATGGTTCAAGTTTCGGCGAAACAGCTGATTCGAGACGTCACCAATTTGTCATTTGAATGCGGTTGGTCCAAAACTGACACTGATGGACCAATCTATGAACCAACCAAGAACCAGCGTCAATCGAAATTGCCTATTGTAAGTTGTACAACTTTGAAGTCAAAAAAATAGTTGATTGTGTGGGACAGATGGTTTCAATTTTTCAGAATTAATAATTCAAATACAGTAGAAACCCCATATTCGGATTATCGATCTTCTATAATCTTCGGGTGAATTTCTGATCGCTCATCGCATATCGGGTTCATCCGGATAATCGGGAATCCGTATAACAGGGGACCGGATAATGAGATTTCTCCTGTAAATCACCTCAAGGATGGGATTTCATTTTCTTATAGTGCCAATGAACATGAGAAATTAGTTGAGATTAATTGATTTGTTAGATGTTAGTTTTGCATTTGTAAAATTTCGAATTCATATCTATAAATAGTCGATTTGAATAGGACTTAAATGCAATTATGTAGAGCTCGTAAAGTTCTATAAAAAAGTCTGTGATGGCATATGAAGAGCACACAGGAAAAACCATCTAAGTTACCTTAAGTTCTGTGATTAATCGATTTCAAAGTTTCAAAGTTGTAGTGAATAAAGAAAAGAAAATATCTATCAGTATTACCTATATGATTTATTAAAGTTTAATAGAAAATTAAAGCAAGTACTACCATAAAAAAAAATTTGGGAAAACGCAAATATTCCCATGCACATTGTGTCTCTCATTTTGGTTGAAACTGCACTGTAACTCAATTATTAGAAACATGTGGTTTTTGAGACTCTGTATTACCTTTCTTGTAAAACTTTTAAAGCCGCAAACAGAAGTAGCCCAACTACTTTTGTTCCTGAAATACAGGCGAAGTAGAAAATGTTTTCTTTTGGAGATGTGGTTATATCTCAGGACCTATATGAGATAGAAAAAAAAGAAAACTGCTTATAATACATACTTTTACATAATTCTGTGGCGTATTTAAAAATTATTTCAAGAACACTGTTTTCAATATTGGGTACAAACTTGGTATTTTTAAATGGAACATTCTAACATCAAATTTTTGCAACTGCATTTAATTATTACTTTTTCAAAACGCCATGTGATTTGAAGCTATATATTTAATTATATTTCAAACATAAACTCGAAATATCAGTTTTCAATTAAAATGTTTAAAACAAAACAAAAATATTAACATTAATTTTTTTATGCATGTGTGAAAGAATTCATGGCCTACTATTAAATGAACAGACGCAAATATATGGATATTCCTGATTTTCAAAACAAAAGTTCACCAAAGATCAGGATGTGATACATTATAATGTATTCAGATAAAAAATTTCAAAATTTGACGTCAAAATGTACAGGGTGTTCCATTCAAACAATACCAAATTTGTGCCTAATTTTGAAAACAGTGCTCTTAAAAAAATTTTAAATATGCCACTGACTTTTATGTAAAAATTTCTATTATATGCAGTTTATATTTTATACAGGTCCTGAGATATAACCACCTCTCTAAAAGAGAACATTTTCTTTTTTGCCCTGTATTGCAGGAACAAAAGTAGTTGAGATATTTCTGTTTTTGGCTTTAAAAGTTTTACAAAAAAGCGATACAGAGTTGCACAAACCGCATGTCCCTAATAGTTGAGATACAGTGCAGTCTCAACCAAAATGGGACATAGAATCTGGTTGAATGATCAGAATTCAAAGTACTAGTTTGACGCAAGGTTACATTTTTTCTGTGATAGACAATGCTGAAAATCACATTTTACTCTGTTTAAATCTATCATCAAGTTCCAGGCTTCATAGTTGAAATTTATCTGATTCAAGTCTGCTCATCCAGTTTATTAAACTCACAAAAACACCAATGTTAAGACAGAGACAGGCTGTAGACATTCAAACATTACTTGAGTTCATTTGAATGTGTAGAGTCTTCATTTTAGGTCTTGTTCCTCTAATGGTTGTACTTGTTACAATTCAATTTGAATAGAAATGATCTTCGTTTTGTTTTTATCTGTAATAAGACTTTGCCTCCAAAGTCCATAATCCTGATGCCCTATACTTTTTATTCTAATTTAAAATATATCAATTAAGTGTATTCAATCATTAAGTTAGGGAATAATAAGACAAGAATATTCAGATGTATATCAGTAACCTCTTTCTTGGATAGATAGGAAGAATTCCTTTAAATAGCTATTGTATTTGAATACAATATTCAACAAAATTTATTCTTACGTTCTTAAGGTCCTTTATAATTTCATTTAAATTCTAATCTTACATTAAACTGGAAATACCATTGGCGGTAGCCATGTATACTTTGTTTACCAAAAGTATTATTTCCCTTAAAATTAATTATTCTGGTTGTTTACAGTTCTTGTTTCAATGTGCAAATGCCCCAAGTCCAATTCACAAGGAGGCTGCTCTGCGCCTTTTTGCAAGTGTGCCGGGAGTTTTTGGGAACCAACAGAACAACTATTTGGATCTAATAAAACAGATGTTGATGAATAGCTTAGCTAACACTGAACCTTACGATGTCCGATTCCAGGCTGTCAGGGCTGTAGGATCATTCCTAATTATACATGATAAGGAAACTCAAGTTTTGAAACATTTTAATGATATACTTCTGCCTATGTTGATGGTCATTGCTGAGAGTATACAGCAGCAACTGGATGATTCACTTCTCAAACTGCTCATTGAAATGGCTGAGACTGTGCCTAAATTTTTGAGACCTCAGATCGTACCTGTGTATGAGATGTGCATGAAGTTGTTCAGTGATGGTACAGCGATGGACAGTTGGAGGCAGCTCGCCCTAGAGGTAAGAATATCGTAATTCAACTTGTACTTTTAATAGGTTTTATTCACTATCTTCTTTGTATACAATTTTCTTGTTTTTAAAAAATAAGTATTTGATAGTGAGCGATAATTGGTTGTGAGGCATATTCATGAAGTTATTCTACTTTATTTAAAGGTTATGGTTTCACTTGCTGAAATGGCTCCAGCTATGGTGAGAAAAAATGCTGGAAAGTATATTGCGCAGTTGGTTCCTGTAATACTTCAGTTTATGGCTGACATTGAAGAAGAGGAAGATTGGAGCAAATCTGATGAACTTCTGGATGAAGAAAATGATTCCAACCATGTCGTTGCAGAAGCAGCGCTAGATCGTCTTGCTTGTGGTTTAGGTTAGTAAAAATATGTTCAAAATAAGTGCAACTTCACCTTTCAATTCAAACTTCTAGTATTGTTCGGAGATGAAATTTTCAGTCATCTGAGTAATGACCTAACAGCAAATGTTTGTTTTAATTATGCATGTCTTCACAATAAGATGAGTGAACAAACTTGTTTTCATCAGTTATAACAGGAAAATAGTTATATATCTTTTCGATGTTTGCTCACTGATACTATGCTTAATTTTTTCTGTATATTAACATCATTATTTTTTTCTTTGGTAGGGCTTGTTTCATCCCTTTATGTTCCTTACTTCTTGTTTGTATGATACTGAGTTTTCCAGTCTGTTACATTCCATCTGCGATACATGTTTGTTCCAGAATTTTTATCTTGCCTTGATCCGTCTTACTACATTTTGAGTTTCACATTCCTTTTTATCTCATCTCTTATTCTGTGATCTCTTTATGTTTCTTGTTATTGCCCTGAGTACTTTCGGGCCATCCTTTTTGTTTCAGCCATGTAGGTGTTTTTTAGTTTGAATTTGTTTGGAACCCCTATTAAATGTGTGAAGTACTGTAAATTATCAATTAGAATACTGTTTTAATTTCATTTATCTTAATTTCTTTCTTGCATTGCAATAATCTGAACATTCCACTAATGAAAAACTGCCGTATTAATGAGAGTGTATGTTCTATTTTATGAATAACATTCAATATTGAATTAACAAACCATGTCAAAATCTTTTAATGACCGGAACAATAGTAACATACATTATTAATTGTTCCTTGGAAAAATATATTACAAATAAATCAGTAAAAAGCAGATATATGTTTGTTAGGATGTGCCTAGAAATGTATTGGGTTTGAAAAATTTTTTTTAATCTGCTGATGAAAGAGATTTTCAAAGGGCCAATAATAAAATTAATAACACATCAACCTATAATATTTTATCCAATCAACGGTATGCTATTACAGTAAGAAAAAAAGCATGATTTGACTTCTAGGTGGAAAGACCATTCTTCCTTTGGTAACCCAACAAATACCATCGATGTTGGCAAATCCAGATTGGAGGCAGAGGTACGCTGCCCTCATGGCTCTAAGTGCCATTGGCGAAGGTTGTCATAAGCAAATGGAAGATATGTTAGGACAAATTGTCAATGGGGTTCCTGGAGTTATGCAGGTACAAACTACTTTTAAGATCAACTAAATATTAAAAATAATATTAATTAAATATTGTAATGGTATTCTGTTCAGATAATCGTTCATTTGATTGATTGGTATTGAATTTGTGGGTTTGAACCTGCTACTTTTTTTTTTTTCAAGATTAGCAAACAAACTTTTAGATTATTGATTTGGTATTGAGATATAGCTGTAAATATGTCTAAAAGATTCTACTTCAAAATCACTTTTACTGTTCTTTCCTCTCGGTAAAATTGTCCACATACTCAATTGAAGAACTCCTTTATTTCTATTTGCCTTCTTACAAGGATTGTATGAATGATCTAACATAGTATTTGAAACTTAAATGGAATAAGAGAATACTAATTATTGAATCTAAAATATTTATTACATAAAATTTATTGAATTAGAGTGTTTGTTCATGAATTTCGTAGCTATCAGTTTTGGCGATGTTCTAATCCCTTTTTTTCAGGGTGCTCTCACATATTTACAAGATCCTCACCCTAGAGTGAGGTATGCAGCGTGTAATGCTATTGGACAAATGTCCACAGATTTTGCACCTGTATTACAAAAACAATTCCATGCAACTGTTGTACCCACTTTATGCATGCTTCTAGAAGATAACGAAAACCCCAGAGTACAGGCTCATGCAGGTACAAATAAAATATATTCTCATCAAACTCAATTTTTCTTTTTTTATTCGCTTCATTCGGTATACATTTTTTCCATTTCTTAGGTGCGGCTCTGGTGAACTTTGCCGAAGACTGCCCGAAACACATTCTCACAGGTTATTTGGATACATTAATGGGAAAGTTGGAGGCTATTCTATCATCCAAATTCAAGGAATTAGTTGAAAAAGGCACAAAGCTAGTGTTGGAACAGGTGGTTACCACAATCGCAAGCGTGGCAGATACTGCTGAATATGAATTTATAGCATATTATGACCGTTTGATGCCCTGTTTGAAGTACATTATACAGAATGCTAACAAGGATGAGCTGAAACTGTTGAGAGGTAGCTTAATTTATATTATCACTAGGGGCCTGTCCGGCTTCATCTGAGTAGAACTTGGTTCATAAACATAACATTATTTTCTCATATAATTTTTTTTTCATCTCTATATTTTTTCCTACATTTTTTTTTATTATTTCAAGGCTTCATATAAATTATAGGTTTGAGGGTTTTCTCTCCCAGTCTCTGAAACAAAACAATTAGAAAATTGAAGGAAGGTCTCTGCATAAAACTTGTTCACTAATTTGTCAGGGGTCAATTCTAAAAAAAAAATTGTTACCTAATAACGATAAAAAAAACAACACTTTAAACTTTTGAACTTCATTACATTTTGGACTCTATCAGACAAATCCCTAAATTCATGAAACACTTCAGAATCGTGAGAATTTTTGAATTATCAATTGACATATCGTCGGTCCAATGCCAATGAAATAAATGTGCTTTCTTGATGTTTCGTGAAAAACGCGTTTTAAAAACTGAAGGCATTGCGGTACTAGGCTAGAAGTAGAAGAGGGGTTAAGCAAACTCTTTCACTATTTTGGCATTGATACTATGTGACATACTGCACATTTGTGACTTTGGCATTGGACCGACGATATTATGTCATATTCTTAGTGCTATTTTTTTTCCATTATTTTGTATTTTTTTTATGTTTTTTGACATCGACTCCCAGGGACATTATTATTGGTACTATTTTAATGCGTTCCTTTTTCATTTTAAGGAAAAACCATTGAATGTGTCACTTTGATTGGAGTTGCTGTAGGAAGTGAAAAATTCCAGAATGATGCAAGAGAAGTCATGGATATGCTTTTAAAAACTCATGGTGATGGGGTTGATTTACCCGACGATGATCCACAAACTAGCTATATGATCTCCGCTTGGTCTAGAATATGCAAGGTAGAAATCAATTTTGGATGTCATGTAGAAAATATTCATATTACTGCTTGAGACTCGTAAGTTTAATTTTTAACTAAAACATTTTTTTATGATCTAGGTCCTAGGTAGAAATTTTGAACCCTATTTACCCCTTGTGATGGGTCCAGTAATGAGGACTGCATCTATGAAACCAGATATTGCACTTTTGGACAATGAGGATATGCAAGGCGTTGAAGGTGATGAGGACTGGCAATTTGTTTCACTTGGCGAGCAAAAGAATTTTGGAATACGTACTGCAGGTATGTTAATGGTTACTTTCTTATGGCCTCAACATTTTCTTGGACTTTGTTGATAGAACAATCCAGTGCCAAAGCATATTTTCTAATTAAGTATTTGGGAAATCTAATTGATTTATGATTGAATCTTTTTCGGTGCTTTCGAGAATCAGGTGAAAACTAAAATAGGTTACGTATCAAGTTTTGCAATTAAACATCAGGTAAATCTTCATTTATAAAGTAATCAAAATTTCTTCCATTAGTTTGCAAGCATTAGGGTCCGCCCATTCTCTTGTCCTCTCCAAATCATAGTTCTGTTTCAATATCTGGTGGTTTTGACATTCGTCATTAAGATATCTATCCCAAGGGTCGGTTTCACAAAACTTCGATTGTACCGTTAAATTAATTGGAGTCACTGCGATTCGTTGAAATTTCAAAACCAGTGATTCGATTGGTTCGAATTTACGTAAGGTTTTTTTAATCTTACCATTAAAGCTTTGTGAAACCCGCCTTATGTCTATTATTTTGTTATGTTTTGAAAAGATATACAAATGACCAGAAAGATAATACCTATGAACTCCTACACCTTTTCAATCCTTGACATCATGATGCAACCCAAACAAATATCCGAATAGTTAACAACCTCATTGCAACTGATGAAAAAAATTCAAAAAATAGAACCTGTATTCGCAGGAAGACTTCATAAACCAAAGAATTCGGATAACTATAAGAACTATTCTCTAATTTAAAATATTCATGTATACAAAATTCAAATTGTACAGGCATTGATCCTTTCTGACCATGCTAAAGGACCGTTGTTTTCTCACAAAATACTATAGAGGTTTCCGAACTTCAATAACCTCATTTTTTTCAATCATTAATCTCAGAGTCTGTGGAAGAATTAAAAGAAAGGCTAAATGGACTGTTCTTGGTACAGGTTGTGTTATTTAGTCCAGCCATATACTGTTCATTTACTTCATCTCTCATTTTTTTTTTGTACCAAACACACTAGAACTTGATGCTTTCCAGTAAGAAATCTCGAAATTTTTTTTAGGTTTGGAAGACAAGGCTGCTGCGTGTATGATGCTTGTATGTTATGCAAGAGAACTGAAAGAAGCCTTTGCTAAATATGCTGAAGAAACAGTAAAATTAATGGTACCTATGTTGAAATTTTATTTCCATGATGATGTGAGAAATGCAGCTGCAGAATCTCTTCCTTGGCTCTTGGAATCTGCAGCTATTAATGGTCCAGCCTTTGTACAGGCCATGTGGAACTACATTTGTCCAGAACTCTTAAAAGCTATAGACACCGAACCAGAAAGTGAAGTAATGATGATTCTTTTGGACTCTATGGCAAGATGTATTGAAAAACTTGGACCTGGTTGTTTGGATCAGGATTCTATGACTGAACTCCTGAAATTGATTGATAAATTGATGAAGGAACATTTTGAAAGGGCTACTGACAGGGTATCAAAGGTTTTGGATGAAGACTACGATGAGGTACGAAGAAACAAATTGATAAAAAACCTTTCTAATGTGAAATTACAAACCATTCTTGATGATGGCATCATCTATAACCTCATTATTTTTACAGATTGTCCAAGAGCAACTGGAAGATGAAGAATCTGATGACATTTATTTGTTGAGCAAAATTTCGGAACTGATCCATTCACTTTTCCTTTCATATAGGGAACAATTTTTACCATTTTTCGATCAAATCTGTAACCACTTTGTTGCATTGCTTGAACCAAACAAAGCTTGGGCTGACCACCAATGGGGAATCTGCGTTTTTGACGATCTAATTGAATACACAGGAGCTGCCAGTGCCAAATATCAGGGTTTATTCATTACAGCCTTCCACATGTATGTCAAAGATAAAAGTAGTGAGGTTCGACAGGCTGCCGCTTATGGTTGGGGTGTTATAGCTCAATTCGGTCCAGATGAATACCTTCATGAATTGACCAAAGCAGTTCCCTCCTTAGTTGAGATTATCCAAGATCCTAAATCCAGGGAACAGAGAAATATTAATGCTACAGAGAATGCTATTTCTGCTCTAACAAAAATAATGAAGTACAAGCCAGCAGCTATTAGCAATGTAGATGAATTATTGCCAATGTGGTTGAGCTGGCTCCCTGTTATTGAAGATGCCGATGAAGCCCCTCATGTTTATGGGTATTTATGTGATTTGGTTGAACAGAATAACCCCCTTATTTTAGGTAAGAAACATTTTTGGCCGAAATTTTAATTTATGCTAGATTTGAATTATTACAAAAAGTGGTGAATTTAAAAAAAGGATTTCTATAAATCATTATGATTTTTTAATCACAGTTGTCACTGAATATTTTTACTACTAGCATAAATGATAATGACATAAGCAAAAATTTTCGACGTTCGGTGCGTAGAGATATGACAGCACAAAGATCATAAAGATTTTAAAATTTTATAGTTGACGCTACTCATTAATATTTAACATTGAAATTAACATCTGGCAATCATAGATTTGTGTACTGCAAAGTCTAGTTGTAATAAAAAAAATAATAAACCTTCTTAAAATGATTTGAAAAATCACCATTTTACCAGCAATGAAAATAAATGTACTACTGCCAACCTCTATAATGCCCAGGAGAGTGAGAGAAATAGCATATCTAAAAACTGGCTGACCTGAAATTATTTGTTTCCATCGTTGTCAGCTCTTGTACTTATAGAAGAGATAGGAAGTAATTGTTGAGAAGAATATCTATTTATGTTATACTTGTTCACTCCAACATTCAAACTTAACATTTGAATATTAGTGACCTCAAAAATGTTTATTTAATTTGTTTTTTGTTAGAATATATGTCGACCTTTGATTGAAATTTTGAACATCTGAAAACCGTAATTTCCAATATTTGATAACACCCCCTGAGAGGCGACAGAATTTCAGTCACTTGACTGCAGATGAATACATATTGTATAGATTTATTCAAAACTAGCATAAACCCACTGTTCTGCTCGCGTAATATTTCAATGCAAAATGCTACGCTAAACTATAATGGGCGCATTCAGCAGAGACAACTGTTACGGAACTGTTGCCAAATATCTATGATCTTCTGCTGAACGTTGAGCTATCTATGTAACATGTTGGGTAGCGGTCGCCATTTTTAGTAGCGTACCTGAGTTGCGCTCCTTTTCGGTAACGTGTTGTGTGGCTGACAGTTGTGACAGTTTAATATCGCTCTTTCTGCTGAATCCGCCCGATGTCAACCGATTTCCGCTACCAGAACCTATCAGTAACGCAAACAGTTTTGTAACCGCTCTTTCTGCTGAATGCGCCCATTATGTATTGTGTTTTTCCATTCGGTGCCATAATATGCAGGTTCTGAACAGCAGGTACATATGTGAGAACAGAAAATCAAAAAACCTCAATAAGAAAAATTAAATCAGACAGTAATAACAATTAATATTCAACAATAATCAACATCAAGAAATTAATGAGCATGAATCTAAAACTCTCTCAAAATAGAGAGAGGCAAGCAATCCGCGTAGATTTTATAATTTCTTGCTCAAATTCGTATTTCTTCAACCTATCATACCTGGTGAAATATCCATTAGAAAATTATGGTGTGAAGAGAATAAATGCAGCAGATGAGGGTCACAGTAATTTTTATATTTAGTCATTTCATGCCAGCAAGAGCCCCTTTCAAGTGGAACATAATTTTGGATTGAATTGAAAATGTTAAAATTGATTATCATGTTGGTTATTCTCGGAATTTAGACATACCTTCTGTCAAAATAGTACCGGGAATTTGTAAATAAAAAAATATCCTGCTCTACACTGAATCACAAAATTTATATTGTCCCCTTCAAAAAGTATTCCCCATTGGAAACTATACACATGAGCCATCGGAGGAGCGGTATTTGTTCACAATTGTAGCTCGGCCCTACGGCACGTTATCGTCGTGAAAAATCCACAAGTTATTTACCAAATCTTCAATCAGAATAGTACGAAAAGACTTTTCAGAGATGTTTTGAGTTACTATGACGATTTTCGATCACATTTTCCTTCGCTGCATCGACCTTAATTTCGGTTAGAGAGGTCGAAGGTCGTCTAGAAAGAGGCATGTCTTGGGCGATTTCACGGCCATCTTTAAACGTATTGTACGACTCATATGCACAGGTTTTGAATAAATCTGAATCAACATTTTCATCTCGTCAGCACAAAAAATATCACTATAAACACAAAGTTCAAACAAACCCTTTGTTCAATAATTACGTTCATGTTAAAAATCGGCACGCACTAACAAGGTTGACTCACTTAATAGACTGCGGTGAAAAAGCTAATTGACATATCGCTCTCAAACTTGGCAAAAGATGGAAGACTGTCCTACTAACCTATATAAAAAATATTTTGCAGAACTCACTCGGCGCGGGAGTTTTAAATTACAAATTCCCGGTACTTTTTTGAGAGAAGGTATGCCGTCGCGGACTTTTACAATTTTTCGGAAGCGAGTTTTTTTTAAATTATATTCGAAGCTTTTTTGGTTGAATTTAAGATTATTGTATCTCCAATGAAGATTTACAAACATAGCCTTTTTTTAATTATACTTCCTGTAACCTACTACAATTTGCTTTTCTTATACAAGGGTGGGGTTGAAAAATTTCTGGCCTGACCAAGAACATGGATATGTTTTCATATTTTTTTTGCTTTCGTTTTCAACATAATCTCCATCAATACCAGTTTTGTACGTAGAATCGTCAAGCTCCTCAAAATCCTGATTTACTTCTTTGATAATCTCGATAACAATTTTCCAATATTTTCCTTTTCATGAAAACAACATGAGAGTCTTGCGCAATGTCTTCTTAAGCCAAACTAACATAGCGCATGGGCTGAAATTTTACATACAAGCTCGGTAGGAATAGTACTGTAGGACGCCGCTTCAAAAGTAGGCCTATTGAAGTAATTTTTTGTTTAGGCCGGAAACTTTTCACTCCACCCTCGTATGTCGCCCTTCAGAAGGTCGATTTGATGGTTGTTTCATATTTCCTGACATTGGGGGGTATCCGAACATTTCTGTGTTAGATGGTCAAGTTTGAAGAATTTTAGTGTTGATTTCTAGGGATTACTTGAAAACCGTTTATCGGTTTTCATTCCAAAGATCATTGAATTATTTGTTTCCATTGCTGCAATTACTAATGAATATGTATTGTGTGGATCTCGTTTTTTTCTAGCTCTTTAATTTCTTTAGATACTGAAATTTTTGTATTTTATAGTGTTTCCTGGAGTTTTTATTTGTTGTTAGATTTGAGGATAGTACATAATCTAAATCAGTTCACAGTGTTTTGGCAATAATCATAATCGTAAGAATCCCAAATGTGTAAAAATCAAATTTCATACAGAAATATTCACATTAGGTTCAATTTTAAGTTTGAATTCCATAAGCCTAAATTAAATATAGAAATTACGCAACATATTGGGAACACTTCTATTATTATTAAGTATTATTTCTATTGTTTAATTTTTTGCCTTTTACGTATGTTTTGAATTACATTTAAAATCTAAAAACAAAATTCATTTATTATTTCAGGAGCTGGTAACATAAATATACCAAGGATTATTGCAATAGTGGCTGAAGCATTTTTCAGAGATGTAATGGAACCAATAAAACCTGAAGGAATTAGAATGTTAAATATTGTTAGGCAAGTGCAATCAAATGAAGCACTGTTCCAAACAGTAATTCAATCGTTAGCTCCTGAATTACAACAGGCCCTACATAATGCATTACATGCTCCTGTGACATCCCAATAGCTCCCTACAAAATATTGAAAGTGACTTTTTTTTAAATTATGTACGATTCATTATTTTTATATAATTACAATGTGTTGTCTAAGTTTATAATGCAAAAGTTCAGTTCTTGGTCATGGAGTAGGGCTGTTTCTTCCTACACTCGTGCTCAAATATGTTAATTGCTTGTTTTTCCCAAATTCTATTTTCAATTAAATTAAACCAAGACTGAACCCTTGCAAGTTTTATCAATTCACCTAAACCTATAGGTGCATGAATAAATTTTGGAAATACATGTGCCCATTTAAAGACGGACTTGCAACTCGATGTTATGTGATACTTTTCATCTCTGAAATGCACTCATCTGAATTTTGATGATGAATTTTTTCTAGCTCTAATCAAATTAAAATTTACCGAAGATTACATCAATGTTATGCAAACAACATTAAATTAATTTTCTCTAATCAGTCAGTTTCTGCTCCTTTTTAATCCCATAAAAACGAACTGAAATTTCAGTAAAATCTGTGATTTCCAACAAATGTTTCAGAATATTTATTGTTAAAAATACTTATGTATTGTGGCCTTGAAAAAATATAACTTGACTATGTTGAGATCGAAATGTCTTGATTGAATTAATTTAATAATTTTTATTGCATAAAATTGTCTTGTTTCTTCCCCTTCCTTCATACTTCTGAATTAAGGAATTAAACTGAGTTAATTGCAGGAGAATATTCATACTACAATTTCTTCAACAAATTTTAATAATCTTTTGGAATATTTTTTCATAAACTTCATTCTAAATGCTATTCACCAAGCCTTTTACTAGTATTTTTTTACAGTTGAATAATATTAATAAATAGGATTCTTCCAACTGGCCAAATTCTGACTATGTATTGTACGATTATTCCTTGAGTTGGAACAAACCAATTATTTCATTGATATTTCACAAATGTTACTATTTTTTATCCTAATGCAAAATATCTCATCAGAAACTTTAGAAATATTTCTTTTCTTCTGCTGAAAGCCTTCTGATTTCCTCCAGAAGTGAATGCAGTTTTCTTATATTTTTCGAGATCGACTGCTTCATGTATGGCAAGAGAGTCCAGAGTGCTCTTGGGCATGTAACCATAATGTTGATGATTTGTATTTCGAACCATAGTTTGATAGTTCAAAATGTTATATCTTGTTTCATTGTGAGTTAGCGCACAAATTTAAGGCAGGAACCTTTCTTCTATTATTAAAAAAAAAATTTTAACTGTTTTTATCAGACTGAATGAAAAAACAATCAAGTTGATGGTCGCATGATCTATACATGGACTGTATAAAGGCTCCCCCAAACCAACGCGGAAATATTCGCGACGGAATTCGCTGCGTTTTACAACGTTTTTATCCGCTTCAACACACCAGTTCGCTACAGATTGCGTTTTCATTCGTACCTTAGAAAATCTCCAAAATGTCAAGAGAAGAATTGATAAAAGAAGTCAGAAAATATCCGATTTTGTACGATTTATCGCACAAGGATTATAAAAACATAAGGATGAAAGACAAGGTCTGGAATTCAATTTTCAATGATCTTGAAAGTGATGACGGTAGGCATCGCACACTCCTAATTTTGAATATTTACTAATATCCTTAGACTATGTAGTCAAGTTAATATCCATACTATTTTTGATATCCAGTGTGGATAGCAACATTGAATACTGTGACCAATTAGTGGATGGCTTGATGGTCTTCATTAAATTTAAGAAATAAACCATAAGAACACTCTCCGCATAGTTTTGCACATTTTTTTCTTTATACCAATCCATGAATCGCTGATATGCATGTTCATAAACTTGGCGAGATTTTGATGGCAAAAGATTTAGATATACTGCTTGGCACTTTCCAATATATCCGCAGGTATATTCTCATCATTCATTTTGAAAGCAGCTTAAAAACTACTACAAAAGTTATATGATTAGTACGTCTACTTGACAATCAATATTTACCAACAATACCAGATATCCATGACTACCGACTTGCTATCGCTGTTATAATAATTAATAGGTGTTCAAATTATTAACGATTTTTGAATAAAACTAATTGACTTGGTTGGAGAAAAAATAGTATATATCATACGGACTAAAAGTGCCTATTCTTAATCGCAATTTTGCATTCGCTCGGCTGCGCTGCGCTCCGCCTCGCAACTGCAAATATTGCTCGTAAAAAAAAATATGCACTTTTAAACCTTATAATATAATAATAATAATAATAATTATGACGTTTATTCAACCAGTAGTTACATCTAATATTAACACAAAAAAAGAAAAAAACAATTTTCATATATCTCCAATTCATTCTTTGTATAGATATACTGTTGAAAAAAACATCCCAGTTAATTTCTTTTCCGAAGACAATTTCATGAAATTGTCTTGTGTGGAAAATTCATGAATCATTATACAATATAAACAAAAATTCATACTGTATTTACAAAGGTGTACAAAGAAAAAACCAATGATAGAATGACGCCTGGTATGAGCTATAGTTAATTTTTCGTCCTTAAGTATGGACATAAGAATTTTTCAAGTCTATCATTTGGAATACTTCCCATGTCGGCAACGAGATAAGCCACTCTTTAATTTTTCTCTTGAAGACGTTCATTGAAACAACATTCTTAATTTCAGGTGGTATTTTATTAAATATGAAAGGAGCTAGGTAGGTATGAGATCTTTGACCTATTGTCCTGTCCGTCCTCGAATGAACAATCCACATTCCTCTATTCCTTGTATTATACAGATGATTATTAAAAATTGCAGACACCAAATGTTTTTTTTTATGTATGAACAGTGCAAGGAAAAAAAGTTTTCTCGGGTCCATAACTCCGCTCTCAGCATATAGTCTCTCGGTTGGAAAACGAAAAGGTCTTCTTAATATTATCTTTAATAGCCACTTCTGTGCTATTTCCAACCTCCTCAGGCAACTCTTCGTCACTCCACCCCATGCCAATATTCCATAATTCAGGTGTGTCTGTGCCAAAGCAAAATGTTGTTGGTTCCAGAGTTAAATTGTTGATGTTTTTGTCATCCTCCACATTGACCCTATTCTGATCAATTCTACCAGCCAGATCATGACCAATATTCGAAAAGTATGTATTGAAGGCTTCCGCTATGTCCTGATCTTTTTCGAGCAGAACGTTATTATTTACTATGGGCCCAGGTTCTATATTAATCTTTCTTTTACCACCTAGGAAACTCCACAATTTTTTTGGGTCTCTTTCATATTTCACCAACTTGGTTGCATAATAAACTTTTTTCGTATAATAATATACTATTTTTTTTTACTATTTTTATCGCACTTTATCCGTGGTACATTTTTTCAACCCAGCAATAGTCGTTGGGACTCGTATAAGGCCTTTTCGAGCCAAAAATATGATGAAGCCATTCGATTCCTCAGGCATTAAACTGAAGACCACAGTTTCGAGTATCAGAATTCCGCTAATCAACCTATGCTCGAAATGAATTCACCGTTTCCAGACTTCTGAACCAACCGGTATATTAACTATTTTTGAAAATAAACTTTATTTTACCTCAAACTAATATAATTTTAATGAATTTAAAATCATTTCACATGCCAATAAACTAAAATTTCTCTTCGAGCGGACTGACACTCCCCATGCGACTATTCCATACACAACCGTGGCGCGCCTAATACAGGATTAAATTTATTTCATTGGCATCGACTACTAGGGTCATTAGCCATTATCATCAATACATACTATAAAAGTGGCACTACAACGCATCATTTATTTTTCTGCCTGATGGAATAAGAACCTCCATCAACTTTTGATATCTAAATTTTACGGATGATTTCAGACAAAAACTCGTAGTTTCCTTGTGTTTATCATTTGTTATCAATATTCAAACCCTATTCTTACATCTTAATCTTGAAATAATTGGACCTATATATTTTATTACAAATATTTATGAAATGTTTTCATGCTTTAGTTGCAGGCACAAGCATCAACATATAAGGGAGTGATTCAAAATAAAAAATATCATGAACTACCTAAATCAGTTTTTTTTTAATGTGGTAAAGAAATAATACAAAGTTGGTTTTTATGGTATCACTAGAAAAGTTGATCAGAATACCATAGGATACCTACATTTCTGATCATTTCTAGAATTGTTATTTACAAAAAGATTATATCAACAAATAAAAAAAATATTTTGTCCATTTCCAAAATTACTTAACATATTTATCCATAAACTTTTTATGAAATTCTGATCTTAAAGAATCATTTATAAAAACATTTACTTTTTTCTTAGGTTCACTTTTAGCACAATTTTTGAAGACTACATCATCATCCCACCTCCTTTTCACTTTTTGATCAGTTTTAGCATTTCCAGCAGAATAGTGAGATAACAATGGATTGCCACTTAATATATTTTCCATTCTTATCCTTTCTTCTTCTTGTCTTCTTTCTATTTCTTTTTTGGCTATTTCCATTGCTCGTTCTTTCTTTATCCTATTCAATTCATTTAGTAAAACTTCAGTGTCATCATCGCTGTCTTCAGATTCTGAATTTTCTTCTAGCGGGTCATCTGCATCTAAGCTTGCTGCTGGTACTTGATCTAATTTCAAGCGTTTAGTTTGATCAAATCTGGTGGACCTAGTTCCAACTTTTCCTTCTCTTTCTTCCAATTCTTTTCGGAAATCTCTTGATCTTGTTTCATCAACAGTACCTTGTCCATGTTCCCTATAAATCAATTTGGTTAAGAATGCTTAATGATTAATTATTAATATACATAACGACAATGAAGGAAATTAGCTAAATTTATTTCGCTTAACTCGATTCAGTTGTGAAAGAGGTCTAATCCTTATGACAATTTTTCTGAAAATTTCCATTTCTACTTAACAATTTACTTTTTCTTATTACACACTGAGATGTTTACTAAATATGTTTCTCATGAAAGTGAAATGAATTGAGAAAACTAGTGTCTTTCATTACCTATATTTGAGTTTGGTATGCCCAGGTAAATCTCTACTACTGTACTGACGAGAAATAGCACTGAGATCTTTTTCGTTACGACCTTGTCCTCCTCTAGCAGGTTCGAATGTTGGACGTGCTGCAGATGTCATTTCTTCAGTCGATGGAATTCAAATTGAAATTAAAAACTAGGAAAATCGAAGAGAAGAATTTGGAATACCGAGTTCAACTCGTTCATGAAATGAAAACAATCTAAAAATTTGACAGTGTAAGTGACAGATGACATAAACCACAGAAATAAGTATTATGTTCCATGATTTCAAGTTGTTTTTTTTGTTATCTTGTTTATTCAGGGACAGCGTTATATGTCAATATGTTTGTCTGTCATGGTCATGTTTTCTTTGTATGTAACGCTTTTTTGTGATAACGATATCAGATCCTAATTTTGGAAGTACTGAACCACAGATAAAGTGTGTACTAATCTGTGAAGTAACATTCGCTTCTGTGATGTTGACCACAGAACACTCATATATGAACCCTTGAATTTTGAAAAAGAGAATGTGGTGCAAATCGAAAACCGGTCCAAGAGTTTTAATAATTTTTTCGTCATATTCCTTGCGAACCTAATAACGGTTAGAATGTTATAAATTTCAATGTAAAATTGAGAATGTAAACGCGTCCTGATCCAACTATCAGAGGGGGTAAAGCGGGTTAAATTTTGAAGTTTCTTTTAAATTTTTGCATTGTTGGGATTGAAGTAAAATTCTACAAAGAAATATATTAATATATTATTTGTATGAAAAATACAATGCAAAACCAATTTGAACTTATTGGGGGAGGAACCTAACTTTACAATAAAAACGAAAATTTTGCTTATTTACGGATCCACTATCTACTTAACCATAAATGAGCTTAATCTGAAAAGATAATCTTTTCACAAAATTACGATCCATTTAGAGTCATTTCAAATCCCAAGCAGCACATTCGCGGAGCCGACGATGTTCAAATATTTCTTAACAATGCGACGAATGGTAAGCATAGAAGAGCCATTATTTCGATCATAGTTTTCGCGAAGTGAGTGGAAAGTTTTTTCGAGAGAACACTTATTTTTAAAATTTTTGGATAATAACCAAAAAATCTTCATTCATAATATATTTCTACACTTTCCCTTAGTTGCAGCCTTATCAATTAAAATATGAAGGTGCTTTAAATGATTAATCGTCCTTCAGACGGAGTGTCCATGGCTACTGTCTATCTATGGAATATCTGATTTAACTTGTAATGGGCCCCATCTACTATCAGTTTAAATGAAGTTAATCGTAAGGCCCACGATCTGGATCGCCCACACATTGTTCAGTTAATCTTAAGATTTCGGACTGCAGTTGGCGCGGACTGAAGGTCTGTGGGCACTCTACAGGCGAGGATCGGAAGAGAGATCGCCGACCGACACAGATCTGTCGGACGGTGATCTCAGGTGCCCTCCGCCACACACTGTCAGTTGGCCTGCAGGCTCGAGATCGTCTTATGTCCGATTCTGTTGTTCTCGTCAGTTTTTCGACAGGCCATTTTCATTCCTGCAGCGATAGTGCGAGATTGGACTGACGGGTAGAGATGGACCGGTAAACCAGGTTTTATTTCCGGATTTATTGAATTTTACCGAGCCTATCCCTGTTTATGGGGAATTAAAGATGACGCGTATGCAAATAAACGGCTACGTGATGAAGCGTACAACGTGCTATTAGAATTTCATAAGAAGACTGTGCCATTATGGGCCCCATCCACTATCAGTTTAACTGAAGTTAATCGTAAGGCCCACGATCTGGATCGCCCACACATTGATCAGTTAATCTTAAGATCTGTGACTGCGGTTGGCGCGGACTGAAGGTCTGTGGGCACTCTTCAGGCGAGGATCGGAAGATAGATCGCCGACCACCACAGATCTGTCGGACGGTGATCTCAGGTGCCCTCCGCCACACACTGTCAGTTGGCCTGCAGGCTTGTGATCGTCTTCTCTCCGACTCTGTTGTTCTCGTCAGTTTTTCGATAGGCCATTTTCATTCCTGCAGCGATAGTGCGAGATTGAACTGACGGGTGGAGATAGACAGTAAACCAGGTGTTATTTCCGGATTTATTGAATTATACCGAGCCTATCCCTGTTTATGGAAAATTAAAAATGACGCGTAAGCAAATAAACGGCTACCTGATGAAGGGTACAACGTGCTATTAGAATTTCATAAGAACACTGTGCCATTAGCTATAGTCGATACGGTGAAAAAAATTTTTTTTATGATTTCCGAAAAGAACTAGAAAAAGTAAGAAGCAGTAAGTCGGGATCATCAGGAGATGACGCAGTCAACCTTTGTTCGGCACTTATTGCTTGGCGTAAATGGGTGCCCACTCTACCGATTCCGGGTGATACCAAATCTACGAGTTTTCGAAAATCTTTTCCGTAATTTTCAAATTATTAATCAAATTATCGCGATGAGATTGCCGCAGTTCGCGGAGCAATGTCATATTGTGTCTCTATCTTGGAGGCACTCTTCCACCTAAAACCTTCTTCGAGGGGGGATCTCCAAAAATTGAAAGAAGGTAAATAGCACAGCGTTTCGGACGAAGCATGGTGGACAGAACTGTGTGAGATAACTGAAGTTCGCCTGCACTCCCGTTTTGCCATCATCATTCCGCCTGCAGGCACTGGACGCATAGTGTGTATCACCATCAGGCCAGAATATGCAGTTTTGTACGTCCGCCTGCAGGTGGTGATACACACTATGCGTCCAGTGCCTGCAGGCGGAATGATGATGGCAAAACGGGACTGCAGGCGAACTTCAGTTTACTGTCCAGCTCTATCCGTCAGTCCAATCTCGCACTATCACTGCAGGAATGAAAATGGCCTGTTGAAAAACTGTCGACAACAACAGAATCGGAGATAAGACGATCATGAGCCTGCAGGCCAACTGACAGTGTGTGGCGGAGGGCACCTGAGATCACCGTCCGACAGATCTGTGCCGGTCGGCGATCTCTCTTCCGAACCTCGCCTGTAGAGTGCCCACAGACCTTCAGTCCGCGCCAACTGCAGTCCGAGATCTTAAGATTAACTCATCAATGTGTGGGCGACCCAGATCGTGGGCCTTACGATTAACTTCATTTAAACTGTGAGTGGGACTAGTGGATGGGACCCATAAGGGACCATTTGATTTTGATTGACGTTGCTGCAACTCATCAGGGTTTACTGAACACGAATGGCAACTAGTGACTGCTATAACTTCATTATCATCGTCACCTACTACATTGTTACAAAATCATAACTATCATTCTTAATAATAAATCCGATATATTTTCTTCCAAATGAATTCCTTATGGGCACGCATCTTGATTAGTTGTCCCCATTTGTGAATGTATCGAGCTCTATCTTGGGGTGATTTCGCTGAACCCTCAATGGAGATCTGAATGATTTGAATTTTGAATAACAGGTTTCTCTGAATTGACGATTCGTTAGGAGGAAGAAAAAAAATTCTTCCGGTTGAGGATACTAACCTTTTCTGGAATAAAGTCAAACAAAATCTTCGGTCAACACCCGAATGCTCGGTCTTATCTAATCACCGATCAACTGTCGGGATAATTTTGTGTTGACTGACCTCCCCTATTCCTTCAATGGAAATGACAGTACAATACGAGTGTTTCAAAAAACTTTTCAAATTTGATGTACCTACTCTTTGAGGTGCAGAAAAAATTCTGCCCCGAGAGTTGAAGGTATATAGAGTGAGTCTTTTTTACTTGTATATATATAATATATATATATATAAATAAGAATATTCTTTGCTGAATAATTTAAAATCAAAAGTTTAGTTTTTTGGGATATCAGCAGAAGGTAAGTGAAACTCTTCATGTTTTTCTTTTAAGCAAATAACTCACATGTGCTCATGTTGTTGTAGAACTCCTGAAGAAGAGAAAAATATATTCTCGAAAGCTCGAGCATCAAGACAAAAGAGTTTCACTTACCTTCTGCTGATATCCCAAAAAACTAAACTTTTGATTATATATATATATATATATATATATATATATATATATATATATATATAATCAAAAGTTTAGTTTTATATATATATATATATATATATATCAATAAATTCTTGAGGACAAAAGAAACTCTTTGTGTATACCGTGTATTGTAATAGCTTGGGATTGCGAAGTACGGATTAATTTCATTTGCCGTTTAGAAAAACAAAGCTTTTGTAGAACTCGCCCATTTGTAGGATGTTGGAGCTCTGCAACGAGCTGAATGACGAGATTGATATTTTCAATGTGTCACTTTTGTCGGCCAAGAATTTGTTGAAGTCATGTTTGATAGATTGATCACCGTAATTTGATATTCAGTATAGTGTGTTTTTTCATCTCTCTTTATTCTGAATGTATACTTTTTTTTCTCGATCTTAGTTAGTTTTAGCTCTTCCCTTCCAGTAAGTACAAGAAAAGACAAAGAAAATCTGTTTCGGATTTACTATGATTGGTTTACATTGTAATTTGAGAATGCTATTTTGGGCTCTCGCCTGTTGGGTTCATGTATAAGTAATAATGAATAATAAATAATAAAAATACAATCTTTTCCGATCCAGCCTAGATAAAAAAGAGGTTTTTTTGAGATTTAATCTACCGCGTAAACCTTTGAGAAAATGAAGAAGAAATTTAATTCTGTGAATCTTTTGAACAGAGTGGCATTCAGCCAAAGCAACCAAAATTTTTAATTCCGCTGATATAGATTTTTTCAAATGATAAATTACTCGAAAAATTCGCATTTCACGAGATTCTTCGAAAAATACTCTTATTTACCTTAATGGACAAAAATCCATTGAATAGCATTCAACTTACTTTCAAGAGTTGGATCCCTTGACTGTCTGGTATAATTATGGAATGAAATAGTATGTATATTAAGTAGGTATGTAATGGTGAAAATGACATAAATGAAACATGTGAGTGGAATTTTGTTCGTAGAAGATTCACAACATGATTTTTTTTTATTATTACAGTAATACAAGCAATCAGAATAAGTGCACATTCTTTTGTTTGCTGGCTTCAGAGGTGCATGCTCTCAAATGTCGTTATGGGGTCCTGCCCAGTGGCAGTTTCTCTTCACATCTCTTTAAGATCTGCTGGCCATTTTCTTTTCAGTCGCCTATCCTTTTGCACTTCAGTTAGTGGGTGAAGTAAAAGATTCACGTGGCTCTCTAGCTTCATGTGATGTTTTTCGCTTTTTTCCTTGACGACATCTTCCACGTATGGTACTTTCAAGTCATGAATGAAAATCGATATTAATTCAATGAAATAAATCATTTATTTATTACGATAGGTAGGTATATATTTGGAAATAACATTTTTTTTATGGATTTTCAACGGTCTGTATCTTTGCAACCGAGACGAATGGGAAGGAACGGTAAGAATCATCCGTTAAAATATATGTACAAGTCAAAGACTCACCCGGCTTTTGCAGCTATAACCTCCTGTTACATATATGACAACCCAACCACCTTTATGGACAAAGACCTCTGGTGGATTGATTTAGGGACCAGATTTTAGCCCTTATCTATTTGATTGAAATATCCCTTGTCCAACAAAACTTTGTAAAAATTACCTTCAATTCAATACGCGGATCGTTTACCGCATGAACCCATCTTTCGATGATTCGACTTATCACTTATGTAATTATCGACTATAGTTTTCTTGAAATCAATCAGCAACGGTTATTTTCCCGATAAACACTGTACCACCTGATTTCCCAATTATTGTCGATTCCTAAAGTATACCTTCCAGACACCTAGTGAAATATTTGGGATCCTGATGTAAATTCATATGAACATATGCGGCGGACTTTCTGACCACTAGTCGGTCTTTACGGATAAGATATTTGCCATCAATAGAGCTGTTCAAACGGTCACAGACAAAAATACACCTGAAGCGAGAAGCCATTATTATAACAGACTTCGTTGATGCTCTCAACGAATGGAAGCGTGGATAAATGGATGCAGACACTGTTTTATGCAATGTGAGTGTTTTAACTTTGTTTTCCAGAGCAAGGTCTATGTGGCGATACAAATTACTCTATCATGGGAACCCAGCCATACTTATACATTCTCCAAGATGACACTGCGGACATTCTGTCAAATCGTGGTGGGGCTCTTCATGGTCGATCAATGCTGAGGAGAGATCCTCGTGAGCTATGGCTTCTCTTCGGGAGGAAACTCTGAGGAGATTGACAGGATGAGTTCGGGATTATCGGAAAAGGCCAAAGAAAATTCTCGCACGATGGGTCATCACATTGTCGTGGTGGTTTTGAAAGTTATTTGGTGTCCGGTTCACGCGAGATCCCTGGCAATGAATGTTCATCAGCTAAGTAGAGAACACGAAGCCGTCGCTTTCCACCTGTCTTACTACAACTGTTGAACATATTCAGGTTCACCTGCAGTAACCTTAATGAGACAAGGTCAACACATCTGGGAAAACCTACAACCAATATTCCTAAGGTGAAAGGGACTCCTCCCTGTCGACTCGCGACATTTTTGACGGCTTGTCTTAGGGTCTAAGTCTCTTATCCCATATGAGGATTGACAATTGGACACAAGGCCTCAGGTCATAATGAAAAGGGCAACTCAGAGAGAAGAAGAAGTACGCTAGGTGACTTCGAGACTGGTTATCAAGCTTCGAACCCATATCCCAATTATCCCGGGAAAAAAGTGAGAGCGATCAGGGTCGATATGCTGAAGAGTACCATAGTAGTTGGTGTTCCATCAGCAGCCGAAACAAAAAGCCTGGATAAATCGGTGTCTTTGGGGTTCCAGCCAAACAGCTGAGGAGGGTGTTTTAGTTGAGTTGAAGTCCAAGACTCGCTGGTGCTGGTACCTTCAAGAACTGTCCGTTTCCAGCGACTAGGCCATTGAGCTTCTTCCCTACCTCAAAGCCAAAAAAAAAGGCAAAGAAAAAGTATGCTCGTCTCAAGTAAAACCGAAATCGTGGTTGAGAGATCTTCACGTGCCGAAGAAACACATTACCAACATAATTAGAATCAGATCCGGAGACTGAAGACTCTTCATTTCCCTCATCCACCAAGAATTGGGGAGATTTCTCCCTGCGCATCTGTGGTTAGATGGGTGATTCAAGTCACATATTTTTTTCATATAGGTAATCAAAATCCCTCCATCTCCATTCATATGGCATCCAAGCATATAACATTCTTGAAAATGATCCGATCTTCACGAGCAATAAAGCATCCGAAAGGTTGTTGTATTGTCTTTCAAAAACAGTAGTTCAAAATGATTCAACTTCATTTGTGACGTTATGCGGGGTTTAAAAAAATGTTGAATTTTTTCCAGAAAGTAGATCGAGCGCGTTTTTCAAAAACTTAAACACAATTTTGAATTGTACTTTTCGATTAAGTAAATCTTCAGCAGTTATATAAACAAGGGTATTGCTTATCTTATGTCTTCTCGATTCATTTTTCTGAACCAAACCGTTCGGTTTGGTTCATTCTTTTCGTGATTACGAACTGTAATATTTTGTGTTGCCTAGTACTGCGATACTCCCAAAGCAATTAATTTCAATGGTATGAAGGTACCTCTTCTATAGTGACCGCCTGCGGGTCTGAAACCCGTTTTTGAAGAGGAAACTTCATAAAGTTAAACAGCAACCCACACTTCCAATTATGATTCTTACAAGTGAACAGTGAGCGTTTACATTTATTTTGTACCAGGCAGGAGTTAGTTTCGATAATTTGACGAAGAGTGCGTTATTTTAAGTACCTATTTGATATAGTTTTCAGTGTAAACAATTTGTGAACATTATGAAAGAAACTGTACTAGCTCCGATTTTATTTTTCATATTGCTCAATGTTATTACAAATGTTAAGTTTACAAACAGTCTGCGACCTTCAGGCTTTTACAGTGATAACGAGAACGATCAGACAGAAATTGATTGGTCGATGACCAGAGAAGAAAAACAAGCTATGGAAATGGAACTTCTGAATCTTTTGGGTTTACCATATAGGCCTAAAAAAATTAACGAGTCTCATATCAGAAAAGCGGCTCCGAGATTTATGATGGATATTTACAAGGCACTGATGGAAAAAGAAAATGAAAATGAAAACGAGGACAGTCACAGGACGAGACGGAGCAGCGATTTGGATTTGAATTTGAGCGAAAAAAATGCTATTGACGAGAGCGATGTTATTATGACTATTGAGTCGGTTGGTGAGTCGGATTAATTTTTCCCATTTGGAACCTATAATATGAGGATACTCAATACAAAACCGAACGATGTATTCGAAAAAACATACAATACGCGAACCTTTTAATTTGAGAGAAATTTTAATCTGAGGGAGACCCTTTGATGGGTACTTTTTTGGATCAGATCTTTCAACATTCCTGAAATCTTCTGAAGAAATTCGGATAGTAGGTACAATTGATGTGGCTCAAACATTGATAGGTATAAAAAAAATTAATCATTATTTCAATGGAGAATAATACTAAATTAGAGTTTTCCTGAACTCGTCAGAAGAATAACATGAAACTGAGTTCAAAACCGTTTAAAGGTTTTCTACTTTTTTTTAAAAAAGCCCCCCCCTACATGTTTTTATGGGTTTTTTCAGTTTTTTTGGGGGATTTTCGTTTTTTTTTCTAGATTTGATCTCGGATATGATATGATATGATCTTCGGTAATTATGCAGAATAAAAAAAAACTGTGTCTGGGAAATGAAAAAAATTTCAGTTACTGGGGTTCTGGAAAAACTAGAAGTCGTCAAACCCTCTAGTTAAAAAAAAGGTAGAGTTTGCTTCTGGAAGGAAGAAGTTTCAGCAAGTTTTCCTCTGGTTTCTTAATAGGTAGTTGTTAGAAATGTTTTATTTCGTTAATTTCAAACTTTTCCTGTACAAAAAAGCACGTTTTTTCGCCAAAAACGAAAAATACCGCATTTTCTTTATCAATTACTAGAGTGAAAGAAATCATACTCATTAAAATTATATTTTTTCAAAAAATCATGATAGAACTATTTCGAAGGATATTCACAAATAAATATATTGTGTATGCGTTCGTTTAACCGAAAATTTGCTACTTTTGAAAAAACAAAAAAAAAATCAATAATAATTAATGGGATTTGTCAATTTGAAAAAACCCAAAAAAAACCCACTGGGTTTTATAAAGTGAGGGGAAATTCTATGCCAACACTGTTTCTACTCAATTTAATGTCACATCGAAAAAATCACATGCAGAAAAAAACAAAAGGAGAATTCATTAAATTTCGTATTTAGTAGTTGAATTAAAGGAAAGCAATAATGCAAGAATATGTATAGATGTACTGAAATTTGACACAAACGTTATAAATTCAAATATTCGACAAATTGTAAAAAAATATAAATGAAATAGAAAACAATATTGAGAAGAAATATCACAATATATTGTTACCTATAGGTAACAATTTCTGAATTACCTGAACTTCGAATTTTGAACTGTAAGATATCGAGGAAAACGAATGGCACATTCTGGATATCTTTTTTCAAGAAATTCATAATGACATGAACTGCATTCCTCTTTTTTTGTTCTCGAAGTATATGCCAACACTAATATTTTGGCATTGTTTTTTATCTCTGTTTCACTCAAATTTTCTGGAAGTTGTGTTTTTTTTCATGGAAACAATAGTTAATTATGACTCAGAAAGAATCAAGTACGCTATAGATCAGGTTAATTTTCTGCTGTTTTTTGGCTGCGAATTCCGGGGTGTATGATCAAACCCCTAATCGAGGTAACACCCCCTTCAAGATTCTCAAATCGCCATTGGGTTCGAGTGACACATCATTTCGAAGGTTTTGCAATTCTATTCAGTATTCAGGAATATGATATGCTAAAAAAGTTCGTTCGGTGCAAACATCAAGATGTTTCACACTGCAATGAACGCCAAATAGATTCATGAATAGAATTGCAAAACCTTCGAAATGACGTGTTACTCGAACCCAATGGCTATTTGAGAATCTTGAAGCAGTCGCAACCCCGATTAGAGCTATGATGATGCATTATGAGTTTTTTGAAAAGAAAGAGAACCAGAATGTGCAATTTATTTTCCTCTATCTCTGACGGTTAAATAGTTGTAGTTCAAGGATCACCAATTTTGCCCACCCTGTACATTTGTATTTACCTATTAGACACTTGAAAACCTTCGGCAAATGAAACATTATCTTGAATTCAATTCACGATGTTATCATAATTTTATTTCCCTGAGTTTCAGCAACGTCAATTAACATCCGATGGTCTATTACAATTTGAATTTTTCATTAAATCGGCCTTGGATACTTCGTTTAAATGAGGATTAAATTTTTAAAGGACCTTTAAATTTTAATGGACTTAGCTGAAACTCAGGTTTAGTCTTATTTAAAAGTCGGCTAGAAAAGTCTGGAAGGAGTTGTAATTGATATTTTATCTAATATTTTCTTAACTACGGTCGAAACTCTATCAAAATCTGATATCAACTTGATATTTATGAACAAACCGACTTTCACATTCAGGAATATTGGAAAGGATAGGAATACGGTTGCTAAACTGGTCCAAACTGCACATAGAATTATTAGAATGAACCTTATGTACGAGTATCATACAGTATTTTCTCTAATTCGTTGAATTTTTATCGAAATTAATTAGATATTTTCATAAATATCGTTAGTGATTTCTGCATTGAAAAATATTGATTGGCAAAACTGTTTTCTCTCTCATAAATTTGACAGATAATAAATAAATCCATGGCAGGAGGCCAACATGTAATCAATAAATATTTCCATGTAAACAATGCAAAACTGAGATATTCTCGCACGACTTTGTTCTACAAGACGAGGTAAAATGAACGGATTTGACACATAATTTGAGAATATATTATGAAATAACAATATTGGAGATATTGTCTTATACGTTACTGAAATTATCATAAAAAATATGATATTTCCTAGAACTAGCTACTGTTAATTATTCCTTGAGAATATCGTTTGGCAAAAGAATTTTTATGGAGTGATTTCATCTAATAAAAATTCAATCAAATCGATAATAGGTATGCGTTTATTCACATCAGGAATAGGTAAACAAGTACCAGTTGGGTTGGAGTGTGAACGTGTGACATCTTGAAATGGCACACGGTAAAAATATTCAATTTCAATTTATAATTTTTCCTGTAGCAGACTGAAATTAAATTAAGTATTGCCATCAAATGTTTGATGTTTTGGGAAGAGATTATACAGGGTGTTCCTAAATAAGTCTATCAACGGTCAACTGTAGATTTCAGATGACAAAATAAAAAAAATTCTCTTCCATTTTTTCCTCTAGCTCTTGTCTTCAGAGATACAGGGTGCCAAAAATATATATTTTTTAAATTTTTTTGCTTATATCTCAGGAACCGTTTGAATTACAGAATTGAGTTTTTGTATACACATTGCAACTACATAGTAATAGCTACTTTCTTGCCCGTTACCCTGTTTTATTAGACAATATGGCGGATATATTGAATTTGCAGGATTGAACCCCCAACTTTTACACCACTGGACAAATTTGCATTTGCACAGCAAATTCTGATGCGCCAATGTGTTTTACATGAAAAAAGGTACTACTGGTTCATTGCTCTAAGTGAACCGGCATTTTATGATGAAAAACAATTCGCTAACGCATTGTAAATTTCTTGTAATTGGAAAAATGAGTAGTGATAATTAACATGTTTATTAAGTTAAATTGCTCAGTTGTCAAATGTTGATGAAATTACTCATTTTTCTAATAACAAGAAATTTACAATACGTTAGCAAATAGTTTTTGATCATAAAATGAAAAGAAAAAAAAATTTCATAGTTTTATTAAGGCTTACTTTGAAGCCCTGTTTCAGACACCCTGCTTAAAATTTCCTCATAAGTTATACCAAAAACAGCATTGTCGTATGTACCTACTTTCACTTCACTCTTGCAAAAAAACATTCTACAATGAGGGATTTCGAAGATATAAACACTAATTTGTGATAATCTTTCTCACAAAAAATTGAACAATAAGGCTATAACTGAACAATCGCTTGAAATGGTTGCGCATATCATATATCAAATTAGTGTGGAATTGAACGGAGAATTCAAATATGTATGTTCAAATATACAGGATGATACATTCGAAATAACGTTTCCTGTGAAACGGAAGTTCATATTCTCTAAAAAAAATTCAAAATATTGAATTTGTATCCTTACTCGAAAAGTTCTAATGAAATACTTCAGATTTTGCAATTGGCAAATCAAAAGTCCACGATTATGAAGAACTAATTTACGCCTCATCAGCCTAATGAATTGCAAAGAATTGCAAGAATATTCGTTGGGGCATAATTTGAAAATTTTCTGATTGAGTTTACTTTATATGCTCTAATTTTCGTGCGAAATGATAAATTTAGGTACTGCTATCTTTAAAATGTCGACTATTTCGTGCATTCTTAATAGCATACCTAAATGAACGATAAGCCAATACGATTTTGGGGACTTTTTTCATGTTTTCTTCTGAAATATTCTCATTTGGCGGTAACTGCGTTCTACATCATTTGTGCTAACACGATTCCATTCGATATGGGCAATCCACTTCTCCAATATATGATTTGTTTTCTTCAAAAAGCAATGCTTCAACCACACATCTCTGATCAAAAGTTGCGTGATGTTCCATGTGATACATTTAAGAACCAATAGATATATATCATCTGTTGATTCAACACATGATATGCATGATATTTACTGAAAAACAGTAGGGTTAGTGGAAATAGAATGCTCTCATCATTGTGGGCTTAAAATGATGGCTCTGTAAAATTGCGTACTATTGTCTCCTAAATTTGCAAAACAGTAATAGAAAGGCATTATATACAATCTCTATATATATTTTTAATAATTTATAGTCTTTTTTTCTAGAACATCACTTGAATGAAGTTCGCCACGAAAGGGGGAAAAGATTATGGTTCAACGTTTCCGATGTGCCCATTGCGGAAAATGTTGTTGGTGCTGAACTACGCCTTTATAAGAAGGAAAATCACAAACGCAAGAAGTCCAAAGCCTCCTTTACTATAACAGTATATCAATTAATTACGATCGACGACGGGTAGGTTTATTGGTGAATAGTTAAGCAGAAATTTCAACTCGATATTTTTCAGGGAGAGGGACTTGGAGTATGTTTCGGCAGTGAACACGACGGCTAGTTTCACTGGGTGGTTGAGCCTGAACGTGACTAACTGCCTCGCGAATTGGGTGGCCTTTCCCAATTCCAACAAGGGTCTCTACCTGTCAGTACATCAAGTAGATAAACCAGGTATGTTATTAGTCATCTAATAGGTTCTGAGAAAGTTATAAATTTTGGAGGACCGTATTAGTATTTCTTTTCTAGAGAATATACCGTCCACTTGTTATATTGTTCGTATTGTTCCTATTGTCAGATACATGAAAACACAAAGGAGGTGAGGAAAATCTTCGAAAGATATCTTCAACTATGAGTGAGATATTAGTCATCAAGTCGAAGCCAAAGTTCCAGAAAATTCTTGCCTTAGCGCCCTCTTTGTCACTTTGGTTACTATTTCGCCTTTTTTGGCTTCCCCGTTTCCGGTAAATATGAAATAAGGAAACTTTCATACTTCAGATCTAATAGCAAAATACTATTAATCACTAATAACTCATAATTTCCCAAATTTATCATTAATCCTACTATTGTAGGTAGCACCCCTTCAATATACCGTGTGTCCCAACGAATATTGTTGATAGCTGAAAATATGAAATCGATTAAAAGTAGAAACCCTTTTCGAGAACCCGAAGGTGGAACCCATAGTTATACCGTAATTTATCCCTGTACTATAGCTCAAACGATATCCACCGAATACAAAAATTATTAATGAATGTGAAATTTTTTGTGAAAGATCTTTCAAATCAGTGCGGTTTTCACCTCAATTTTTATTATTTATCATCAAAACTTCCTTGAATATTATTCAATTATGCAAACTCTTAAAATATTTTTTGACAAATTTGCCTTAATTTTGAACATAATTGAAAATTCAATATGATTTATTATAAACTAAAAATCACCTTACAAACTAATATAAAACTATCAGAGATGTCAATTTCCTTTATGGTCCACTTCACTTCTAATTTAGATTATGGATATTAAGAGAATCTTCCGGGATTATTGGCCGTGGTCTATTAGGAATTATTTCACCTAACGTTTCTCCTACAACTGCGGTAGGCGTCTTCAGAGGATTCTTGGTCTGAGATTGTACCTCGACCGCTGAATTTCCGAAGGTGATGCTGAATTCGATCCGTTGGCCCAACATATACCCTGATTAATGGCGGGAGGAGGTAGTGGGTTCATTTTGAAATATTTCTTCAATCAAAAGTATTGTTCGTTAATCATCAAAATCAGACACTATTTGATTCTGGTATTATGATTCTGAAACCAACATTAACTTCAGAATTGAGAAAGATGTTGGTACCTTAAATCAACATCGTTCAACATTAGAAACCAGTTATGATTGAAACAGTTCTGCTTTAAGAAAAAGAAAATTCTTTGCCTTTACGGAGGCCACATCGTGAGCCTGTTAATTGAAAATGGTATTCATTTCGATGATTACTATTTTGAATTCATCTATGTTTCGAAAAAGTTCTGCTTTAGTTGAGAATAACTAATATCTTTCAGACCATGAAGTCAGACCAGAAGATGTAGGATTAGTTACAGCTCGAAGCGAAGATGAAACACATCCCTTCATGGTAGCATTTTTGAAAGCCACGAATCGTGTGAAAGCAAGAAGGAGTACGAGAGAACTCAAACGAACTGAAAAAAGGGATAATTACACAACGATAATGAAACGCGCAGTTCAAGGTGAGTTTCAACATTTATTTATGTTATTAAATGGTGGATGCTTCTTCGGATTATTGATAGTTGTAATTCATTTCAGAGAGCGCACCTCATGAGACTCCCACAAGCTGTAAAATAAGGACCTTATACATAAGCTTCAAAGATATTAAATGGAAGGATTGGATTATAGCTCCAGATGGTTATGCCGCATATTACTGTGCAGGAGAATGCAACTTTCCTCTGAATGCACATATGAATGCTACGAACCATGCAATAGTTCAAACCTTAGTTCATTTAATGACTCCAACTAAGTATCCAAAGCCGTGCTGTGCTCCAACTAAATTAACACCTGTGTCAGTTTTGTATTTCTTGGATGATACTAATGTGGTTTTGAAGAAGTTCAAGAAGATGGTGGTGAAAAGTTGTGGTTGTCACTGAGTGGAGGAGTATATATTTAACATTATAACTCAAAATGAGTTAACATCTCTTAGGGAGTGTTGGAGTATATATGAAAAGATTGACTGAACATTGTAAATATTTTTTGTGAAAAGTAGGATACATAAGAGTAAGAATGAATTGTGCTTCAAAACAGCTATCATTAAAAAGAATAATAGCCTTGATTCTGTTATTCAACCTGGGATTATTTTTTTCCAGTAATGAAACTGCCTCACATGGCCAGGTCAGGGACGGGCCCAAAGGGGAGATGGGGGGGAAGATCTTCCCCCCCCCCCAATGTTGAACCAAGTTGACAAATTTTCAAACAGTTGGAAGTTTCTCAAAGGAGTTGGATAAATTTCAGAGCGGTTGGAAAAATTTCGAAGCAGTTGAAAAAAATTTCAAAAGGGTTGGAAAAATGTGAAAGCACTCGGCAAAATTTCAAAGCAGTTGGAAAAAATTCCAAAGTAGTTGGAAAAAGTTCAAAGCAGTTGGTAAAATTTCAAAGCAGTTGGAATACATTATTCCGAGATAGTTATGAAATACGAAGGAATCTGAATTAGAAAAATCAAGTTGCAATATACTTGACAATATATGTAGAGCGACTGTAGAGCAGGCAGTAAATGGTATTTAACCCAATATTTTTACCATCATGTGTTGAAGTTGAAAGAGATGCGGCCTCAAGAAGTAGGTACCTATAGTTGTAAATTTTTTCAGCTACGTCGCATGTACTGTGTCATAAAAAAAACCATCTGGTATCATAAATTTAAGCTGTTATTTTCAGATAAGCAGACTTATCATTAGGTACGCTCTTCGTAAATTGTGTTATAGTTTTGCGAGTAAACAATATGTGTAAATAAATTTAAATAATGAACCAAAAAAGATTCAAAGTGCAGTGTTGACTTATGAAAAATTACAAAAAAAACTTATGAATAGAAAATGCACGAAGGGCAACAAGTGTGGGGGATATTTATGGATAGTAACCACAAATCGGAAGTCATATCACAACAAAAATCGTTCAAAATACTAAATATATAATCAATTCCAAACTCTATTGCAATTATTATAATAATTGCAATAAACGCTACAAAGAGTTCGAAATCTCCAACTCAAATTAGGAAATTTTGTTCAAAATTGTTTCTTCAATATGTCTCATTTAGGTCAAAACCGTTTCCCTACTAAGAAATCTATTTTTTCAAGAAGTATCTTGATTTATGACACGACCCACTTTGATACACATTTTCTGTTTTATTCCCTAGTTATGTTGCTTTTCTTTACTTCATGGGATCTGTGAGCAAAAGTAAAGCTAATTTTTTATCAAACGAAATTTATTTTCTGAAAATTTTGTTCCTATTATTCTGTGAAATGAACCCATGTTAGGGATGAGCAGTTTCAATATTATGAATCTCATCAAAGTGGTAAGATTGATTTTTCATCTACCCAACATTCAATCATGTATATTTCTTTCTTTTATGGAATCTGCCTTTTTGTGAAAAATATCTTGTTTTATGATGCTTGAAATTTCGAGATACATACACTGAAACTGAATTAAATTAAAGAATGAAACAAAAAGTGTGTCTCAAAGTTTCAAACATACTTCAAGGTATTCATCACAGAAAAAAAACGATTCCATAAAATAATGAAACTCGCATGAGAAACAAACAACTAGTGTTCCTCATAGTTTCAAGCAACATCAAGATACTCTTCATGAAAAAGACAAACTCCATGAAATCTACCTAATTGAATGCCCGGTAGATGGAAAATAAGTTAATTACTCTTCAACACTGTTGAAATTCATCATTTTGAATTTTTTTTTACCGAAAAAAATATTATGCCATCATATTATGTATAACGGTTTCCTGTTAAAATTCAATGTTCAGTTGGAAAATTTTCGATGGATTTCACAATTTGGCTCCGGTCGGCCCGTCCCTGGGCCAGGTAGGCCGCACATGAAAGAAATGCGAAACATGAAAGTTGAAACGTGAAACACGAAATATGAAATACAGCTAAGGTGATATGCATACCGAAGAAACCAATTTGAAATCAGTATCGTTTGATAACAATAATAATAATAGCATTAAATTCAAAAAATGTTTACATAAACATATAAACAAAATTGAATCGTCAATAACAGTGAAAATATACAATAGAATCATGATTCATCAGTTGCTTGTTGCTCTACAAAATATTGTAAATTCTTTCTCTGAATATGATTCACATTCTATCAATATGCCATGCAGTCCCTTCTTGGAAATTAAAGGATTGCTAATAAGCTGGTAATCTTTGGGTAGAGCATTGTATAGTTTTATTCTCATGTAGAGAGGTGATCTTTAGGACGTTAAGGAATGTAGTGGATATAGAATAGGTTGTGTGTGCCTTGTGTTGCTTCTTGATCTGAAATCTTAACAAGAGTTCAAGTGATAATGTAACCACGTTATTATTTACAAAGAAAAATAAAAGAACGACGTGACGATAATGATGGGTACATATCCGTGTGTCAATTACAGGGGTCGACAAGATTTTTGAATCACAAAGCAGATCTTCATTTTCAAAATGAAAATACCCTTCTAATAATAGAAAAAAGTATTCCTAAAACCCTAACCCGTACGACTTTTCAAAAACTCAATAAAACTCTTTTACATTTGCATGTAGTCGAGCGGGAAGTCATTGTAATGAGGGCACAATTGAAAAAAGTAAATAACAGGAAACGTACTTGTGAAATCAATCTTCTGTTGAGTTTGGAAGTGAGAGGTTTTCTGTGTGTAGAGTAGATAAGAAAGTGTTTTAAAGGACGGAAATGTCGAGACAAACGCGTCGCAGTCTCTCCTGACAAATTTTGATATATCTGTGGAAAATTTATGGTGAAATTTTACAAGCCAGACCATTTTCTGAAAGTGTTGAAATGCCCTATTTGCTATATTTTGGTGTATAATTGGTCTCAGTTCAGACGAAACCTTTCGTTGAATTTGTAATCCGTGAAAAAAGCGAATTCATTCCTACTACTGAAGCGTTATTCTTCATCAGAGTCACTTGACTCTGCTAGTTACGTACGTGTTCACTGTACGGAAATTCTCATATCACAAGTATGCATTTACCTAGCTTGAAAGGTAGGAGGTAGGTAAAACATTATCTACACTTGTTGAAAATTCCGCATCATAATTGTACAAGAGTAAACTTTGTGCTGCAGAAAACGTTTTTTCCTTAACTACTGTTAATTATGGTTCATCTTGAGTTGGACTTGTAGCTACAGGCAGACTCTACACTTGTTACACTTGTACGGTTTGTGTTACGGGCCCCTGATCATTTACACGATTGCTATTTTTGCCTGAAGGTTATTTCAAAAAGAAAAAACAGAAGATCGGCTTTTCAAATTCGAGTTCTGCAATGCGACCTCTTCCTCATAGTGCAGATGTACAAGTGCCGATCGCACCCTTAGACCTCTTGTAGACCCCAAAAATGCTCTCCTGCCTCCTCTTCACATTAAACTTGGGGTGATGAAAACTTTCTGAAGATGAATTAGGATAGTGATGTATTCAAATATTTAAAAAGAAGAGTTTCCCAAGTTAACTGATGCCAAATTAAAGGAAGACGTTTCTATTGGGCCACAAATCAAGAAATTTCTGGACGACGTTAATTTTACAGGAAATCTTACTATTCAGGAACTCAGAGCATGGAAGTCATATGTTGTAAGAGATTTTTTGGGCAACAAAATGGATGCGAACTGTCAACAGTTAATGAACAAAAATCGCTTCGTGTCCGAATGTCATTAAAAATTCATTATCTCCATTCACATTCCACCAAGATATTAGGATAATGAAAATACGTTTTCCATGTATCAAGGATGATGGGATCCAGCCATGATGAATGATTACTGCTAGTTTTTGAGGGAGAGAAGATTAGACTCCTGATAAAAGAAAAAAAATGACATTTATAATTAGTATTTTAAGTCAAAATTTTTAATTTAATGTGTGTTTTTATTGAATGTTCGAAACTGAAAAAATTGATATATACGGTTTGAAAAATCTTGAAGAATTTTTTTTCATAGCATCACACATTGTGACATTAAATGTGATTTTATGAATTAAACTAGAAAACCTTACCCGTAACAACTAATATTTTGTCATTTTTGTATTTGGATACGTTCATTCTTCCAAAATATACTATTTAGCTTTATGTTAGACTCTTTATTAACAGCCGTTCCACATGAATCAGCACTGACGGTCAGCATCAGTTTCCGACCGCTTCATGTGAAATGCTACATTTGTGCTTCATGGTACGTCCGGATGTCCCGGATGGTTAGAACGGAACTGGTGATAGGCTCGAACAAAAATTTTATGTTTATACTGTATCCTTCGAGCATCCCTAAACTTTTAATTGTAGGCTTTTCAGGAAAAATAAGTCCCTGTCTTCTTCGTCGGCAATTCTTGCATTTTTTAATCATATTCATTGGTCAAGGCACTTAATGAGTGTATAGCTACGATTTCGTTATTTTGATTCTTGCATTTCTTGTAGTGGATGGAATTTGTTTCCTACAAATGTAATTTCATTAGTTTCCGAGATGCCTAGCTCACTCTTTCCTTGAGACCCTTGTTTTTCACGTTCAATAATGATTTCCGGATTATCTAAATCACCTGTCCTGGATGAGCTCCTGGTTGAGTTGACCTCGACCTGATGAGATGACCTTGTCCTGGTCATCAAGGGGGAAAGTAATCAGCGTCATTGTCGATCTGATGCAGAATGCTCTGCAAGTTATCGATCGGTGGTGATCATAGAACGAACTCTCTGTAAATCTTATAAAGACGGAGATGGACCTGTTCTCTAGGAGAGAAGTGTCTGGCAACACCAAACTGCCAAGTCTGTTTGGTGTTCGGCTCGCTCTATCCGAATATAAGGACACAAACGAATAAGGTCAATGTAATTTTTTGGTCTACTCAGAGGGTAGTTGGGAAGGGATAGGGATTCAAACTAAACGTCACGCACTGGTTATATACCATGTCTCTGAGGCCTCGCCTAACCAATGCATCGCTGGTGTGGTGGACTTCAGGGAAGGCCTGCAACCGCGCTATCTTCAAATAATGGAAATGCACTTACATAAATTGGTGCATTAATTTGTCGGGAGTAAAATAATTAACAATAAAATCTCCGAACTATCAAAACACATTAGGTTTCGGAGTCTATAAAATACACTCTATCATCAGATAATGTTGCAAAATCTTCAGAATATCAAATCTCTGATTTGTCAATTGCAAGTACAGAATTTCATATTTGTTTATTTGAAATAAAAAAATCTAAGATTATGAAGTTTTGTCGTTACGTCTTTTGATACGAGGGTGGAGTGAATAGTTTCCGTCCTAACCAAGAGATAGCTTCACTAGGTCTACTTTTGGAGCGGTTTCCTACAGAACCATTCCTACCCAGCTTGTATGTAAAATTTCAGCCCAATCGCTAAGTTAGCTTGCGTTTGAGAGGACATTACGCGAAACGCTTCCGTTGTTTTCGTGAGAATGAAAAAATTGGAAAAACGTACTGTCATAAAATACTTCTATTTGAAAGATTTTACACCGAAACGAATATGAGAAGGGATGGATTCAATACTAGGAGACTTCTCTCAGTCTAATTCAACTATTAAGGAGTGGGTTTCTGAATTTAAAATGGTTCGTATAAGCACCTCTGACGAGCCTTGCTCAGAAGTTCACAACTTCAGAAAAGATTGAGAAAATCCATTTAAATAGTGTTGGAAGACCGCAGGTTGACAGTACACGAGACAGCTGAAACCTGTAGGATGTTATCTGAACATATGCGAAATATTTTGCTCAACCATTTGCACATGAAAAAGCTGTTTGCATCATGGGTGTCGCGTCTGCTAACGATAGACCAAAAACTGATTCGAAAAACCATTTCTACCAACAATTTGGCGCTGTATAGGCGTAATCCAAACGAATTTTTACGTCGAATCATAACTGTTGATGACACTTGGGTTCACCACAACACTCCTGAGAATAAAGAACAGTAAAAACAGAGAGTTGGAAAAGGGGAACCAACTCCAAAAAGGCAAAAACAATTTTATCGGCAAACAAGGTTATGGCTACTGTTTTTTGGGGTGCGTGAGGAATTATATACATTGATTACTTGAATATGGTCCCTTCTTAATCGAATAAGAACAGGTCATGGTCGTACCAACAGCATGCTTTTCAAGTGGAATTCGGTTGATAGTCCTAATTGTGAATGTGGTGAATCAGAGGAAACAGTTGAACACCTAATTAATAATTGTTCGATTTATAAATTCCAAGATGGCATTAGAGCCATACACAATATATCAAACTCATTTTTGCAATGGGTTGAAAATTTCAGATCAATTTGATGAAGTATAAATTGAATTCTCTTGCTGTTCTGGCTTTTTTATTTTCAGGTTGGAGTTTGTGTTTGGAAATCCTTCCTCCGAAGAGCCGTCCCGCTGATCGTGATGTCCTTCTATATAGAATATTCAGATACAACAATTTTATTTTATTTTTTAACGGGGAGACAGGTTTTTTCGGCTGAGGTTTTTTCCCCTGGCTCTATAGTATCGTATGATACTGGTGATGATAGTATCGTATGATACTATAGTATCATACGAAGAATGTTGTGGTACCCCGTTCCTTTTTTTTACCTCAGCTTAGGTTCTTTTTGTTTCAACATTTATTGTATTATTTTAGCTCTCTTATTCAAAAGAATATATATATTTATATATATATATATATATATATATATATATATATATATATATACTTGAAACGGGTAAGACTTTCATTGGTCAACACTACGCAAAGTTATTGCAACGTTTGAAGCACGAGGTGCAAATTAAACGACTTCATGTGGTGAAGAAAAAATGTTTATTTCATCACTATAACTCACCAGCGCATTCGTCGATTGTTGACATGTCCTAAATCCACAAATTGAGAATTGAATTGATGCTGCCTTTTTAACTCTCCAGACTTACCCCCAGCGACAACTTCCTGTTTCCTAACTTCAAAAATGGCTTGTTATCGGAGCTGTAATCCGTATTTTGAGGAGCTTAACGAATCTGCGTTTAAAACTAGTATAATTTAATTAGAAAACCTTTATGAGGAATGTATCAGTGTTGATGGAGATCATGTTGAAAAGTGAAGCAAAAAAAATTTGAAAACATAGTTTTCTTGGTCAGGCCAGAAACTTTTTACCCCACCTTCATAGTTCGCAGTTTTTATAGGTCGTTCATTGTTGGGAAACAATTAACTGATTTGCTCCAAATAAATTAATGCACGGATTCATGTTCAAACATTTTCATCATTTAAAGATGTTTCAGAGACTTGCTGTGAAAACTTGAAAAAGTTTGAGAAAATTATCACACATCTTGATTGGTCGAGATATTTGAGGATACACCTAAACTTTTATTCAATACGTAAGTAAATGAATGCTATAGACATTTAATTAAAGATAGATGGATAAAAGTTAGATACAAGCAATAAGCAATGATGACTGGACATAAAAATACAGCTATGACGCCAATGACCAATGACTTGACTTAACCACCTATGCTGCAAACAACCTAGTCCATCGTCAGTCCGCAACCAAAGATGCACATTTCAGATTAGTCATGCGCACAAATCAGGTCGAACTCATGTGTGGTTTGTTAATTATCTATTGGCAACAATGAGACATGTAAAATTGTTAACCTAAGATTTGGGTAGGGCATAGAACATTAATTATTTGTCAAACTGTGAACTTATTTTCATTCTGGATTTGGATATTAGATTCGAAATTTGATATAACACAACTCTTAACAATTTTGCATTTATTAGAAAACTTCTGAACTATTTCACAACTGTTCCTTCTGGAACAGGCGGTAAATGTAGAGATGTCGCTGCTATCACAGCTTGTCGATTCCTAATTTGATGATTCACCTGAAGAGGAGCTAGTGGTTTTCTTGTAGGAATTTCGTTATGTCAGTTTACGATAAAATAATTGTCAAAAGTTGAATATTCCACCTATAATAAATTGATTAATTTGAAATTATGGGCAATGTATAGTGTAGAAGAATATAGTGTAGTGGTGACTAAAAATTTTCTGTTTGTATAACCTGAACAATTTATTTTGCGTAGGCTGGGCAATGACATTGAATAGGAAATTGCTATTTTTCCAAAAGAAACTTATGAATGTGGAGTGCAATTACAAAAATCTTCGTGAGAAACTCTTGTGTTAACAAAAAATTACAAGAAGCCACAAAGATTCTGGACGAAATGGATTACGGTGACCATAGGAAAGAAATGGATGAGACGTTCACATCCAGACAGGTAGGTGTATATTCCGATTTATTTTTCGTTATTAGGGAGTAAGCCGATTCAAGTTGTTATTCATTGATTCTCATTTAGTGTTGATCATTTTGAGGCAACAATTAAAGGAATCCACGTAAGGAGATATAGAATCAGCTGTATATTTGTTATTGGTTAGACGAGTTGAGTGGTTCTCGAAAAATTCTTTAATTCTCAATTTTTCGAGAAGAATAATTGAGGTTATGAATTTCATATACTTCAGTAATATTGGTCTCATTTTAAACACTTTCAGTTACTCACATTCTGAATATCAAGTTCAACCTTATTGTATTGGAAATATTAATAAAACCTTGTAAACACTTGGTGAGACATTTGGATTGGATTGATCAATTGAGAGTTATTATCGTTGAGAATATTATGTAAAAATCTTCATACAGAAGGTATCTTCGATAAATCAAAAGGTCTAACTATACTCGATAGAAATTTCAGGATCAGTTTCAATCTGTCTGCATGTTAGTTCCTTCATATAACGAAAAACATTCTAGAGAGAATATGTAATCATTTGCCTGAACAGATTCATCTTAGAGTATCCCAACGGTAACTTCAACTTGAATTCGAAATAACTAGATAACCATATTAGACACATATTATGGCTAGTTGTGAAGGCTTCATAACTTAACCATAAAAAACCAAACATCTTATCTTAACCATAGCATAAATTTCACTAGGTCTTAAATCAATTGACAGATAGGTCAAAAAAATACTTCCGGGTTTCTTACAGAGTGAATATTATTGAAGCAAAATCGGCTATTGATTGTGTGAAAGATATATTGAGTCAATAATGTTTTCACTAAATGTGAAGTCCATGTCGTTGCGTTAATTATATTGGCAGGCCAATGCTCAATTATGTAGATGTTAATGAATGATACTGATTATATGAAATTGATGTTCTTACAATTCATGGCACCCCAAATTTGGAATTCATCAAATAATACCAGAAGCTGCTTTCACAATATTTGTCATTCTATTATTATTATAAATCAGTTGAAATTGTAGGTGTATTAGGTTCTGTGGTTTCTTAGTGAGGATAGGAGTGTAAACTTCGTTATTAAATCGTTTTTTCAGGCTACTTTTGTGTTTCACAAAATCCTAAGATTTGTACACCTGATAAAAATGAACGGCTACCAGATATTAATACAGGAACAGTTCTTGTGCTATACTAGTTCCAAAACTTTCGGTACCATAATAGCCCTGACCTTTATCTACATGGAATCATGTAGATAAGTGTTTTCAAATATGAGGCTTTTTTATCAGTTAATAGAACTAATCAAAATTAGTAATTATACCAGAAATTCTTTTTAGAAAATATGCACCATGATCGATATATTTGAAACCAAAGTTACCTTCAAATCTGAGAAATTTTAAGCCTGGATCTGACTTGAACGTATTGAGATAATCTGTGTTGATTATGGACTAGCCAGTGCTAGGTCGGTATAATGAAAAATTATCTGAGGCAGTTTGATTTTTATAATTTCTTCGAATTTCGCGAAGTTATAGAAAAATGCCGCAGATATATTAAAAATGTTAACTTGTTGATATGATTTTAATTGATGGTGTGGTGTATAGTCTGGGAGAACTATGACAACGCATTGAAAATGTTTGTGAAATTATTCGTGAGCTCATCAAATGAACGTTGATTATTTTGGCCAATCCCTTATATTTTTATTACACGGCCTTTTGAATCAGCAATTTTCCTTTCCTTTTACTTTGAACTTGGGAATTCCTCTGAGGAAAAATTGCCTAATAAGAGTTTACATAAAACCTAGTACGTTATTTCCTGGAAAATATTCTTAAAAAAGGCCATATATGCCGTATTGCGCGCTTTTTTATATCAGGTGATTATTATCCATATCTATTTTTAGTACATTTTTTTCTAACATGGGCGAAGTAAGGAATTTTTAGCTGAGGTTTTTCCCTTTTCTCATTTAATCATACTACAGACCTTTATGGTTTTCCTATGTTGCACTTACCACAGCTTTGTACTATTATTATCTATGAACAGAGAAATGTAGTTCATTATAGTTTCAAGATTTAATGCCCAAGTTTTTTTTAACTCTTTTTATAATTGGTATATTTTGTATGAGCAACATACGTCAAAATGATCCATTTTGATGTGTTATACCACATGTAAAATAAAAGCCTCACCTTTGAAAATACCCTGTATATTTCACCTCTGGATGCTGACATAAGTTAAACAAGTCCATATGAACTGATATTTACGAGAGAAAGTGTTTTCAATTGAGTTCCTAATTTATGACTTCGATAAAAAAATTTCATTTTTCAAAGTATTATCAAATTGCAAATAACTACATAGGATTATTATGAAATTTTGAATTTTCTTAAATTTGAAAACAATGTAACCTGAAATGTTTGTCAATATAATGATACTCTATTTTGATAATGGGTCCATTTTCTTTATACAAATCGATTGTTTAATACTGTAATAATACACATCTCTTGAGTTCGATTTTATTCAAATAGAATCAAGTAGGAATGGATTGTATCATTTTACTTAACAATATTTTTATGGCGTTAGTTTGGGAGATATATGAATATTAGTTAACTATTACCTCAAAGGGTTATCTCTTGGTTCTGAGAGAAATTTACTTCTCAAGTAACCTAGACAGATCTGTATTTAAGTTTCGTATTTGGGAGGGTGGGGGTTCCATTAGTCTAACATATTTGTATAGAGTGTACCAAATGATGGTTTACGAAGTATCGATGAAATTTTGATCTTTCCGCGCATATACCTAATCATTTGTCCTAGTAAAAATGGTGGATGCGCTTTATGAAATATTTTCTTAAATTTCTTCAAAAGTCTTCCTATCTTGCGTCTTATTCAACAGAACGTTGAAGTCTTTCCCTTCATAAGTGGTTTGACTTCATATGAATGAACATTTTTGGATAGTGTACGCCTCAGGCAATCAGTGCATTCACTGATTGCTAGTCAGGTTTTGTTTATCATGACTGTATTTCTGCATAAAACGATACTCGCTCTTCTATATTTAGCTGGAGCACTACGTAAGCTATCGCCCATGATGATTATCAGTTTTCAGACTCCTCAAGAATTTTCAATTCAGCTTATATCGACGTTGTAACGTCACTAGTTAACAACTCAGGTCTTCGGTTCCCCACCAGCGGAAGAATTTCTTTTCGCGTCTTGAAGTAATCGCCGCTCAACTATCTTCTATCCTGCCTTATTATTATTTTCGTCGGCCGACGATGCTGGTACACTGGATGAACCGTAGTCGCCGCATTATCACGATTTTCTTTTGATTCGGATGTTCTTCGATGCTGGTATTTTTCGTTTTCACCTAGAATGGGTTTTCAGGGATTGTGATACTTGATAATAGTGAGTAAGAGGAAGTACGGTGCCATGGTTGTTACAGTGACAAGTGTTAGTACTTTCAGTGAATATCGCAGTGACGGATTTAACAAGCACGATAGTCAGGATAACATCGGAGTCTCTCTTCTGACTTACGGCGTGAGTTATTTTTTGTAGTTATAAATATTTAATTAAGTTTCAAATTGTTGAAAGAGATTCAAAAGTTAAGTGGATTGTATAGAAAACGTAGAGTGCTTCCTGCTGTGTGAATCATCAAAAGGTGTCCCGAAATTTGATGATATTATATTCTACGTCAAAAAATATAATGATGTCATCATAGAATAGTATATGTATCTACCTAAGTTTGTTCAGAAAGGCTCAGTTTTCGATAGTAAGATGAGTTCTTGAAGATGATTTTTGTTGTTCTTCTGTGAATCGAATTAATAAAAGTGCGTGATAATTTGTACAGGGTTAATCACTGTATTTTTCAGAATGCTTAATCACTGTTATAATCTGATGAATCGAAATGAATTATTTCATCAAAGCGAGAAAATCTTGAAAAATGTACTGAACAAGTTTTTCTTTTCCCTCTTGTGATCGATCTCATATTCTCGATCTTGATTTGATTTATCGTTTGATTTTTCTGCTCATTGTTCTCTGATTATTAAATTATTATTGTTGAAATAATATGGCACTACCATTGAATTTTGTTATATTGTGAATTTGTGAACACGGTTCTGGGTATGGGTATTCTGTTCGTGTTACTTCATGGAAATAAGATTACTTACTCACTTCTTGTCATCGTTAATATTCTCTACGCAAAATAAGGTTGATGCAAAAGTAGGGTTGCAAATGGATTTATAATTAATATCGAAATGCTGTGGCATTTGGCACTTTTGGCTCAATTATACTATTTCCAATAAATAATTAAGAATCATTTTGATTGTTAAAATCAAGAGAATTCACATTAAAAACATATTCGCAATGGTAATAGTTGATTCGAAAAATTTGTCTTCATATTATTATTAAGTACTATAATATAAAATGAGTTGAGGAAGTTCCTAAAAACTCAAATAGAAACAACAGGAAACAAGTATTAGATCCTGCATAGAAATGACAACAAGTTGTTGCGAAATAATATATTATGTATGAACATAGCTGAAAAATGTTCAACCATACAGATTTTGTATTTGTTCTTTTTCTGAAACCTTTGATGGGTTTTCATTACCAGTGTCTGAAACAGTATTGATTCAAAAATCATATCATACTATAAATATATAATAATTTAAAAATTATATGATATCATTATATAAAATTACTGAAAATGGCAATTTCTCAATTTTCGTTCGAAACACAAAATTTAGAAATGAAAGACCGGTTCTATTTTCAGGTTTGGATTACCCCCTTTACATGTCTTTGGTTTTCAGGCTTATATGAATTGAATTACGACAAATGGCTCAGAATTTTCCAAGAAAATTCAGAATGTTGCTAACGAACTTTCAGAAATTGAAAAAATAACAAAAATTGTCAACCTGCACGTTTCGATAATTTATGGTCAGTCTCAGAATTTAAACCTTTGAGGCACAGAGAAGAAAGAATTGCAGCGCTTTTAATCTTTCATGGTGCCTACTTCTGGACACTTCTGTTCAGAAAATTAACGACGATATTCTTCGTTCATCCATTATATATATCCAATGTTATTCCAAAATACTCTCTATACGATAACTACTTATCGTGCAATTGATTGTCGAAGGATGTACAAGAAGTAGGTAGAATTAAAGGGAACTAAATAATGGTTGAAATTTTTTCCGTAGATTATCTTCCGGTTACTCGCGATCATGCCTGATAAACTCGCAAATCTTATATTAAAAGTATACAAAATCTTATATTAAAAATATACAAACTGAGGTATTTGACTTTTCATTCTTAATTTTTTTCACGACCATTATTCTTCGATTTACGAATTATGTTACTGTTCAAAATCATCCAAAAATATGAAAAATTTTAAATTTTCTTCGATTTCTGCGTTTAGCGTATTCTGGAATTCATATTCAGAATTTTTAAAAGAGTAACTAAAACGTACGTTGAAGTTCCATTAGATCAGAGCTTACACTTGTTCAATCGGTTTGTTCAAAAAGGCGTAGCTTATCACTTATTATTGCAGTCGGTTTCACAACTATCTGCTCGAACTTCTGTTAAACTTTTACTTTTGTATTGTATCCAATGAACATGAACATGAACATCTTTCGATGTTCTAAACAAAATAATATATTATGATTGTTCAACATTCGTTGCTTTTTCAACCTGAAGTTGAAGTGAGTACCTATCTACTCATTTGTAGTTTTCCCCTTCAGTAACTCTGGTCGGGAACTTATGTTCAGCCTCTTCTGGAACGAATCGCATTTCCATGAGAAGTATTTATTTCTAACGGAAAATAACAGTAGATATTAATTATAACATTATTTTTCCTAATTATGAGAGGTGATTGAACAGAAACCATCAGAATTTTATTTCTCTCAGAGAACTCGTGAAGTAATGTGAGCATCAAATGGACTTTCTTTAATTCCATCATTTCCATAATTGCAGCATTAGTTTTTGATATCTTCGAGTGACAATAATTTGAAATTGAAACGTCGAATCATATATAACGGTTAGGGTTGAAGTTCGTACCGAGAATATCACCCTTGACTGGGTTGGAAACTAGATAGGTAGTTACTTCTAATCTGCCCATTATGTGAGTGGGTTATACGAGGTCAATTCTTCTCATTTATCAATCAAGTCCAATTGCTCGTGAGTGTAATGAATGCATCTCGAACATATGAAATTTATTCATTATTTGAAATCTACTTAGTTGTAGTGCCGCTTCTTCATGACAAATAGGTGATTGCCAACTTCGAGAAGCTGAAGTTTTCTAGTACTGTTACCCAAAATGGAAAAAACCATTCTATGCATCATACATTTTTTTGTAGGAGGGCTCGTGAGTTATTGTCTACATGAAAGTTACCCTTTCAATTTTATAATTACCGTTTGAATATTTTTCCAAACATCATGTATTTTCAACCAAAGAACTGTTTCGACTTAGACGAAAAAAAAGAAATTTCGTCCATTCAGATATTTGATTTATAATTAAGGTAACTTCAATCTCTGACGTGGAAATCTAAAGAACAAATATACCTGCGGTGGAATTCAGAAAATTCTGATTGTCCCACGAGGAATTGGTTACGTAAATATCAATCAACCATTCCAATCAGTTGATCTAAAATTTCAACATAACTCGGTGGCTTGAATTAATTTGATAATGCATTTCAGGGGCAATGTAAGCTTTTGATATCAGTTGGAACGTCCCTTATTATTTTCTGTCAATAAGAATGTCCAATGCAGTTGAGCTACTACTATATAATGATTATATACAGGGTGTACCAAGTTCGATGGCCTATTAGACGTTTCTGGAGAACTGGGCCTATTCGAAATTTGAAGATTTGGATTATGATATTGTTCGATATTATCTACCGAACTAAAATATTCTTGAAGCCTGACCACTTTCGCTTATACACTTCGCTTATAACTTTTGTTTTTCTAATTAGAACCCTATTTTTTATGATTGTGTTGGATTCTGCGAAGAAAAATAATGATAGTGTTCTAACATGTTGATGCACCTTAAATGGAGAATACTTGAGTATTTCAGGATTTTTTGATTTTATGTCGTAGTAGAGTCAAATTCATAAAGTCTATTTCATATTAACAATGATAAATCAATTAGGAAAATAGGTCTGTCACTAGTGAATTTTTGGAATTATATATCTTAGATATCATAGATCATTGTTGATATGAAACAGATTTTATGAATTTGACTCTACGTACGACATAAAATCAGAAAATCCTAAATATCTCAAGAATTATCCATTTTAGGAGCATTAAAATGTTAGAACACTATCATTATTTTTCTTCGGAGAATCCAACGCAATCATGAAAAATAGGGTTCTAATTAGAAAAAAAAAGTTATGGGCTAATCTTGATCCCAATTTTTGACCCAACATGTAGCGAATTTTTCAAAATTCTAGAAATTCACAATATCTCCACTGTCTTCGACTTCAAAAGTGTTTAAACGGTTTGTGCTTAAGATATTTAGAATAGAAATAACAAACATAATACCGAATACTCTTATCTCCCTTTTTTCTTCAGTTTTTCTCGATATTTTGAAAAGTATTTCGACGAAAGCAATGATTTTAGTATGAATATATTCAGAATTGAATACTCTATCGATATTGGAAACAAAAAAACAAACATAAAATTGAAATTTTTTTTTTCCATTCCCTGTATAAGTGGTCAGGCTTCAAGAATATTTCAGCTCGGTAGATAATGTCGACCAATGACATAATCCCAATTGTCAGATTTCAAATAGGTTCAGTTCTCCAGAAACTTCTAATAGGCCGTAGAACTTGGTATACCCTGTATTGTATATGATTATACATATACAGGGTGAGTCTTTGACTTGTACATATATTCAAACCATAGATTGTTGGGATCAAAAGAAATACTTTTTTCGTCTAGCATTTTTGTCTGATTCAGCCTAGATAAAAAGATATAGCCATCTTAAACTTTCATAATGAGCTATGCCACCTCTGGAATTATGACACTAAAATTTTTCGAGCATTGGATCTACCACCTGAACCTTCGAGAAAATGTAGCAGAAATTTAATTCTGCGAATCTTCTGAACAGAATTATATTCAGCCAAAGTAACCAAATTTTTTAATTTCGCTGATATAGATTTTTTTCAATCATTAATTACTCGAAGAGAGATTTCACGTAAAATATTTTTGTTTTCCAAAATGGCCAAATATTCATTAAATGGCATTCAACTCACTTCCAATAGAATTTCTGATATAATTATGGAATGGAATGGTATATATTGATCATAACGAAAAAAATAAAACATGTGAGTTAAATTTTGTATTCGTAAAAGATTTGCCACATTAATGAGGACTTATATTCTGAAAATCATTTCATTTGATCAAATCGTTCACGAGATATATTCGAATTTTATGGATTTTCAACAGCCTGTATCTTGATGAATTGGTTGAGGCTTTCGCGGCCATCGTTCAATGTGACATGTTCTTTCGAGCATTTAGGCCGTCGTCGTAGATTAGCCTGTATCTTTCTAACCGAGCCGAATCGGAAGAAGTGGTAGAGACAAAAAGTGTTTCTTTTGACCTCAGGAATGTCCCGTTAAAATATATGTACAAGTCAAAGACTCACCCTGTATATTATATATAGGGTATTCGGAAATGATCGGCAAAAAAATCAGGGGTGATTTCTAGACTAAAAATAAATGGTACCTCTTCCAATAACATTTTTTCGAAAATGGATTATTAACGAAATTACAGGTGTGAAAGTTAAATTTTTTCACAGTTTTTTGCTCTACTTTTACATTTTGCCACGTTGATTATATTTCGACGATATTTCGTATTGTGACTTTTAAGAGATGAGCAAAACGAATTTGCAAATCATTTTCCCATATTGTAGAGGGCGCCACATAAGAGCATATACTTCTGTTTGAATGGTCACCACTTTTTTGTGCTGTATGCTAATTTTGGCCCTATATTTTTATTCTCTGGACTCTTTTACCCAAAAAAGGTATACCTCCTTTGTTTCGATAAATCAAACTGTTTTCGAGAAAACCCCAAAATAGCATTTGCATACGATGAATACAAAATCTTTTCAATTTATTTTCAACCTTGAACATAGCAATACACACATTATAATAATAAAACATTTCAATAAATCAGTCATTCAGATCAAAGGTTCAAAGTGACGTGGCAAACCGTAGAGCAAAAAAACTGTGAATAAAATTCAACTTCAACACCCTGTAATTTCGTTAAAAATAAATTTTCTAAAAAACTTACAGGAAGATGTACCATTTATTTTTGGTGTGGAAATCACCTCTCAATTTTTTGCTCATCATTTCCGTATATTATTACACATGGGGTCGTTCCACCATGTTAAAGATTTCCCTAGTTTTGATGTTTAACATAAATAAATTGATCTGAAGTGAATCGATTCAGAATTTAGTTATATGAGAGTATATTCAACAGTGAGACCCATATTAGGTACATTGAAAACAAAAGAATACATTATGGAAACCGTTCATTATGTTTTGAAGTGAAAGAAACTAGAATGATTGTAATTTCGGTTGCACTGATTGTTAATTGGATTAATGAAATGTTCGTTTTGTCTAAATTCACTCGAATAAAAATTCGAGAGGAGCATTTATATCAAGTCAGGAGCTCTCTATTGTTCATTCTCAGATTTCTTTTTCTTAAAATAAATAGGCTTTACAGTCGCAAAAAATTGGGCGTTTCCATCACTCGGAGAAACTTGCATGGGGGCCCTGATTCAAGGACACTGCTAAAATCTCAAAGAGTGAAAGAGGACGTAATCAGTGCTTTTCAGCATGCAAACTGAAAGCATAGAACTTCTCTTTTGAGGCTGCTAGATGTCGCCATTTGTATCAAGTGACTCAAGAGGCCCCTACCAGTATAAGTGGAAGTATTTTATGTGAAATAAACTACCGAAACCGGTCTATCTCTATCTAGTTCCACCAGTAAATTGAATACCGATTCATTTCGATGATTACTATGTACATATTTTCAATTTATCTATGTTTTCAGAAAAAAAGTGTTTATTTCTAGGATTTTTCTACAGAAAATTCTCATTATTTCAAATTAATAGTTTAGAATATTTCATATCAAATAGTAAAGCTGTTTTACACTGTGACAACGCAGTGTTGCAAATCGTAAAAAAAGTATAAATAATTGAGCTTCGAATTGTTTCTGGTTGAATGAAAAAAGTGTTTTCTCTATTTCAGTATAGTAATGAGTTCATTACAGTACTAAAAGTAGTGCTGTAATGAAACTCATTACAGCATTGTTTTCAGTTATATTTTTCGTGTTGTGGTTGTCAGTACTGACCTCAGATCCTCTCAATTTTAGAATCAAATCAATTAAAATTCCGTAATCTGTCAAATTTCGTAAGTCACACCAGCTGCCAAGATACAATACAAAAGTAACTAATCGGAGTTTCCATTTGAATTCCGAGAATATTTCTCTATTTGACTGAAATAGAGAAAATATCCTCTAATACTCGTTGCAGAAGGCAATTCCAACACTCATGCTCTCGAAAACTCGCTCCTTCGTCGCTCGTTTTCGAATTTCGCATTCGTGTTGAAATAGGAGCAACTTGTTTTAGAATATACTATTTTTTTAAGTTAATATCTTACGAACTCAGTGTTGGAACTGTTGGATGAAATTGCATAAATACGAATGTTACTGATAGTTTTATTCCACTAACTCGGACGGAATTAGAATAATGATACACAATTCCTCGAAGCCATAGACAGGTAGATTGTTGTTTCCACCTTATGTCACCATCCAGCAATATTGTGTATTCGATGTAATGTCTGCGTTGGCGTATTTTATGATCGTTACCTATTATAGCTGGGTCAGGGTGTATAGGATTTCATTTGGAAATAACCAAATGAAATAAGAGATTATTAATTCAGGCAGGATGGACGAAACCTCACTTGAGGTTTTTTACTTTTGATGCATCTAGGGTAGATATGAAAAACGTTAATTTTTCCCAGATCAAACATTGAATGTCGCGGGGAACAAAATTTCAGGGACCCCTCTGAGGACGCTAGTGAGTAGGTGTGTGACTTACGGGATTCGTGCGTTAAGCCATCCATTATTATTGCAGATTTTTTCATATTCGTTCACAATTTATGCCATGCTTATTCAAACGTTTTTTGATAAATATCCACTACTCTTTTGGTGTTGTAATATGAATGTCAGTGGTGCATGTTAAATTAGTGAAATTATTCGTTTATACCCCTAGCCATAATGTGATAGTAGTTTGACGTATACTGGGTTTAGTAAATGCAATAGTCTGGCTAATATGTGAGTATGAATAATATGTCTGGCAGAAGATAAACTGAAAAATTTTCCCCAGTTTCGCAGTTATGCTGAATTGATCAGATGATGGCCTTTACTAAAATAACAACTCTGCACGTTGGTGATGTTGAAAAATTGGTGTTCCATTTCCCGCTTGTAAAGTTCTATGTTGATGACACTCTTTTGTCCATACCAGAAGACAAGGAGGCTGTGGTTCTTGAGTCAATCAATACCTAGTTCCTGTAACGTTTTTCGAATTGTATAGCATCGAATCGTATCGCTCTTTATAGTATGGACAGAAACGCAACGGGTGCTTTGACCTTCTTGAAATGAAAGTGTGATCCTTTTCGCTAATAAGGCCGTCCATACAGTTACTTTGCCGAGTGTGAGGATTTTTGGTGTTTTGATTGCTCATTAGTGTGATTCCAGTATCTGCAACTTTGTCTGTCAATATGACCGTTGAAATTAAAGTGCGCTTCATCTGGGAAACATATGTTGCTAGTGGTTTCGGCAAAATCGTGAAAAATGTGTATAATTTTTTTTCGTTAACGGCCTTTACCATGAATACGGATGGTGTTACGAAAATTTTTTATTGAACAAACCCCAATTATTTTTCAGTTTTCTATATATCCCAGAGACGAGATCACCTTTTTTTTTCGAAACACCCTGTATGTAAGCAGATCGACATCTCGAGTTGCAGAATCGTTGTTAGTATTCACCTCGATAGTCTCGAACACGAAGCGCATTCCCGATACAATCTCTTGCGCGGAAACAGAGTTTTTTTTTTTAATTTATAGAATAATATTGGTACATCCTGTGGTTTGATACATCGACTACGGATAGTGTGGAAAATGTCTTATTGATTCGATCACCATGCAACAAACCTTGAATCATTTTCTATAAATAGATTTTTCCGAAACTTTTTTTTACAAAGAGAGTTAATGACGTCTCCATTCTTCACTCTAATCGAGTGTTTCGATTAATGCAAATGAACTCGTTTGCACCTTAATATTCTTTGAAATAAAAATATTCTCACACTTTGACTAGCTCATTAACAACGAGGTTCTCTTTACCAGGATGAACCTTTTGTTAACACCCGTAACTTACCACCATATTCATTCATAACATTCATTCCTCTGCCCGGCGTCGAAACGACCGGAAGCTCCGTCGCGACGCACCCGCGCAGCATCTGTTGCAAGCTGTTCGTTTGTCGCGACGTAAAAACAAAAGGGTAAAAATAGCGGGCGGATGATGAGTCGCCATAAATTCATAGCGATGTGCGATAGGATATGACGAAGTGTTCTATATGGAGCTTTCTTCTTTCTAATCAGCAATTTCTTTCTGCTGGAAGTTCAATGGGAATGTTCAGTTTGATGGGAAATGTTACGTTTATTCAGACTCCTACAAGATACTACTCCCACTCACCACCTGATTCTCCACTAGCGCCCATCGTGACCTGCCTTAAGCCTAGTAGGCACTTGATTTCTTTTGAGGTCACTCCGATACGTATCGTAGACACTTCGTTTAATAATATGCCTACTTTCCTGTGCAATAGCACCCCATACCATAACGCCTACTGTCCGGTGGGCAAAATTGGTGATACTTGAACTAAAACTTTTTAACCGTGAGAGATAGAGGAAAATGAATACACGTTACTGTGGTCTTTTTTGGAGAAACTGATAATGCCATCAACTGCATTCCTTTATCTTTTTTGTTTTCGAGTTATAGGCCAAAATTGAAATTTGGGCGATTCCAACTTTGGCCATTATCTCCGTTTCAGTTTGTGCTAGGAAGTTGAAATGAAAACATTATACAGGCACTTTTTTCATAGCAATCCAGTAGCGTACTCTGTTTTTTCCCAAGAGATTTTCTTGCTGAGCTATAACATAAACTTGTGTTTTTTCTTATGGAAACAACAGTTTGAAATGGCTTAGAACGAATCGCCATTTTCATCCCGTTTCAGAAATATATCATACATCGCCCTCAGATTCTTTCAGACATCATGCAAAATATAGTTTATATTTGAAATTTGAATTATTGAGTATTGAGTAGGTGTACCCTTATTTGTTATCTGTCACATTGGAATTTTACATTGAGTTTGAATAATGGCTGTTGTTATTTTGTGATGTTTTTTTTCCATTAAAAATCAGGTACAGCCGCCTCCGCGATTACTGTTTATACCTGAAGTTTACAGAATAAACTCGTATTATCATCATTATTATAATCACATTTATGATAGATAGTCATAATAAATTCTTAGGTCAAAATGATCTTTGCAACAATAAACTGCGTTTCAGCTCCAAAAGGATCCAAACCCTTCATGAACTTTATCCATTTATGGGTGATTCTCCAGAAACTGAGTCCCAACAGGTTACACATCAATAAATCTTTAAAATATTGGAATTTTTATGTTGTGTATCAATCTGATGTTAGAAATTTCATTCTCCTTCTAGGTTCATATGACTTTACTCAACATTCATTCATAAATTTTTATTTTTTTTAAATAAGTATCTCAAAATTGTCATTCCCGTGGTATGTAACTGAATGGTTCAAGAACTTGAGAACGGTCATAATTCACATTCCTGAAGAAACGAAAACCAGATGAGATACATTCACTGGAATATTGTACCATGTATTATAGTTTGCCACATTAGTTCGAAAGAAACAGTCAAAATTTTTCTTTCATTTGAAAAAAGAAATCTGTCACAGGCGAAAATGATCATTCCCGTGGCAGATTATGAATTTCATCAAATGATTTGAATTTAACGCGTTAACCCCTACCCAGTAGTTTGAAAAGAGGCTGGAAGTCATTTCCCATTGTTTATAACGTCAGTTGTGTATATATGATTGAACAGAAGAGTTCTGCTAATTAGCGAAAGTGTTGAGATCGGTGTGTAACATCCTAGCAGTCATTCCCGTGGAGGAAAATTTTTCAGGTAAAAATTAAAATTTTGTAAAAATTCATTGTATTATCATTTCATTATAGCAAACATTCATAAAATATTCTGTTTTCTCATAAATGAAATATGTTTTTCTGGAAATGCGAGAGTAAAATATCACTTTTGTCATTCCCGTGGATGTCATTCCCGTGCGAAATCCATGACACGGGAATGATTGCACTACCACGGGAATGAGTATAATGTCTGGATAATGATGAACATAGTTTTTTCAAAAGAAATATTGTTCGTGCTAGAAGCGAACTAGGGAACAACTGAGGGTAAAGGGAAAAAAAGAAAGATAGCGTTGTTTAAAAAGTAGTTGAAAGGCAGGAAAATAATATGAAGCAAAACGAAGGAAAAATGAAGAAAACCATTCATGAAATGACTCCAAGGCAACAAAGGTTGCAAAGAAAGAAATGGAGAATTAATACAAAAATTTATAGAAGAGCAAGAAAACTTCAAATAGAGAAAATTTATCTGAAAATACTCCTCCAGAGAGTGCTGATGATTAATTTTGAGATTGTAGGGAAATTCAACGCCAAAGAATGTTGAACAGAAGAAGAGTAGGAAAACACAGAGAAAAAAGGAAAAGAAATAAATATAAGCAGAAGTGCTATAGAATGAAGAAAGTTTCCCGCAAAACTGAATCGCCTGCCCCAAACAAATTCTTTATTGAAATGAGATTGGATATCCATCGAACCAGATTATGAACAATGTTTGGGGAGATTATTGAGCGTCAGTTGAAAAAAAGAAGGTAGACACATCGAATGGAAACCAGAATTATTATCAAAAAATAATGTTAGGCAATATAAAAAAAATACAAAATGAAAAAATTTCCTTTGGTTCTAGATGTTTTTGAATAAAATTAATTATGCTAATTATGTATTTCGTGATGACGGCATCTTTGATCATAATTATATTTAGATATACAGGGTATTTGTCCTCAGAGGAGCCACCTCGTATATTTCTCATCTCAGCGATTGGAAAAAGTTCCCGAAACACGTCGATTCTGTCTTTTCATGCTAACAATAAAAAAAATTATATCTGCGTTTTTAAAACAAATTTTTCTCCATTGATTTCCAGAAATAATTTTGACTGAAAACCGTCTTCAACATGGTTCAGCATAACTGGAGTTGTTTGATGACACACATTCACAATTCGTTGGCGTAGTTCGTCCAAATTTTCAGTCTGGGTCACAAAAGTGTGAACTAGTAAATTGATTCTTAGCTAAAATGGTTCCTCAAAACAACGTTATTGTACACCGATGTGAAGAAACCTGTCAAATGAAGTATCACTTAACCCCTCTCCCCTTTTCAATTTTGAGGGGTTGAAAGGCCCCTCTTAGGGGGTTGCTCGTTCAAGTTTCCAATATTCATCAAAAGATGTCCTCCTGAACAAAATCATTCGACGTGATTTTTCCAATAACTATGGGATAAGAAAATAACGAGGTGGCTCGTCCGAGAACAAACAACCTGTATATTATGGTTCCTAGAATACCTACTCTGTTTTTTTCATATATATGTATACTATATTGAAATTTTATGGAAGTTTCGAATCACTTCGTATCCAGAATCCTGATAGCATCATTTAGATCTTTCCCGTGAAACATTGATCATTCCCGTGGACTACCTCGACCAAATATTTTTCTGAAAATCGCTAAAATGCAGGAATTTCAGGTGTTATTCAATTTTTGTTGAACAGTTAGGTTTTGATTATGACAAAAATCCATATTTGAATAACATTTGTAAACTTTTTTGTTGAAATCAAAAGTACCGCTGAAAAGACACCGTTTCCGGAGAATCACCCTTATAGCTCATTAAGACATTCATAGAAACCGAATTTTGGAATAACACATAACTCGGTCTTGGATTAGACATTTTGGACGGCAATCTCTTGTAAACTCTACGATCTACGATCGCGAACTATGTACTGGCTAAAAGAACGTTGTGGTGTGACGTCACACGGATCCATCTCCAGCCTGGGAAAATAAGCCGCGCCCTTATGTTTATAATCTCTGACGCTCTTTGACGTATCCAAATAATTTTTTCACGCAGTATTTTTATTTTATACTGAGAATAGAAATTGTGAACATTCTTCATTGATCCATGTCGAACAGAGCCACGCTATTGAAGCTGAAAATTCGTATAAATTTTACTCCGAAGATTTTCATTGACTTGACTCTGGTGGGTTACCGAATTCTAGACAGGTCTCTTATTTAAAAGTGGCTCTTTTGACGATCAGAATCCAAACAATCGAGCAGAAAGGAAGAAAGGAAGTATGTTTGTAGTATCGAATTACCTCAGACTCCTAAGAGTAACTTTTCCCTTTTAGGAACTCCATCAGAGGAGCACGTTTTAGATTAACTAATTAAAATTCTATTGTCGCGCAAGAAACGTATCCTTTGACACGTCAGTTTCGATAAACTTGTAGTGGCTGGTTAGCTTTCGGTCTCAAGCTTCAGAATTATGTACGTGACCTACGAGGCAAGGTAGTATATTATTGATTATCTCTAGTTTTCTTCATCACAGATCCTTTTTCTTTGTAAACTATTAATTGAGGAAATTTTGAATCAATGGAGTTGTGTTGATCTTCCTACAATTTTATTTCATCTCTTTCAGAATAACATACATCTGAAACACACTCATTATAACGCTAGATCCAATCATTCATGCACTTCTGATGTGAGTCAAATCTGATGAAGCAACAACTGCATATTAAGAAGAATCCATATCTAGCATTCGAATTTTTCATTTATGATTGCTCTCGAATTGATTATTATTTTCATTCAGAACCATAGTGGAGAGAACTTGATATCTCATTGGTATTTATAATCTGTTCCGCTTCGTTCATACTTAATTAATGGTTTATTTTGATGCCCACATGGACACCAGAAAAGTATTCAAATGAGCTACCGAAGTAGGTTGACATTTAGAAAGGAAAAGTGGGTCGTTTAATGATGGCGTTCTTTTTTATCCTCCAGGGAAGTAATTAGATGAACCCATTCATTTAGCTCAATCTGTATGCTGTTTTGTTTTATTCAAATTACCATTTTATTAAGATGAGGATAGCATAATTATAATCATGTTGGATTCGTGTTTCGGCTGCAATATGGTATTTATTTCAATACATATTTCTTCAATAAAAATTTTTAGTTCTCTGGGATGAAGCCATAGTAGACAGAAAATGGCATATCGGCATATCCTCAGTTGATACAATGAACATTTTTATTGTCACTATTCTTCAACCATGAAACCGACAACCAAATTTGAGTCTCCGAAATTTTTTGTATAGTGGCTAGTAAAATTACTTGGGTTGTTTTTCGATTAGGACAATGGATTTGAATTTGGTGGCGCTTTTCATATACGGGGTGGCTCGTTTTATTTATAACTGGCAACCACACAGTTCCGCACGCTAGGCCACATTTTCAATTATTTTCGGTACCATTCTCTTAACTAGTGGAAGATTATTTTAAATAACGAACGAAATAAATTGAAAGTTTAATTATTTAATTCATCCGCTTTGTGCGGTACAACTATCTACGCGAAAATTTGGAACACACGATTCAGTTCAGTTTTGTGTGGTTTTCTCAAATATTGAAACAGATTTTAAAAATTCCGATAGGTAGGGCATTGTTTCGAGGATTAAAAAGATTCCTAATTTTTCGGTAACCCGGATCTGGATTTTCCTTACGGTTATTGAATGATACATTTTAGCTTAGAATGAGAAACACGTTAGCCAAATATGAAGAAAATATATCGGGTAGTTCGTCTTGTATAGGTAGAAATGTGCTAAATTCATAAAAAACCCTGTGTCAGTGACGAAGGCAATAAGAGCCAATAAATGTGGTATTTCCAGAACAACCTCGGTGCCACTTATCCGCATGTTAAGCATTTCCGTTTCCCAATGAAACACGCTGTATATAACCTCTTCTATTATTTTATTGGTGATGAAAAGTAAATTATAAATAAATTATTTACTTGCACACATTGCACATGGGTTGCCCTGATGAAATTGCGACAGGATAATATTAATTATTCAAACTTTTAATTTATTTAATCTACGAACGCCGTAGTTCGTGAGGAACCAAAATCGGATTCTGGGTGAGTGGCCACCGGAAAATCAGTTGGAATCTTCAACTTTCGCGATAATCATATCGGACCGGTAATCCAAAGGTTGCAAGTTCGAGTCCTGCTCGGGAGAGTCTTTTTGCAGAATTCAATTTCCGCCGATATGCCGATAATTACATATTTTCTACACAATTTTCAGACGATAAACACCCAATATCGGAAACAATTTGAGGTAAAGATCATGACCATTTGTGTGTGAACATTCATTTTGATGAACCAAAACAAATTCATGTGGTTTGTTTTACGAATACGTTCTGAACCGTGACACATCTATCGTGCCTCTCATACCAAGATATTATGATGTATGGTCACGATCTCCGACCGTTTCTCGATTTGCTCCAATTACCCATCTCTTCTCGACCACCGATTCTGTGTATTCGAATGATTCAACGTGAGGTGTTTGTTATTCATAATCCTCTTGATTCGTCCGTGCTTCCAGATGCTTCGCGGGATCGTTTGACTAATGCCTGCTTTACATTTTATCCGCGCATACCGCTTTCACGGTCTTCAATTAACGTAATTTATCGTACGGATCGTGTTCATAAATTATGATCGGAGGCTGGGCGTACAAGTTCGAACTAGATGCGATCTCTCGTATTGTTTTTGCGATTGTGTGCAAACGGGGCTTTTGATCGCAGAACTGCAACTGAGGGATTCAGAATTGCTCAGCCTGCTCTGTAATAGCAGGGAAACATAGATGGCTATCTTTTTAAATGGGAATTAGCGGATGGTTATGATATTCTTTCTTGGTATATAGTTATAGTATACAGGGTGTTCTTAAATAGGTGTATGAACGGTTTACTGTAGATTTGACCTGGAAAAATGAAAAAAAAAAATTTTTCCATTTTTTCTCCGGGTCTTCGTTTCGAGATACAGGGTGTCAAAAATTTAATTTTTTTTCTGTTTTTTTGCTAATATCTCAGGAATCGATTGTATCACAGAATTGAGTTTTTGTACATACATTGACTCTTATAATGACTTGCTTTCGTGCACTTTTCTTCGTTTTATTGGAATGCCAGTGTCTAGATATTGAATTTGCACAAATAGTCCACTGCATTTAGGTAGAAATAGGCCCAAACTTCGGACCAATTCATACAAAAGCAAATGAAGGTTTTTCGGGTAGGTCTCGGTGTCCCAAATGATGTCCCAAAGGTCCCCTTGGCGGGAGTAACCGCATAACATTTGGCAACGCTGTAAAGGGCTAAAATCCTGCCCAATGTGAATTTTCGTGAATATCTCGGTCCCTATCAAACTTACGACAAAAATACATCAGAGTAAAAAGAAAGCTGATGGAATTTCCTAGAAGAAAGTTCTCGGGTCGTTTTATGATATAACCAACGGAAATTTAATCAGCTTTCTTTTTGCTCTGATGTATTTTTGCCATAAGTTCGAAAGGGGCCGAGATATTCATGAAAATCCATATTGGGGCAGGATTTTAGCCCTTTACAGCGTTGCCAAATGTTATGTGGTCACTCTCGCGTAGGGGACTTTTGGGGCATCATTTGGGAGGGGGGGGGGGTCTGCACTACCATGCATTTTTGACCTATGACAGAAAGTCTCCATTTTTCTTTGACAAAAATGAATTTCGGTGGGGGGGGGGAGGCTGCAGTCCCTTGGTTCCCTCCCCTGGGTGCGCTACTGATCGCAGCATATTTATCAGTGTCACTTACAAGGAGTCATGTAGTACATTATGGGTTACAATAGAATATATTTTTTTATATAATTCCTTATTGAACTATACCTCATCAGAATATATCCTTAAAATTTTTAATTTTTCACGGTACCAGCATTGGGGTGTGCTGGTGCAGCGAAATGTAAAATTGCAATATTTCTGGAAATTTTCTGAAATCCCTCTTTTCCATAGTTCTGGAAATTCTGAAAATACTGAACAATTGATGAATGATTTCATTTGAACTGCTATTAATTCACGTTCGAGTTACATTCCAAAAATTTAAGAATGCATATCCAGTTTTGAAACATAGATGAATTCAAAATAGTAATCATCGAAATGAATACCATTTTCAATTCCTAGGCTCACAGATCTTTTATCATGAGGTTGGAGAATTTTTTGTTTCTCGATTTATTCTTTTTCTTGAAAACACATGCATATCCATTCATAATAATACGTACCTACGTATGATTCAGGAATTCTTAAATGAAAAATGAGAGAGATCAAAATTAAAACTTTAGTATCGCAACTACCTAATGGTTATTTTGGATAATGTTAGCGTGGATACGACAAGGTGATAAACGTTGTTGTCGGATATTTTCTTTTTTTCGGAATAATAATGAACTAATGAATCTTAACATAAAAAATATTCAGTATTACTTAAGAATTCCAGAAGGCAAGAAATATACAGGGCCATTCATTTGCAACAACAAAGTTCATAATATCTGTATGTTTTTAGTTGTTTTTGTGTTTTTCCTGGCCCAACCCTGATTGTTACTGAGTATTACAACACGTCCATGGTCCCTCCTTGATTTGAACATCCTCACGTCGATGCTGAAGAACCGCTAAATCCCTCTAGGTCCTTTTTAATCGTTTCACCATCTCAATTACTGCTCAGATTCTCTGCTGGCATTTCATACCAAAAAGACGAATTAAACAAATGAATAATTGGGGTTATGTCATCTGACCAACTAGAGTAATATAGCGTGGGAGGATTAATGGCACCATCTAAGGAAGTGTAATGTTTATCGTTCCGTTCAAGGCGTCTTCAGGCTGTGTAGAGCATGATACAAGAAGAAATATTTGCTTTTCCCAACATAGGAACATACTTTATTCTCGATCTTATCGCCTTTGTAGGTGATGTAACGAGAAGGAGAAGTTGTACAAGGCAGTATGAAGTTTTTTGGACGGATTATCCGTTCCTTTCGAACGATAAGATATACTTCGCCCAATAGGAAAGCTCGCAGAACAATAAAAAAAAATGATGGGTGGAAATACTCGAGCGCATCAGAACGAGGTGCGGCTGTAAACTGTGCATTTCAATTATCCGTCGTTTCGAGCATGAATTTCAAGAGTTGGGGAATCACAATTGAAAAAAATTTCAGGATCGCTGACGATTTTTCTTAATTTTTGAAACAAATAATTCAAGGAAAAATCATTGATATTAGAGGGGGTAACTGGAGTTTCCTGCAGATGTTTTTCACCCATGCATTCAATTGTATTTTCATAAATTTTCGTAACAAACTTTCATTTACCTAACAGTTTGGACACAAATCCGCGTGGCTTGTTCCGACATTTTTGAAAGGCTTAGGGGCTTCCACTACCATTAGAAATGTATAGGTCCATCATACACCGAAATCTAATCTTCAAAATCCAATGTGCAACTACGAATCCCGAGTTAATCCCATTTCACAATCTTTGCCTTCCTAGTTGAGTATCCCTGGAACTGCATTTTCAGAGTAAAGTAAATTCTAGAATTTTTCATAACGTGAAACCTTACGATGTGTTCACCATAAATTTTAAGTATAAATTATTCCACGAATGTCTTGCAAATTTCACAAGGACCTTTATTTCTTCTAGTCTATTCCGTTAGATGATTTGTCAGAAAACTTTTTCTAGAATATTGTTGGGGGTTGCTCAAGCTCAATACCGAATGTATTTTCTGCCTGCTCCTTATGAAAGCCAGCGCTATCATATGCTCAACTGCATCTAATCTCAGACTCAATTTTTAAAATACCGACCCTCAGGTTTTGCAAGGATATATCATCAGAAAAATATCAAAAAACGCTGTTAACCTTCATCTGGTCGTTTTCACAAGATTTATCATTTATTTAGTTGAAAAACGTACGATTCCATGTTACATTCATTGACAAGAACTAAAAATCCAACATGAATATTGCAAAACTATTTAAATATAAGATCGGATTAATAGGGGATTTCATCTGAAAATTTGAATAATGCAATTTTTTCCAGTGAAAAAGTTGTTTAAATAAATTCTAATTACATTTATGTCATTGAAAGTCTCACTTATTACTTATCTATTAGTTTTTTTCTCTTTTTTCTTCATCGTGAAATTCGACAAACTTTCCTAATTGTAGTAATCCATTACCGTCTTCGTCTCCAATGTTACATCCAGTCGGCATGAGTTCTTCATCCTTAATTTCATCTGAAGACATTAAGAGAGTCTTCGGGCTAATTGACCGTAGTCTATTAGGAATTATTTCACCTAACGTTTTGCCTACATCTGCAGTAGGCATCTTCTGAGGATTCTCGGTTTATTATCGTAACTTGACTGTTGCGTTACTGACCGCTCTGTTGCAGGATTCAATCCAGAGCCTTCATTTATATCCCCTCTCATGGAGGGAGATCTTATTTTTAGGCGAGGGGTCTTTCACTGTGGAATTTTAGTGTACAAAATTTCGGAATTGTGAGTGAATTGCACGGAATTACACGGAATTACATGGAATTGAAAGGTATTATTCGGGAATTGAATGGCATTGAGTGGAATTGAGCGGAATTTCATTGGAACTCGATGGAATTGAACGGAATTGTAATGGAAATGGATGGAATTGAACGGAAATGAACATGCGCAGAAGGATGATTTTAAAACTTACGCGTTACCTCACGATCGTTTAGACATAACCTATAATAGTATATTAAGTATAGAGAACGGTAAGGGCATTTTACCGATCGAAGACAATTGTCTGAGATCGGCCGTCCTTGACGTTCGAGATACTTAGGGCGTTTTTTGCACGATAGACACAATTTTTTACTCAATGTACAAAATAATTATCTGACAAATTAATTTATTCATGGCTTCATCAATGCTGTGTAGGAATATAATATAAGGCGTTGTCTTGGTGATGAAAACTTAGTAGATTGTCAAAGTGACAATAACCAATTGAATTAAATAGCGTTAAAAAATGGGCGTTAGAGAATCTTCCTAAGACAATGAAATTCAAACAGCCTGGGAAATCGGCCGTTCTTCAGTTATTTCTGAGAAATCTAAAATCCACTACGAGAGTACATACAATACTTTCAAGGAATGGATTCAGACTAAAGGCAGCCAAATCAATGAAAAAGTGTTACTGGCCTATTTTGTTCGAAGCATCGAAAAGCTGAGATCGCTTGGAAGTCTTTGGGCGGAATATTCAATGCTGAAGAGCAAAATATTTCTGAATGACGGAATTGACATATCCAAGTTTGCAACGCTTATTGCATTCCTCAAAAGAAAATCTATTGGTTACAAACCCAAAAAAATCTGCTGTTTTTACAAGAGAAGAAATTAATAAATTTTTGAAAGAAGCACCAGATGATATGTTTTTAATTATTAAGGTGTGCTTTTATTCATACAATAGTGCTTTATAAACTAATTATGTCCTTTCAGAGGGGAATGATATTAGGTATATCAGGGGCATGTGAGAAGAAGAGTTGTACAATATGAGCGTCAGGGACATAGAAGAGCGGGAATCATTTTTAATCGTGAAAATTCCAACACAAAAATCAACATTCAGAGAACATTCACAGTCGTCGCATCGATCGAGATAATGATATCAATTACGTGGAAATATATAGAAAATATTTCCGTCTGCGTCCACAAAATGCGAAGAGCGGGCATTTATTTTTGAGATATCAAAACGAAAAATGCAGTAATCAAGTAATAGGCAAAGGGACAATTGGAAGTTGGCCGTCAAAAATTGCAACCTTTTTGAATTAAGAAAATCCAAATGCCTATACTGGCCACACTTTTAGACGCACTTTGGCCACCTCATTAGCTAATAAGGGAGTAGATGTATTAGGACTAAAACGACACGGTGGATGGCGGTCTTCGACTGTGCCTGAAAGTTACGTTGAGGATTCGCTGGAAAATAAACTAGACTTTGCTGAAAAACTTTTGCATAGTACGGAACGTAGTGAGTTGCAACATGAAATGTTGAATTCAGCAGAGGTTTCTGTGAATTCGGCTACTCAATCCAGTGGTATTTCCATGAGCAATTGTAGAAATTGTACTTTAACTATCAATATTAAATGAACTGAATTCAAATTGTTTGTGTTATTTCATTATTTCAAAGAATATTCATTCATTACCTTTCTGTTTACCTTAGTAACCAGTAGAAATGATGTACAGATCTAGAAACGAACTCGGTAACTAACAAAATTCGTTCTATCGGGCAAAAAATAATATTTGTTTATGTGTGATCGACGGTGTTCAAGCAACTGTTTCAGGGTAAGTTTTTTATTAATTAATCTATGTTTTTGAGACAATAATTTTCACAAGGATATTACCCATGTTTTTTTTACTTTATCATGACTGTTGTGAGGATAACAAACGAGAGAATTTCAGAAAAAATTGAAGAAAGGAAAATTCTCGGCTAAAAGAAAGTGGTACGACGAATTTTCTGATGGTAGTCAATCCGAAGAGACAACGGAATTGAAAGATGATTCATCGAAAAATGTACCCGATCCTCGACCCGTTAGCACCGAATTGAATCAAATAATTATAGATACAAAAAAATATTATGTCATACAAATTCATACAAGGTTAACTTTTTAAAGCGGGATCTTACAAATTTTGTATGGCCTAGAAATGAGGACATTCAGAATGTGAAAGAATTTTTTTCATCTACGGCCCTATCAAAATTGAAGGAACGGATCCGTTCAAAATACCACGGTGTGTCCTCAATGATATTGAAAGATCTTTCACTAATTTTAAAAAATCGGTCTACTTTGTTAGAGATTTTATTACTTCAGCATATTGCTCCTCAGTTTACTTTGATGTTTCATTTTGAAAAAGAGTTCCTTTTCATTTCATTAATTTTATTTTCCTTATAACCTTTATAGCCTCGTTGATATCGTTGATAGGTATGTTTATTTTTTTTTTCATAACATATATATATTTTTATATTTTACAATTATAGATATCAATGTGATGGAATAAGTTCCTAATTTAATAATTTATTTTGTTATTTTATGTTTGAATGTTGGTTTTTATACAAAGTGTTTTTTCTAATAAATTTAATTATTTTCACATTTGAATTTTCATTGTTTTCAAATATGCTTCCATTGAAGGCAGTATACAGCACTCCCATACTTGGCTTTCTACTCGAAACACTGAAGTTATTTCTGATGTTCAGTTGGGAAACCTCCTATAGTCAGACACATAAATATCTACTTACTTATATAAAATATAAGTATAATTGGTTATATTGAATTATACCGAGAAATATACCTCAAGTGAAGTTCAAATGAAACTTCTGAGGAAGAAGCTCAGGTACAAGAGTTGTAGTGCAATTCACCATCACATCACTGAAGAAAAATTTCAAGTGGTAGAAAAATGTTATTTTTTTGGTCTTTTCCTGGATGGGGCCGTCTCATTCGACGAAAATAGATCTTATCAGCATGTGAAAAATATAGAGCATTCTAGAGAAAATTTATATATGAAGAAAAGGTCTTCATTCGCTTTTTTATAAATGTAATATCTTCAATTTATAATCAAAAACTGTTTTTCTAGAAATTTATATATAATATGAATATTCTTTTCAATCAATGGTTGTATGAATTCTCGTATACCATTGTTATTTTGTTTCCATGTTCTTCATAGACGTAATAAATAACGCATATTTTCATGAAGGTACTTCATAAAATATTTTTTTACGAAACTGCGGAGAGAATTCTACCTTTTGATTTTGAGAATAGTTGTTTAAATAATTTAAGTGTGAAAAAAATGAAGGGGCAGTGAGGAGGAATGAGAAGACAATGAGAGAAAGGAAATGAGAGGCAATGAGGGGAATTAAAAAGAAATGAAGGGACAATTAGAAGTAATGAAGTCAATTTTTAGGGAAATAAGAGGAATTTTTTCTCGAAGGGGCAATTGAGCATTCAAATTTTGGTCAGTGAGGGACCCCTCGATTGAATGAATTCGTGAGGAATTGAATGGAATTGTGGTGAATTGAATGGAATTGAGGTGAATTGAATGGAATTGAGGTGAATTGAATGGAATTGAGGTGAACTTAATGGAATTGAGGTGAATTTAATGGAATTGAGGGGAATTTGATGGAATTGAGGTGAATTTAATGGAATTAAATGTAAAATTGGAATTTTAGTGTACAAAAAATGGCCAGTGAAAGACCCTCGTTTTTAGGTTAATAAATATCAATGGCTTCCATGTTCATCCTAGGATAGTTATTTTTTATGTTTGGAATTACAGATATTTCTGCCCGATTGAGTCGACAGCATTGTTCGGGTTCCTTAATTCTCGTAAAGATACTTCGTTTAGTAGTACAATGTAGACTTTTTGTCCAGGAGTCACGTTCTGTTTTTGCACTTGATTCGAATCAAGCTAATTTTCGGTGAGTAGCTTCCATTCGATGAGACGCCCAAAAATATCTTGTGGTAGCTAATAGAGGTAGCAACGATTAGATATGTCAATTTGATGATTCTAAAAAATAAAGTACTATCTAACTGTTGAATTCCGATGTAATTATCTAAATTATTTGTAAAAATATTTGTCCTACAAAATCTTTGGTTTGATCAAAAATACTCCTTCTACCAATATGTATCGATAACGAGGTCATCAAACATTATTACTAACCAGCTGATATTTTTACTTAGTTAATATTTATATAATTTACCAGTCATATTGTCCTCCAAACTCCCTGGTACGTTATCGCGGTGCTACATTCGAAAATTGTAAATACCACAAGACCATTTTTCTCATTACTAACTGTAAGGAACTATGTTAGTACTAGGTACTTACATAATAAGTAAGTACTGTTATGGTTCGTTTTATTTATATTTAAAAAATTTGAATTTATTTTGAATTTAAGGAACCAAAATTATAAAAAAAATATAGAATTTTGAAAAAATTACCTCGGATAGACTTTTATCTCAATTGAGGGTTCAAAAAAATTAAAATTGAAAGATTTTGATTTGAATTTTAAAATATTATAATTTGAATTTTACGAAATACAATAAACTCTCAATATCTAATTAATATTAAATTTGATTTCAATATTAAACTATTCTAATAATAATAAAGAATAACACTCTAGTTCTATGGTTAAGATTTTTTTAATTCAATGTTCAGAGTTCAAAATATAGGTTAACTTTTAGGTTAGTGTTTATGAATCAACTCACTTTTCTCAGTTTCTATGTTCACAGTCTGCTTTAAAAAACACTAATATCTTGAAATTTATTCACTGGGCCAATGTCTTTATTTCTTCTTTTCTATAAGTCCATATCTGGTATCACCATTCTTCATATAAGTATTACCATTTCCATTCATATCATAATCACTCTATATTATATCGGTAAATCAGTTAACACTCATCAATTTCTGTATTTGTATACTATCGTTTTTGTTTTTCAATAATTCTCAATCCCAATTTTTCCAATACTTTCTCCCTTCAATTCTTTTCTCGTCTCCTTCGTTTCACTCCTCAAAAGTCCTTACTCTCTAGATTTCTTAACTCTAATACATCATACAATAACATAGAATTTATTCACATTTTTCTTATCAAAATCTTTCAATTTTAGCAAGAAACCAGCAATTTAACTCAATGAATTTGAAAATCGAAGAATACGATCGAAGACTAGAATTTTGAATTGAAATTATCTCTGGAATGTAAACAATAAATTTAAATGTTGAAACTTTTGAATTTTGATGCAAGTACTTGTAATTATGTTATGATTTAATTTGCTACCAGGTAATGTTTCATGTATCCTTTTGAAATAATCTTGAATTGGATATAAATATAGAACCATAACAAAATTTCATAACAGTACCTACCTAGTTTCCTAAAAAATAAAGTTATTCAAATTTTAAAGAAGATTTTCCACTCTATGTTAAAGATAGAAAACCGAAAACAATACAATTCTTTCCGGACTAGTCATACATACTTCTTTTTTTGTAGGACATTGTTTCATTTGGAAAGAGAACACACTAACATATTATGTGATATTTTTGTCCTACAGTTAGTAATGAGAAGAATGGTCTTGTGGTATTTACAATTTTTGATCGTAGGACCGAGATAATACACCAAGCAATTTGTAGGACAATATGACTGAAAAATTATAAAAATATTAACTTAGTAAAAAAATCATTTGCTTACTAATCATATTTGATTATCGATACATGTTGAAAAAGGGGACTCTTTTATAGAACCATATATTTCCTAGGACGACTTTTCGAGTTTTCGAATAGTTCAGATATGTAATTATCTTTGGATTTAACAAAAAATAATCCAGTTAGTAATAAATTTTTTAGAATCATCAGAACGACAGAATTTTATCCTTGCTACCTCTGTTAGCTACCACAATGGAGATGTTCGTACAGGTTGTTGTTGGGCGTCTCATCAAATAGAAGCTACTCACGGAAAATTAGCTCGATAGTAAGTAATCAAGTGAAAAAATTGACCGTGGATTATGAACTATTTGCTGCAGTCGCAAGGTATCCTGTAAATACCGTTAACACAGGGGCATTTTGATTATATTAAAAATGTTTTTATTCAGAAACTGGGAGTGAAATCGCAAACAAGTTCCAGAGATTACGGAATTTAATTTAATTAAACTATATTATATATTCAATGGTGATATTTTCATAGTAATTTAAATTTATATCTTTTACACTTATTTATTCATTATTTGCAGACTAGCCTCTTATAGTATCCCTAGCTATGTTGACTCGATAGTCAATGGTGATAAATCTCTGGGTTGGTTGCTGAAATCGTTACTCCTTGGTGAGACTCCTTTCATAAGAAGTCTCATATTCTAGAGCGCGGAACACGTGCAACCGGGACTACCGGGCCCGATAAATGCGGCCTGGTTGTTCTTCGACTATTTTTCACTCTCGGCCCGAACCGGCTCCTAGATATCTCTTCCGAGTAAATTAGAAATTGCATTCGATCGATAAAGAAGCTAACCACTAATGGAAATGTAAACTGTGTTAAAAATGCAATATTATACCATTTCTCTCGCTTATGTTTCGTCGCATAGACACTAGCTTCGTCCAAGATTGAATACGCTTGAATTTCTACATTTCTATTACTATTCATTTTCTTGGACGTGAGTCTATCAACTTACCTTATGTATACCTGGCGTTCAGCGATAGAGGGCGTTTTCTCCCTCCCAAAGTTTGCATGAGACTCCAAATATGGAGTACTACAGTACTGAAGGGAAATATAAATATTTCTTGAAAAATCTGTTGGAAAGAGGTGCAAACCTTTCCCTTTGGGTGGCACTTCTCATTGTTAACTCTGGGTGAGTACCTCCCAGCATAGTATGAAGTTGACTTCATGATTTACATTTTCACTAACCAAATTTAGCATTACTATTTACTTTCTTGTACATGAGTCGATAAACTCACCTTATAAGATATAAGCTGAGTAAAGAAGTTACTTTCAACTATTGTGTCTCGTCATACTCTCACACCAATGCAAACCGACGCTAACTAATGGCAACTGTGTGAGAATTGGAATCTATCAAACAAAGCTAAAAAAATCTTTGATATACCGCCACTCGACCGAAAGCGGACCAATGCATCCTTGTACATCATTTGCGGAAACCGTACACAGTACAGGTATCCCTGATTGTTTGATTTTGGGAGTTTCTGCTACTTCTAGACTAGATGAGTAAAAACGTTGAGAGGAGTCCTGACCTCGATTTTCGTGAAAACACTATCAGCTGAAACGGTTTCACGATATGTTCAGATGTTTTGGAGATACAACCAATTTTTCTATTTGATCAATTGCCATATCTTTTTTTATTTAAGATTATATCTGAAAAGGATGAAACATTTCTACATGCTCTTTTCACTTGGAATCAGACACAATATTCAATTTATCATAATGTAGTCTGGAACACTTACTTGTCTTTGTTTTATACAAACAAACTCTCAGCCCACTAAATTCAGCATTGCGCATTTTGGGGTGATATTGGATTAGAAATACAAGTATATGTATTTGCTGGTCCATACATTGCATTTGATATCCATACTCTATTTTGAATGTACTGCCTCTCGATCTAACCAAAAACAAACGCTTACCTAATGATGGCATTGGAATAGGTAATTCATTGTCTTGAATATACCTATTCTCCTCTCTTTTTCTGCAGGCATATTTTATGAACGAGAGCTTTATAATTTTGTCCATATTAGGAAGTGGTGCATTTACTCATGAGGGTGGAACAGCAAGAGCTACAACCATCGCACAAGATCGGCTAATACGAGACGAATTTCTCCTCACAGTATTTTGAATTTATACCTCATTTCGGGAAACTACCGGAAGGATAGTTGCTGGTCCAACAATCCTAAACACGATTTCACCAGAATTGTACAAGAATGCCTATGGCTTCTTAGAATGAGAACATGAATGCGCTCAGATGGAGATGCTGCCTGTTCAAGAATAAATCTAATCGCCTGTTTGTAACCGGAGGAATCTTGTTTGAGCATGCAAATTGCATCAAGTTAGAATGTTGATTTCGTTAATTTCTCTATTTTGTTGTTGCTTGAATACTGTTGCCATATCAGTACATAATCAGATATTGGTTTTATATTTCTATTTATATATTATTTTAAATGTACGCAAATTATTCACTTCAATTTTTGAGCAATACATTTCAGTAATTCTTCTCCTTAAATCTCCTCAAGTTGTCGATTTCACATGGTGTGATTATTGCATTTTTTCAGGTTTTTTTTGGCTAGAGTATACACTGAATACAAAATATCTTTCTTAACTAGTTCGTTAACAACTCATTGAGAATTTAAAATAAACAAATAATTCTGTTGGCTTGATGATCTCACTTTACTAATGTGAAAGTTGTCGCTATGAAACCAAAGACAGATTCTCCTGACATCGATAGGAAGCAGAAGTAAAATTTTGCTACTTAACTGTTTTGGAAAAATTTAATTAGTTCTATTATTCAGCCCCGCACGTTCAAAGAAAACTGTTAGAATTTGTATTCATTTTATTTGTTTATTAGAGTGTTAAGTGAACTACCAACCCGAAGCTCCGTCTATCTCTAAAATTATCCACACAAGGTGCATCTTCAATATACTTTCTGTTTGAATAAATAGCTCGCTTTCATAGTTTCATATTTTTGTCGACAAGTCGAGTATTCGGCCGATTTAATTTTCGAAAGTATTATTACAAACAACCAAGCGGTACGTCGATTCAGCAACGCTAACAAGTTGGAATGTATGGAATTACTACAAATAGCTCCCGAACATAATACTGGAGGGCGAACAGATTAATGGATTCTGACTCTGCAGCCCTAAATTTGAAATGTTGAAATTTTAAGGCATCTACAATATTTCCTCTTTGATGTAAATAATGAACCAGTCGCAGTCATGTTGAAGTGACGTCGAAAAAAGAGTTTCAATATCGACCAACGATTTAGAATTCGTTTATGATCCTACTGGTTGACTACCACTGAGTCGCAGCAAAATTCAATGCTCCATTATAATTTGAACTCTTCATTAAATCGGATATCCCATAGACGGTTGCCATGGATACTTCGTTTAAAGGAGGACAGTTTGGTATTGTTGGGGGTATTGTTATTAAAACAACAATTTATAGGTGCATTGATCATTCTTATTAATTTACTTGATTGTTCATTTTCTAAATTAAATGAGTCAACAATAAGTGACAGAAGCTCAATCATTTAAGGCTCGTAATTATGTTTAATCCAACCTTAATCATGTTTTGTTCAAACGTTACTATATAAAGCCTCAGAATGCGTGAAAAAGTTGATGGTTTTAAAAAAAATTCACGTGTTCTAAAACCAGTCATAATTTTCTTCCAATCTAATAATTCCGTTATTAGGTGTTGAAAATAACGAATCCTTATGTTTGTCCCTCAATAATTGTTTTCGTGAGAAAGATTTGTGCAAAATTTTGATGCAGTCGATACCTTTCTCAGAATAAATCAAAAATCACAAGCGGTCCTGACTAGTTTTCCTTTCATTCAATCGAATAAGTGTAAGGGTTTGTTCTTTTCAACCCTCAATAATAAAGCGGTGATTTTCAGAAAATTAAAACCGTCAACTCGTTAACTGCTAATTTTTATCAGGGTATCATGTCCTGAATCTTCCGCATTTATCAACAGACATCCTGTATTTGATAATAGGAAGAATAATAGGTCGAATACTTTGATCTCTTACTGATACACAAACCGTTTCAAAAATCTGAGTCAAATTCGGGAAGTTGAACTTTTATGACAGATGTTCATGCGCCACTTAAACTGAATTACCACGAACGGGTTTTCTATATTTCCAATTGAAAGCCTGAGCTCTTAGCTTATTAAAATAAACATTGCCGATCACATAAAGACACATTATAAAAAAATTTTAAATATAGGATGAACAAATGTCTGTTGAATGATTCTCTCACTTGATTTAAAAAGGCGAAATGTATTGAGCTCGCTTTGGGGTGATGTGGCGGAGGCTGAACTACCGCAAATGCCTTTTATTAATAAAAAATCGTCATTCTGAACGTTTTCATATCGTCCTCAGTTAACGGCTCGAATTCGAGGTCGTTTCTTTCTCGTTCTCTGAATAGTTCTGTAATTCATGTGGAACAGACGCACTCGTCTTACACTCAACTTGAATTCCTAAATGTTTCTTTCTGTAATTTACAACCTGACGTAGCTTGTTAGGAACACATCTTAATTTTCAGAAAAAAAAGAATACATCGACGACCTCAAACAACGTTCCCTGACCTACTCATCCCGTAAATCAGATGGGTTTTTCCCGAATCTAAGCCAGGAAGAGACGTTATGCTTGGCGTCATGTAACGTATTTAACAACGCACCAGTTTTCGACGCCTTCGGTGCTTCTCGGTATTTTGGGACGTCGGCGTTTCAAAAATAGAAAGGAAATTAAATCGAAATGTCAGTGAGAGTCTCGAAAGTCAGCAATGGAATTTCTGTTTCTTCGAATTTTCGTTTTTATGGTGGAATTTTCAAATGGTCCTAATTGATGTCATGGGTAACAGTAATATAAATTTTGGTACTTTAACATAGGATAGGACTGCAATGTCGAACATATTGCACAAATTGTAATGTTCTAACAAGGAGATGTTAAAATCCATGTAATAACAATGAATAAAAGAAAGAAGACAATTTAAATGATTATATAAAGTGGACGACATTTCTGTTAGAAAAAACAAATTTCCGTTCCCATGATTGAGCGGAAAGAAACCTATGATAAACTTGCAAAGAACAAAATTTCACTTGATGTCCTGCCTCCTTATCATGCCCTCACAGTGCTTGCCTTGATAGCACTTTTTCAACCTACTTTACACCAGAATACCTATACCTCGAAAAAAATTTTAGAGCAATTTTTCGTAGAAAGATGTCGAGGGTTATGGTCTCGTTCATTTGGCAAATAAAAAGTTAGTTCGAATAACTGTAAATTCAAGGTCGAGTCAACAATGCAAGGGCGGATATAGCTTTTTTTCTTGGGGGGGGGGGGAGGGGGGTGTAGTTTAATAACCATTGAGAACGAATAACTAGAGACTTCCGGTTTTTTAAGCTTGAAAGGTATTTGCTTACCACATATTTAGGAAGTTTTCATCGCTAATACACTTCGCAAAACAATAAAAGGAACAGAAAAAATTCAAAATTTTTTTTTCAACAGGCTGTATCTCAGTGGAAAATGGTCGCATAGAAAAAAAAAACCAAAAGTCTGAAACTTGAAGAATCTAGTTTCTGAAATTATTGGTTAACAATTTTTCAGAGTACCGGTGGCCCTGCAATCATCGGATGAAGCACGAGGAAAAAATATTTGAATTTTTATTTTTTTGCTCTATGCTCACGGAGAATTTTTCCTAGCTAGACTCATTCAAATGTCGCTTTACCTGTTCATTCAGCTCTGATTTGCTATTTACGACTTTCGAGATATTCAGTTTTGAATGCAAAAGGAACCTTTTTAACTCAACTGCCGATATCTCCGGAAATACTGGTCGCCTAGCGAGCCGAAAGGCGATTTCTTTTTCTACAGAAAATTTTCCACAGAAATCTGTTTTGTTCAATTGAAAAGAATTTTTTCAACGTGGAAAAGAGCACAAATATGTCATTTTGCCATATTTTGGTTCATGGACTGTATCATCTTCAATATCGGGGGGAAAGCCTAGGTTATAGAAAATTTGGCAGATTGATGTTCCCCAAAGCCCCCCCAAATTGGTAGATCGATCGGTCCAGCGGTTTTCTTGGATAGATTGATTGAACATTTGAAAAACTTATGAGAACAAGGTTTTTTTTCCTTAAACTTGACCTAATCTTTTTAACTCGGTCGCTCAGAATTTCGCTTAACGAGTACCGTGGGCAAGTTGGAAGTATCAAATTTGAATTAATTCCATGATTTTTTTCTGAGGAAAATGAAGGTTTAAATGTATCCAGTGTCCATAGCTCCAGTGGGAGTCAGAAATGTTCTCTTGTTTTTTTTTAAATTAATTTGTTTTCATTCTTATCTTATTTTCAGAACAAAATTTACCGAAATTATTCGAATATAATTTTTTTTCCAAATTTCGGAAATTTTCGAAAATAAAAAAAAATTTTTTCATGATTTATTAGGTCAAGCTCGAAAAATTTTTGCCATGCGCGTACAGGAAATTTTTTTTTCAATATTTTGAAAATTTTTTCTACGTGCTTATCCGATGATTGCATTGTGATCCAATAAATTCAGAAACAAAAGTCTTCAAGCTTCAAAAGATAATTTTTTCACTGATATACAGCCTGTTGAAAATCACTAAAAATTTTGAATATTTTTCTGTTCCTTTAATTATTGCTCGTAGTATATATTTTCAATATTGGAGAAATTACGAATTTAAAATAATTGTATGAATTTTTTTATGTGCATAATGTTGCGTAGGTACTTCTTTTCAGGTTTTCGATACTCGTGGGGGGGGTAATTACCCCCACCCGTAAATCCGCCCTTGCAACAATGCTTGTCTTGATAGCACTTTTTCAACCTACTTTAATAATTCGAGGTCGAATCAACAATGGATCAAATATTTTGGGTAGATCCGTATATAATGACGCAGTGCTCTATCCCTTTTAAGATGTCTGAAACCATGGTTTAGGCAACCCTCAGTTTTTGAATAGAATGATATTTGACCAATTTGAATATGGGTCTATGTTTCGTGGCGGCGCCGCAATATTATAGTTGTCATTTAGATCTATCTTGGGGTGATAAATTCGATTGTTGTTGAAACAGATAAACTGGAGCAGTTTTAAGTTTTCAGTTGTTGAGAAAATCTTTGTAAAATTTAAATGATTTACGTTGATGTGGAGCAATGCTAGAGTCCAAAAACTACTATAAACTAGGTTCGAGAATGCTGAATAAAGGACGGGATAAGATAAAAATAATGAAAAAAGTATTTTCGAGAAGTTTCCACGTGATATCAAAATTCATTTCAATGAACAGTATATTCTAAAACAAGTTGCAGAATGAGCTCTTATTCCAACTCGAATGCGAAAGCATGAGTGTTGGAATTGCCTTCTGCAACGAGTATTAGAAGATATTTTTTCTATTTCAGATTAGTGACTTTTGTATTGTATTCCTTACTCTCCCGAAACTACCTTCTTGATGCCACACCACACTGTCTCGACAAATTACAATTTTAGAAGAAATGCATACGAAGCGCTCTTCGTGGATACGCTCACAATCATGTCGCTCAGGGGCAAGCGATGTATAATCTATACTAATATAATCTTCTATATACTAATATAAATGTGAATGTCCGTGTGTTTGTTTGTCCTCTATGGACTCAGGAACCAGATGACCGATTTTGATTAAACTTCCACTATATTGTACAGAATTTTTTTTGGGAGGTTTTCATGTAGGGTTCATCCCTATATAACGAAGAAATAAGAAAAAATATCGATTTTTCATGAAAAATCCTGGTACTTCCCGGCTTTTACGGGCGACGCTGCATGAGAAATAGAGAAACATGGTCAGAGACAATTTTGTAGTGCTCAAAAAGTTTTATGAAAAAGACCGCGACGGCATATGTCTAACTACCGAAGAAAACCCACGATACCCATTTTTAACATTTTCAATTCAATTCAAAGTTATGGTCAATTCGAAGAGGACTTTTGACTGGCATGGAACCAATTAATATAAAAATGAACTAATGACTATTATCTGCAGCATTCATTCCTGATCCTGATGAAAAATCCTTTTTACAGTATAGCTCTCTAAGGGATACTTCAAAAGTTACAGCAGGTTGAACGAGTGTGAATTTGAGCAAGAAATTATTGAATCTACACGACATCGTTTTGTCATGTAGGCACGTGCCTGTCCCTCCTTCGATACGAGGTTATGAATGTGGGGTTGCGGACCTATCAGTCCGTAGTAGTAATATTTAAAACCTTATATCCAGTTGAAATAAGGCATTCACAATTGTGAGTATATGGAGCGTAAGGGGTATCTTGGCAGTTGGTGTGACTTACGAAATTTGACAGATAACGGAATTTCGGAATTTGAATTTATTTGATTTGAAAATTGAGAGGATCTGAGGTCAGTACTGACAACCACAAAACGAAAAATATAACTGAAAACAATGCTGTAATGAATTCCCTACAGCACTACTTTAAGTACTGTAATAAACTCATTACGATAGGAATGGAGAAATATCATTATAATCGTAGTTTCAGTTCCAATATGTCTAGTTTACTGCATCAATTCATTCCTTGGTCTAAAATGCCCATAACTTATCTTTAGTACTAGAAAATATTTTCATCTGTATTCCTAGACCGCCCACACCAAAAAATATACGGTATTCTTGCTAAATGAACTCATGAAAGTAAAAAATTTCGGGAATACTATTATTTCTTATTTGAAGAACTACCAACAGAATCCGTGGACCAGAATGTATTTAAATATACTTGAACTTGAATTTGACATGAATTAAATTTGAATTGAATATGTCAAATATTTTTTTAATAGCGCCACCTACAGTTGATTAAAACAAAACACCCATATTCTCGAAATTGGCGAAACAAAATGTTATCAACTTTTACACCATATACAAGTTTTTAGACATCTTAGTTCACTTCAGTGGAATATACGATGAATTTTTCACTCTGCATACAGTAACTTATTGTTCCATCGTACATTTTTTCGTCAAAATTGTTTAGGAATTCATGTACTGTGTTTTTTAAATAATACATCAAGGGCTGGTCCCGAACCAACTCGTTGAAATATTTTCTTAATTCATATCAAAGCACTCAAAACTGTGTCAGATGAGAGTTTGAACATTTCTCAGGAAATCGAAGATTATAAATATACTAATTGTAGCTTCTATTCTGAAACATAAATGTACCATCTTTCTATTCGAGATAATTTTTTAACTCAGTTTTTAGGAACTTTCCGGCTAAAAAAAATGAGCTGGAAGATCCCAGTGCGCTCTAACATTAAAATAAGGGGTAAATTGGGAAGAGCCTTTACGGCAGTATAATCTAGGTGACGTAAGGATGCTGTCAGACGCTTCAAATTACACAGCGGAACTTGGCACCAGCTATTTGGAGTCTCACGGACTTCTTTCTGAATGCATGCGATTCAATTATTCTAAATAAAATCCGTGGAATGCATTGATGTATAATCAATTAGACATGAGGTTCTATTTCATCTATCTTATCAATTCTTCATGCAAATTAATGTATTTACATATATATTCAAATTGACATTAGATACATCTGGAACTTAGGAGGAATGTGTAGGATGTAAATATTGTTATTTATAAAGGTAGTTTTCAAGGTGAAATATGTTGCAGAATCTACGTTTCGTCTGGTGAATGAAATACGACAAATGTAATTAATAATATTGGGAATTGATGACGTAAGGTTTGAAGGTAGATAATATTCATATTCACTGCCCACTACTACCTACGTGTCATTGATCAACAATGATTCAGGAGGAATTTTCTTCATCGTTAAATGTATTCGTAATGAAAAGGTAATATGTGAAAATTTTAGAAGCTGGGAATATATCAGCTTCTATGGAAAATAATGTTGAAATATGCACGAATGCGTCAATTTGAATTTGAAGTGGGTTTTTCCCACAGAATGAAGAATATAATGCTTAGAATCGAGGATTTATTTAGTGTTTTGAACGATTTTTTGTGTTGTATTCGTGTTTGGTAGATGTTTTCAGTTGTTATAGTTAATTTGCAAGAACCATTTCGGTCAACAACAAAAATAGGAATGCTCCATCCATTAAATTCTATATTATATGGTTTTTTTCAGGAAGGGACATCGGAACTACACTCGACTAGATTTTCAGATAGCAATACGTGATAAATTCAATTTCTGTGGGGAATCTTCAAATCCACTCAGTTTGAAATCGTGTTAATCGAACAGACATTGAAGTTTCTACCATGTTTGAACTACCAGTTAATCAACTAACTGACCTCGCATCTGGGTTAAGTTGAGTTATGAGTTCCCTTCAGATATTTCAGGGATGATTCATCAAATCAGTTGCTATAGTGTTTTTCATAGTTTTATTTCCTAGTTCATATGGAATGTGTATCGAAATAATTAAAACCGAAAATTCGATTTGTATATACTCAGGCATTCTAGGACCTCGTGCTGATGGCATATCTTAATGCCAAGAAAGTGACTAGATCACAAATTAACCAACTAAAAATCGAGAATTGGAAGTCTGTTAATTAATATCTGAACTTGGACACTATAAGGTGACATCGTGATATTATTTCATAAAAAGCATAAGTTCTGTCAAATATGTTGAGTACATATCATCACATAAGGAGAGAAAGAAAGAAAAAAATTGAAGAATAAAATCTGAAATAAGGCAATCAATCATCATTATTGCACTCAGCCAATATGTTATCATACCAGAACTTTGAAGTCGCGTGGACCCACCTATTGCAATGTGTATATTTCAAGCAATACAAAAGCAACATTGTTACGCTTTTCATAGCATACAAAACATTTTATTTTGTGAAGTTTATCCTCTAGCATAGAATTTTTGTTGGTAGAAAACATGGTCTTATTGAAAATATGTTGAATTTAAGCAAACATTTTCATTATATGATCAACAGTTAATTTCGGTTTTCCATGAAAAGTTTCGTGTATTCCTATAGATAGGTAAACTAACTTTAACGTGCGGAAATAGATTTACAACATCAATACTCTGAAGAATTCCAGTTCCTTTAAGATTGGAAATTCTTAATTGTTTCATGAGAGTGTTGTGTATTTTTCAGAAAACTGTCTGACTTTTCTGTTAATGGTTTCAAGAATTGTAATGAGTATTTAGCCAATTTTGATAAGGGGATCAAATGGAACTGATAATTGTATCGATCCCATGAAAAGTTATATAAATATATCTTTCATTTTAAATTTTTCATTAAATTCTCTTCTTTTCGCAGTTAATTGAATGTCAGTTTGACCAATTACAAATATATCAGATAATTCTTACAAGTTTTGAATAATTTAGATAATCATTTATTGAGTTGATTATCTTGGTGTATTGACACTAAGGTTGATATTTCATACAATATGAAAGAAGACAAGCAATATCCCAAGATCTTGAAGAGCATTCTATAATTTTTGTCACTTAAATGCGAAAATATATTCCTCTTTGCTCGAAAGAATTGAAATTCGGTGTGTCTGATTTTTATTTCGAAGAAAGTAATATTTCGTCTAATATCTCATTCTAATATGTAAATGTCCGTATTTTAATTTTTTCTACAGCATTATTTTCGTACTACATTATATTCATGTTTCAAAAATGGATCACAATGAGAGATTTTATTCACGATTGCTATTTATATTGAATTATTAATTTCAATGTTACGGTTTCATATGTGAATGAGCAACAGCGCACATCATATCTAGTCAATTTCATGTCGTGCGTCTAAAATATCTATGACTACATTTCATGGATATGGTACACTTACTTGCATACCATAATGATATTCCTTCCGAATTCCATAGATCAGCTAATATACATAGATGCTTCCTATAAATCTTTGCAAACATTTAAATTTCAAAATTATTCTGAATCATCAAAAAATGTTTTGTACAAGACGGGAAAACGTTTATTGAACAGGTTTTCTACTACTATCGTCGGTGTTTTCTCCATTAGAGTGAAATCTTGAGAGTTCAGGCTCAAAAAGCTCGAGGCAGTAAATCCGTCTGTTAGGAGAGCTTCTAATGAATGGACCCCTTTTCAGTAGGTCGGTGCGGTTCGTATACATGGAAAAATATCATCCGAATAGATTAGTGTTTTGTCAATATCGAGCAACAACACTAACATTATACCTTTATCTTGAAATATCGAATACCTTCGAAATATTACTTCTTCGCAGGCTCTTTCATTCTTGATGGGAAATTTCAGATCATGTAGTTTTATGCGTAATTAGGCTTTCACAATCGCAATGTTTCTCCTTGGTAGTTGTAGAAAAAATACATTCACAATTCAATATGATGGTCCAAAAATATTCACGAAATAAAATCGGCGATTCGACGTTGGAATCAAGCATTATGTTGCATTTTCACAAGTTTATAATCTGATATAATTTTAAATGAATGTGAAACTGGCAACAGTTCTGCCAGCAACAGATTTAGCGTTCAAACCGGTGCGCCGTAACTGGTGATCCCGCGCACGGCCGACAGACGAGTTAGTTAGCGCCTTAAAAAACATTGAAACATAGTGGAATGGTATCATATTTTGAAATGAAATGCTGTTTATGTATTAACTAGGGATAATAGTAGACTATATCCATTTCCGTAAAAGGGTGGGCGGAGGAATAAAAAAGGACTTTGAAAATACATAATTCCGATTATTTTAAGTTCTATAAAAACCAGAAAAGACGTTGTCCCATATGTTGACTTGGTTTTTTGTGTTGATTTTGATATGAAAAATCATTACTAATCGATGAAAGTAATTGTCGGGCCGTAGGAGGAGTACAGGGGGAATCTGAAAAATACTGTACTCTTATTACTCAATGTTCTATGAAAACTAAAAAAAAAAGTTGTCCCATATGTTGACTTGGTTTTTTGTGTTGATTTTGATATGAGAAATCATTACTAATCGATGAAAGTGATTGTCCGCCGTAGGAGGAGTACAGGGGGAATCTGAAAAATACTGTACTCCTATTACTCAATGTTCTATGAAAACTAAAAAAAAAAGTTGTCCCATATGTTGTATTGGTTTTTTGTGTTGGTTTTGATATGAACAATCATTCCTAATCGATGAAAGTCATTGTCGGGCCGTAGGAGGAGTACAGGGAGAGTCTGAAAAATACTGTACTTCTAATATTCAAAGTTCTATAAAAACCAAAAAAGACGTTGTCCAATATGTTGACTTGGTTTTTTGTGTTGATTTTGATATGAACAATCATTCCTAATCGATGAAAGTCATTGTCGGGCCGTAGGGGGAGTACAGGGGGAATCTGAAAAATACTGTACTCTTATTACTCAAAGTTCTATGAAAACTAAAAAAAAAGTTGTCCCATATGTTAACTTGGTTTTTTGTGTTGATTTTGATATGAAAAATCATTACTAATCGATGAAAGTCATTGTCGGGCCGTAGGGGGAGTACAGGGGGAATCTGAAAAGTACTGTACTCTTATTACTCAAAGTTCTATGAAAACTAAAAAAAAATTGTCCCATATGTTGACTTGGTTTTTTGTGTTGATTTTGATATGAGAAATAATTTCTAATCGACGAAAGTCATTGTCGGGCCGTAGGAGGAGTACAGGGGGAATCTGAAAAATACTGTACTCTTATTACTCAATGTTCTATGAAAACTAAAAAAAAAAGTTGTCCCATATGTTGACTTGGTTTTTTGTGTTGATTTTGATATGAAAAATCATTCCTAATCGATGAAAGTCATTGTCGGGCCGTAGGAGGAGTACAGTGAGAGTCTGAAAAATACTGTACTTCTAATATTCAAAGTTCTATAAAAACCAAAAAAGACGTTGTCCCATATGTTGACTTGGTTTTTTGTGTTGATTTTGATATGAAAAATCATTCCTAATCGATGAAAGTCATTGTCGGGCCGTAGGAGGAGTACAGTGAGAGTCTGAAAAATACTGTACTTCTAATATTCAAAGTTCTATATAAAACCAAAAAAGACGTTGTCCAATATGTTGACTTGGTTTTTTGTGTTGATTTTGATATGAAAAATCATTCCTAATCGATGAAAGTCATTGTCGGGCCGTAGGGGGAGTACAGGGGGAATCTGAAAAATACTGTACTCTTATTACTCAATGTTCTATGAAAACTGAAAAAAAAGTTGTCCCATATGTTGACTTGGTTTTTTGTGTTGGTTTTGATATGAACAATCATTCCTTATCGATGAAAAACATTGTTGTTCATATCAAAATCAACACTAAAACCCAAGTCAACATATGCGACAACGTCTTTTTTGGTTTTCATAGAACTTTGAATAATGAAAGTACAGTATTTTTCAGACTCTCCCTGTACTCCTCCTACGGCCCGACAATGACTTTCATCGATTAGGAATGATTGTTCATATCAAAACCAACACAAAAAACCAAGTCAACATATGGGACAACTTTTTTTTTTCGTTTTCATAGAACATTGAGTAATAAGAGTACAGTATTTTTCAGATTCCCCTGTACTCCTCCTACAGCCCGACAATCACTTTCATCGATTAGTAATGATTTCTCATATCAAAATCAACACAAAAAAACCAAGTCAACATATGAGACAACTTTTTTTTTAGTTTTCATGGAACATTGAGTAATAAGAGTACAGTATTTTTCAGATTCCCCCTGTACTCCTCCTACGGCCCGACAATCACTTTCATCGATTAGTAATGATTTTTCATATCAAAATCAACACAAAAAACCAAGTCAACATATGAGACAACGTCTTTTTTGGTTTTTATAGAACTTTGAATATTAGAAGTACAGCATTTTTCAGACTCTCCCTGTACTCCTCCTACGGCCCGACAATGACTTTCATCGATTAGGAATGATTGTTCATATCAAAAACAACACAAAAAACCAAGTCAACATATGGGTCAACTTTTTTTTTAGTTTCCATAGAACATTGAGTAATAAGAGTACAGTATTTTTCAGATTCCCCCTGTACTCCTCCTACGGCCCGACAATCACTTTCATCGATTAGGAATGATTGTTCATATCAAAATCAACACAAAAAACCAAGTCAACATATTGGACAACGTCTTTTTTGGTTTTTATAGAACTTTGAATATTAGAAGTAGAGTATTTTTCAGACTCTCCCTGTACTCCTCCTACGGCCCGACAATGACTTTCATCGGTTAGGAATGATTGTTCATATCAAAACCAACACAAAAAACCAAGTCAAAATATGGGACAACTTTTTTTTTAGTTTTCATAGAACATTGAGTAATTAGAGTACAGTATTTTTCAGATTCCCCCTGTACTCCTCCTACGGCCCGACAATCACTTTCATCGATTAGTAATGATTTTTCATATCAGAATCAACACAAAAAACCAAGTCAACATATGAGACAACGTCTTTTTTGGTTTTTATAGAACTTTGAATATTAGAAGTACAGCATTTTTCAGACTCTCCCTGTACTCCTCCTTCGGCCCGACAATGACTTTCATCGATTAGGAATGATTGTTCATATCAAAAACAACACAAAAAACCAAGTCAACATATGGGACAACTTTTTTTTTAGTTTCCATAGAACATTGAGTAATAAGAGTACAGTATTTTTCAGATTCCCCCTGTACTCCTCCTACGGCCCGACAATGACTTTCATCGATTAGGAATGATTGTTCATATCAAAAACAACACAAAAAACCAAGTCAACATATGGGACAACTTTTTTTTTAGTTTCCATAGAACATTGAGTAATAAGAGTACAGTATTTTTCAGATTCCCCCTGTACTCCTCCTACGGCCCGACAATGACTTTCATCGATTAGGAATGATTGTTCATATCAAAAACAACACAAAAAACCAAGTCAACATATGGGACAACTTTTTTTTTAGTTTCCATAGAACATTGAGTAATAAGAGTACAGTATTTTTCAGATTCCCCCTGTACTCCTCCTACGGCCCGACAATGACTTTCATCGATTAGTAATGATTTTTCATATCAAAATCAACTCAAAAAACCAAGTCAACATATGGGACAACGTCTTTTTTGGTTTTTATAGAACTTAAAATAATCGGAATTATGTATTTTCAAAGTCCTTTTTTATTCCTCCGCCCACCCTTTTACGGAAATGGATATAGTCTACAGTTAATACATAAACAACATTTCATTTCAAAATATGATACCATTCCACTATGTTTCAATGTTTTTTAAGACGCTAACTAACTCGTCTGTCGGCCGTGCCGCGGGATCACCAGTTACGGCGCACCGGTTGAACGCTAAATCTGTTGCTGGCAGAACTGTTGCCAGTTTCACATTCATTAATTTTAAAAGGTATTGCTCCTCTTCCAACAATATTGTGAAATGAACGATTTGAATCTGAGTGACATTTTGTTTAACTAGATGGGGCCACATGCCTAGACTTTCTCTGTGTTGCTATTTCGAACAAATGGTTCGTGTCAACAAACCTTTTACGAATTCTGAGGTAGAAGGGAAGTAGGCTTTGGATAACTGAGATAGAGAGCTACATTTATACGGAAGCGTTATTACGGGAAACGTCGCTACTTGAATGGTATTATTTCAGCGGAGCTGTAGAGTATTTGTCCCACATCATAATTTATACGTAACTGCTACGTTTGTTATTTACACTTATAGCAATAAAATTTTGGATTTTTTTCATGTTCAATTCGAATCACCCGTTATTTGCTCACAATGTTCTGAATGATACCTCTGTGGGATTAATACTACGAACTTGATAAACAATACTAGGATTTATTGGCTGAAATCTGAAGAATTCAATAAACGATAATGATTGTTATGAAACTTATATACCTAGAAAATTATTCAATATTTACATCAAAACCAACAGGAAACTGAAAGGTTTCATCTACTAAGAATGAAACCCATGGTCCCTGATTCTTCGTGTTCTGCCTACATGCTATGAGTTCCAGATGACTACACATATTCAAATTGAATTTATACTAATTAAGGAGAAAGCACTGTTATTTCAGAAATGAGGAATGAACGCATGAATGGTATACAACGAAAATTGTCTTCCTCTCTTGTCCAACCTCTCTGCGAGCAAATGAAATAGATGTTCAGTTTCAATAGGCTTTTTGAATCCGTTATTTTTCGGCATATCCATTCTGAAGACAAAAAAAATTATTAATAGAGTAAAGGTTAAATTATAGATAAGACAGCAGCCGTCGCAGTTTTGGCGTACGTTCCATAATAGACGAAATTCTATATGAGAATTAGTCTAAAATTGTTGAATAAGTGCTCCAAATTGTTTGTCCTCAATCCTTTTTGTCTGAAATAATATATTTTTGTTAATTCCCACACACATGTCCTTGGACTTTTGTGGGATTTCAATGTTTGTTCAAGTCGAATTGTAGACAGTTTTCTGAATAAACATTTCTTTATTTATAAAAATTAGCATCTGAATTATTTTGATGTATTGATACGTGATTCCACGCCCACCGGACGTATATTCGCGTACATTCCCAGTGGACGGAAAACCTAAATTGCTATTATTGAAGTGTCCGCTGACTGCTATTTCATTAGAATTTCGTTGAACGACTTCCAACCACATTTTATTATTCTGGGTTTAATCGGCACCCTGGCGAATAAACTTTCCAGGGTATTCATGATTTCTACACCCTGGTGCTAAACACCTGTACTTCATTTTCTTCGTTTATAACCTTACTAGAGCGCATAGAGCAAGGGTTGTACAATATGAATTGTATTACATGTAATTAATTATCTCAGAAAACCAGTGATCTATTACTACGTATGCTCGATCGTACCTCTTCCTTGGAAATAGAATGTACGATCGTACATACCACCCAGTTAGATCCACAGGAAGGACATTATTATTAACCTCGTTCTCAGACTGTCAGTCTTCATCTGTCGTTGGACTCTTCGGACCGCTTCATTAACTGTGACGAATCTTCAGTTAATCATTCAGGTTCTTCTTGTCTTTTTCATCAATTCGTTGAGTCAACCGAAGGTGCCGAAGAATAACGTCTTCATCACGTGGCGTGAAATCAATTCCTATCTACTGAAGAAACACAACTATTACGATACTACGAATTCGTACACCTGGTACCTAATCCTTCGGTCCAATAGGTATCAGTACTGACTCGATATTTCCGTAAATGATGTCTGGATGAAGATCGAAAAGAAGTTTCATGGTCCTATTTCGGATGAGAGTGATATTCTGTTTTAAGTCCTCCTTAGCAAGCTTCCTGCGAAGAGCAGCAAATGATGCAGAACTAGAGAGTAATGCAATAACAATACTAGGAGAAGTACAAACAGTTCAGCTCAAACAAAATGAAAGTGCACCCTGAAAAAAACCCAGGCCATATGTTTCGCAACGAAAGCTCCTGAACGTGTCAGTTCTAATTCCTTTTAACTTACATCTAATAGAATTTTAAGTTCTCATATCATATGAGTGAACTAGGTGGCATTCATCGAAGGTCATTCTCGTGCTGGGCAGAATTTATACATTTAAGGTATTCAGGTATTCATGAATTTTTGTCAACCAGCTTTCTCGTATGGTTCATTTTATTGGCATAGGTCAACATGTATGAAATTTAATATTAAAAGTTTACCAAACAGAAGCATGCCGTTAGAATATTATGTGGTAACTGGAGTATATAAAGTAGCAGACTTCCTGTGTCACTTTTGTCCAAACCATCAAAGATAACCGATAACCTATAAAAGAACAACTTTAACCATTTTTGAAATACCAGAAATGAGAACAGGTTCATCATCACGTATCTTAAGCTGAATGTACAGGGTGATTGTTTATATTTTCCTCAATAGCTATCTCAGTTAATATTGGTCGTACAGCAACGTTTAAGTGAGCAAATTTGTAGAATTCTTCATGAGCATTCAGTACTAGGAAATGTATAAAGGCATCGTAAACCAAAAAATTTCATGTGAACTGTTGTTTTTTAAATGATACACCCTGTATTTTATGTTCCTATTCAGTAGAGCTCTTTCTTCTGATTTCAAATATATAATAATAAAAATTATAATATTTATTCATTCTCTCAGACAGAATACATCTATATAGAATACGTCAGAAAAAAACCAAATGATTACAAAAGTAAATTGACATCCTAGCAAGAAAGTGAAAATGTGTTATAACTTCACCAAACAATAATCTAAAAAAAAATCATACAATAGCAGCATTCAAATATTCACTTACACTATAAAAACAATTAACGAGTAACAACTCCTTTATCTCTCTCTTGAATTTTCTTTACTCCAAAACTTTTAGCCTCTCAGGTAGATGATTGAACAATTTGATGCCACAGTACGTGGGCGAGTGCTCGAATTTTGTTGTTCTATGTTTTGGAATACAGAGAATATCTTTGCGCCTTGTATCATAATAATGATAATCAGAGCATTTTCTCAGTGATCCTAGGTTTCTTTTAATATACAATAAACAATCAAGTATAAAGATGCAGGAAAAGCTCAACAATCTTTCTGCAATAAAGCAGGGTCTACAGGACTCCATAGGTGAAAGGTTGAAAATGAGTCTAATGATCTTTTTCTGTGTGATGAATACACGACTACTTGTAGATGAACCCCCCACAACACTACGTTATAGCTCAAATGAGAATAGGCAACTGCAAAATATACACAGATTAGAGATTCTCTTGGTAGAATCTGCTTCAGGCTCCTTATGGCAAAATATGCACTACCCAATTTCGAACAAACATACTTTATTGGGGTTATCTCTGGAAGTTTCCTAAAAATGAAGATATTTGCGTCAAATCTGAGGTAGCTGTGGAACGCTATGGAAGTTGCCATGGATACAATTAAATTTTCCTATTCGACATTTCTTTAAATTCATGATTTGAGAGTTGATAAATACAGCAATTAGGTATGTTATATTCTGAGCAAGAAAATTTTGATATTGTGTCAGTTTTTATATAAGCTAATCGAAACCAACGCTTGGCGCTTCGGGAGTTTATGCGACTTTCCCAAGCAGAAGATTTCCTAGTGGGAAAACATTTGTGAACTTATATAGGAAAACGTTTACGAAATAGTGGGTCATTGAAACGAAAACCCAGGACCGTTCGAGCAAATGAAGATCAAGAATTATATATTCTTCTCTATTTTCAAGGTAATAACTTTATTTAAAATTTTTAAATACCATAAGTAATATAATCCCATTTTTCTAGAAATCCAAGTAAGTCCATACGCGATTCTAGTCGAGACTCACAATATTCACACATCAAGGTGCAAAATATTTGAAAAAACATATAATATGCACGATTTTTAATATACCAAAGTTCAAAAATTAACTAATTTGGACTAACAGAGGCGATTTGAATTTTGCAGATTTATATTGCACCAATTAGGAGAAAATACAGATTTTTTTTCATCATATTCTTTGGACCGATGAATCTAGTTTCATCACGACCAACCAACCTAAATCAAAAAATTCACATCACTGGACAGCGGAAAATCCAAGGACTTTACAGTGTCCCAGATCTGGACGACAGTCTATTTGTGTGTGCGGTGCGGTATTGGGAAAAATCGTGTCGTTGGAAAATTGTATTACAAGGGGTCTCTAACAGGAATTCGATATCTGGAGCTGCTTCAAAATCAAATTGAGGAAGAAATAGATATGCTCCCTTTGAATGTTAGATCAAAGTTGAAGTGTTTAGCTCTATGTAATCGAATTTTTTTTCTATCGATGATGCAACGCTCACTTTATATCTGGAACTCAATATAATGGTAAAACGTTGCACTACAACGAAATGAATGTCTGATTTCGAAGATAATTGCTCCTATAATTTTCATTCAATCGAAATACTTGGAAAACCTACTATATATGTATCCATAAATCCTGCCTTACAAGGATATGTCAGCTGCTCAGCATTTGCCCAACCTTATAGGGACGACTATTTTCTTTTGGGAAATTTAACTTGTTGAATAAGTTACACTCTTCATGGGTCATTATAACGTCAATTAAGGTAAAAAGCCTTGATAAAAATAAAATTTGAATGATGAATTTTCTCCATGTGAAGAAGAACGTTCCTTTTTCTTGTGATGGCTGAAAAAATACTAATATGTAAAGTAGGCAGAGAAAATTGAAGAATTTCGGATTCCATACGCCAGTCCTGACGACCATATGCGAATCTTTTGTTATTATTCTCCATTTCATCAGTGAAATGTGAGTGTTCCTTCCCATCAGCTGTAGCTGTTCGTTCTTGTGAACTTCGATTTTTATCCAATGAATGGATACTCAAGAATATTTTCAGGATTCATTTCATTTTACATACCTTAATCACCATGTTTATCGTAGTGCTGGTACGTATTTAATTCGTATGCCAATATCATAGTTCATTTAACTTAGTTATTAAGAGCTCCTTTAGGTTCAACATTTCAGTTTCATAACACATTTCAGGTTCTCAAAGCCACTTTATATTTAAAGGCCCAATCTCGGGACTTTAGCAGCTAAGTATCCTTTAGCCCTGAATTCCTAACCTCTCGTGTTCAAACTGTCAACTCATTTGAGGTTAGTTATGTTGTGTTTTATTTCGGAATCAAATTTCACAAATAAAATGACAATACGGAGTATGAAAACGTAGATTTCCAATTTCGAAATTTGGAATGAGACTACAATTAATGCCATACGGCTCATTATGGTTGCAACTGCAGTGTTGCAATTGATATCAATGACATGTTTTCTATCAATAATTTTGAAAAGGAATTAGGTGATAATCAAAAATTTTTTGCTGATGCAGTTAATGAGAAACATGTTAGAAATTCAATCATAACAAGTCATTTTGCTATGTTGAGCTGATGTAATTGGTGAAAATAAATGCTTATTCAAAGATTATGTTTATTCAGTGATGTTAATCTGGGCAATGCTCCCTTTTGTCAGGCACAATCATCAATTCTATTTTTTTTTTGTAATATTCAGTTTGGAATTGGTCTTTTCTCCCAAATTTCTAGGTGCATATTTTAAATTTGAACCCGAACGTTAAATCCACAGGACATGAGAATAACATAACCTCCTTCAATTGTAAGATGGCTGTGGTTAAATACAACTGCAACTGTCTATTTTAGGTCAAATGAAACGATTTCAGTTATACCAACATACAACATTTCACCTAAAGTCTCCTTTACGGAAATATTTTACAGTTTGCATATTTTTCTCTCTCGTTTGCACCAAACACATATATTGTTAAGTTTCTCTTACAATGAAACCTT